>JAUJEM010000353.1:0-558991 GCA_030448935.1 Citrus cavaleriei | reverse complement strand
CATACGCATATACACACACCACACACTTATTCACACTGTCACACCACTCTCACCCACTCAAACTCAAACCTACAACGGTGAGCAAACTGCAGCCAACACTCTCGTCTCTCTCAACTCTCGAATCAACTTCACTACTTTAGTTCTCATCTCACTCTCGTCTCTCTTCAAGTCTCAAGTCTCAAGTCTCATCTCTTTCTCAAGTCTCAAGTCTCATCTCTCTCAAGTCTCAACTCTCAAGATTCAAGAAGATAAGGAATAGAACATTGACACACACACGGTTGGACACATGCACACACATTGGAGAAGAAATTCAAGAAAGCGGTGGGATGCCATCGACGCAGTGTAAATTCTCGCTATAGTCACTGTGCCCAGCGCCAACCGGATCTGTGCTTACTCAGCACTACAAATCTACTGGTCCATGCCTCCCTATCACCAAGTTCCTAGAAGCTCCATCTCAAACCTAGTGCTTTGACAACCCGAACCCGACTTTCCTTTTGAAATTTAAAGCTTCCAATTCCATGGTGTATATATATTTTGATTAGTTGTAATCGTTTCTCGGATGGGTAATATATTATATATTATATGTTAAATTGGTAATTAATTAATTAGTTTAATAACATGTAATATGTATTGTTAAATTGGTAATTTCCCGATCCACATGAATATATATTGTTAAATTGGTACTTGATCTCAATCTTGCATTATCCAAACCCGATTCTAACCAAATCAACTTAAGATTTTGACCCGATCTAAATTAAATTTGGATCAGATCAAATCGTTAGGTTCAAGGTAAGTTTGGATGAAATTTTTAGCAACCCGAAATCTGATTAGGTTGACCCAAACCTGATCCGAACTCGAAATGCCCAACCTAACCGTCTTTGAGGAAGCCAAAAATTTAAATGCCTTACCTATTGATGATTTGATTAGTTTTCTTAGTTCTTATGAGGAAGACTTCATGCAAAAAGACAATAAGGAGAAGAAGAAAAGTATTGCTCTCAAAGCCTCAAAATATTAGAGTGATAAGGAAAGCGAACTAGATGATGAGGGAGATGACTACAAGAAGCAAAGATTCTTTCAAAATTCTACAAGAAAACCCGGTGAGGCGGAGGTGCTCTAAAACCCCAAAGAAGAATAAAAAAGTAGAATAAAGGAGCCACTACTCCACTTTAATGTATTCCGGACACATACGATTAGAGTGTCCTGTACCGGCAAGCTCAAGAATAAGACAATGATAGCCACATGGAGATGGCGGCGATGAGAAATAGAGAGTGATGATGAAGAGCAACAAGAGATGACAAATCTGATTATCATGGCAATCGAGAAAGAATCATTTGATGAACTTGGATGCAGGGAAGTGATCTTCCAACCATATGATGAGTTACATAATGCATTTAAAAAAATTGTATGATGATTGATAAAATAAATAGGTAGAATGCATTAAAGCAAAAGAAAATTCTAGAAAACTTCAAATGAAAATGATGCTTTACAAAAACGCAATGATTCATTAAACGAAAAGATTAAAGGGACTGTAGTTAGATAATAAAAATGTAGCATGCATGTAGAATTTAATCATTTAAAGGTAAATAAAGTATTTCATATAAGCATGAAAAATCACATGTTGATGAATTGATGAAAGAAAACAGTAACTTAAGAAAAAGAGCAATGAGCTCCCAATGAATTGTGTTAAAATTCTGAAGTGGTCAAAAGAACTTAGAAAAATTATCCCCAAAGCACTAAAAATGTGTGTTTGATAAAGGAGGACTTGGGTATAGCAACTTGAAACAAAAATATTATGGAATGGTTTGACAAAGGCCACCACAAGGGATGGCAAGATTGTTTGTCATTATTGTAATCAAGATGGTCACATGGTGCTATAGATGTCCGGTTAAATTAAAAATGCATATTGGGTCAAATGTTTTGGGTTAAAAGGAACCATTGTTAACACTTCAAGGACCCAAGAAGTTTTGGTACAAGGAAACTTTGAAACTTTTTCTGCAGGATCAAAGAAAAAGAAAATAAGTGGTATTTGACAGTACTAAGACATGACAAAAGGAATTACCGTAGTTTTCAAGCTTTACCAAGATCAAGAATGGTGGAAATGTTTCAACTCTGGAGACTAATTCAAAGAGAAAGACATTGGTATTAGCAATGTCAAGAATGTGTATATTCTACTGCTTATTGAAATGTGTGTTTGGTTGAAAACTTGAAACACAATTTGCTTGTTTAGCTAATCAATAGTGATAAAGGCTATGGGATTGCTCTTTAATAAATCAAATGTGGGCGTGAGAATGCACATGCAATGGCAAGATTTTGTTTGAAAGAAAACAGATGGCTAATACCTATACCATTAATATAGATTATAGCATCTACTAATTATAAATGTTCTCCACATTGCACATGATGACAGCTTAGTTATGGCATAGAAGACTAAGGTCATGCAAGAGGGACGATTTCAAAATTTCGAAAAAGGATTTGGTTAAAGGTCTCTAAAAATTTTTCAAAAATAGATTTTTACAAGCATGCTAATTTGATAAACAAATTAAAACATCTTTTAAAAGAAAAAAATCATATTTCTACTTGAAATCCTCTTCAACTTTCCCGTATAGACTTATTTCAATCTTCAAGATATGCCAGCTTAAGTGGCAAGTATTATGCTTTTGTAATTTTGATGATTTTCAAGATACACATAGGCATATTATTCTTAGCTAATAAGAATGATATAAATCTTTTAAAGTGTTTTGTAAGAAAATTTAAAATGAAAAAGGGTTTGATATTGCATGCATAAGAGTGACTGAAGCGGATAAGAGTTTGAAAATCATGCATTTGGGAAACCTTTTGCAATAATTGGCATTAGCATCAATTCTCTTCACCAAGAACTCCACAAACAAAACGGAGTTCTTGAGAAAAAAAAGGTCTATTCAATAAAATGGCTAGGACCATGGCAATGAAATGCATTACTTAAAGTATTTTTGGTTTTAAAACCGTCAACACCGCTTATTACGTTTTTAAATGCATTGTTGATTTATTCCCTGCGTCTCAATAAAACTCTTTAATGAACTTTGGAAAGATGAAAACCCAACATTGGTTCTTTCAAAAATTTTTGGATGCAAATGTTTTATTTTGAACAAAAAGATAATCTTGGTAAATTTGATCCAAAATCGATGTTGGTACTTTTCTTTGTTATTCAAAACACAAGCAAAACTTATAGAGTTTATAATAAAGAACTGGTTGGGAAGAATCTATGCATGTTCATTACTTGAGCCTAACCTTCATCAATGAAAAGTTATTGTTGATGATGATGTAGAGTTACAACAAGAACAATCTTTAAAACACAAACAAGATGATACATCACGAGAAAATCACAGGAGCAACAAGAAGAGACTAATTTGAAGCAAAACGAAGATAATTATCAACACTCTCTAAATGAGTGGAGGTATGATTCTTCTCACCCTAAATACTTAATTTGGGAGATCCTTACAAGGTGTAACCACTAGATCATCATTTAGAAATACTTGTGAGCATGCTGCATTCATATCTCAAATTTAACCAAAATCCCTTTACGGATGCGGAAATGATGAATCTTTGATTATGGCAATGCAAGAGAAGTTGAACCATTTTGAGAGAAATAATGTATAGAATTAGTTCCTAAACCGAAATATCAATCCATTATAGGGCACTAAATAGTATTTAGAAACAAAATGGGATGTTAATTCGGTGTGGTGGGTAAGGGGACAAAGCTAGATTAGTGGCTCGAGGCTACAACCATTAAGAGAAAATTGATTTTGATTAAACATTTTGGCACCTGAAAGCAGATTAAAATCCATTAGGATGTTATTAGCATTTGCATGTCATAAGATTTTATTTTATATCAAATGGATATTAAAGTGCATTTTTAAATGGTTACACTACGAGGAGGTTTATGAAACACCCCCTAGTTTTGAAAACGCAGAAATTTACAAATCATGTTTATAGATTAACTAAAGCATTGTATGGTTAAAACAATCACCTAGAGCTTGGTATGATAGACTAAAAAATTTCTTGCTTGAATAATGGTTTTTCAATGGGCAGGGGACACAATCGTTTTTATTAAGCATAAGAATCAAGATATTCTCATTGTTTAAATTTATGTTGATGATATTATTTTCGTTTCTACTAATGAGTTTTTGTGTAAAGAATTTTCATCTTATGTAGCGAAAGAATTTGAGATAAGCATGATGGGAGAATTAAATACTTCCCTTAGACTTCAAATAAAATAAACCTAAGAATGAATTTTCATCAATCAAGCCAAATATCTAAGAGATCTACTCAAGAGATTCAAACTTCAAGATGGAAAGATAAAAAGTACTCAACGAGCTCAACAAACAAAGCGACAGCAAGGATGAAAAAAGTAGCCAAGTTGATATCAAAACATATGCGGCAGCATAATGGATCCTTATTTTACTTCTGGATCGCTAGTAGGCTTGATATTATGTTTTATTATGTTTTACTTGAGGTTTTAGGGGAATAGGAATGAAACCCACATAAGTGACTACGGTAAAATGTAATTTAGGAATGGGAATTAAATGCCAGGGTCCCACAATTTGGGAATAAAGAATGAGAATCCCATTCCCATTGGGAGTTAGGAATGAGAGTTCTCGATCACGGACTCACCAGATCCCTCAATTTTTCATATTTTCCTAATTACTCTCGTTTAAAATAACAATTAATTTTTATTATTTTTAAATGTCATTATTATTATTATTGTTATTAAATTTTATTGACTTTATTATTTTAGTTATTATTAATTATTGTTATTATTATTTTTATTAATATTATCATTATCAAGCATTTATTATTATTATTAATTTTTATTTTAAGTTAATATCTTTTGTAATAATATTTATACATGCATATATTAATAAAAATTACATTATTTAATAATATGGGTATTTTGTAAATTGATTCACATTCTCATTCTTATTGCCATTTATTTTTGCCAAGTAAACAGCATCAATGCATTCCAAAGACATTTTCATTTCCATTTATTTTGCCGCAAACATTGGAATCTCATCTCATTCCAAATTATCATTTCACCACATTCTCATTCCAATGCAAGAAACGCACCATTAGTGTATGCTTGTGCAAGATTTAATCATGTCCTAAAGTCTCATTACTTGTTGTTAAAAGGATTTTCATTACTTAAGTGGAACCATAGATCTTGGCCTTGGTATCCTGTGAGAACTCATGTAGACTTAACATGTTATTCCTGATGCCGACTTTGCCTCTGATATAACTAGGGACAAGTACTAGTGGAACATGTCACTTCCTAGGTCATTCATTTATCTCTTACCCTAGTAAGAAAAAATTCAGTTTGCTTTCAACTACCTCCAGTGATGTTGATAACTCTGTGAAATGAGAGTTATTATGGATATTCTGGGCTTAAATCAAGATCACTTTAGAGAGTAACGCATGTGTTTTTATTGTATTTTGTTACGTTTTGCATAAATATTCATTTAGTTCCCAGTCTTAATAAGTTTTACTTGATTTAAAGTACTGGTGCTCAAATCATGTGCATAATTGTACGTTTCGACATAATTCATGGAAGGGATGTCGATGGCAGAGGTCACAAAAAGGAGGAAGAATATGGCCACAAACAAGAGAAACAAAATTGGAGCAGCTATGTCTCAGAGTCGTGTGTGTAGAGCAACCATTGGCCGTAGCAACTCGGAACAACGGCGCAGAAAACTTAGCACTGGGATATCCGTAGAATTGCGATCTGCGCTTTCTAATCCACTCATGCACACCTCTAGGCTTTTATTTACTCCCAGTTTTCAGTTATAAAAGGTGCGCATCACAAAAAACGGCGATGAATTAACATTGGAAAAATCGGAGGCAAGAAGAAAACAATCGTAATTCAAAGGGAACCAATTTTATATGGTGAAGAATCCAGTGAGTTATTTGGATTCAATTCAATGCTCTCTACTTGTTTTCTTTACTTTTGATCGAACTGAAGGTATTTATGACCAATATTTTGCATTTGTTTTCTTAAACCAAATACAAAAACAATAAATAATAAATACAATAAACACAATGGGAACTAAATTCTGATTGTACTTGGAGTGACAAACAATCTAAATGGGTTTTTGACCTGCTTACGAAAGGCTAATGCATTGTTGTGGCATTTTACTCTAGTAGCTTATTATAATCGTTATTTCAAGTTGACCACCATTTAATGGTTCAAGCAGATAGAGCTCTGAAAAGGCATGTCTTTAGTGGATATTATTGTAGTAATACTTGATCTTAATTTAAGTTTCGGATTAAGTTTTTCTTGAATCCCATAAGGGTTATACTTGAAGTTAAGATTTGTGAAGAACTAGACATAGGTATTCACCTTGTAGTGGCAGAGAATAGATGCTTCATAATGTCATACCTTAGGTACGATAGCAACTGTCATTGTTAGGATACGGCGGTGGGCTTAAGTCCAACACGTGACGCCTGATGATGCAAAATGATTCTAGCCAGTGTATAGGAATTGTTGTAGAAACTGTATTGGTTGATGAAAAGCAGGTCAACCCGTTTAAGAGAGTTTGATCATTTAGCTACACCGTTTCTCATTAGATTCTTTTCGCTAATTTATCTAATCTATTTCATTATCACAATTATTTGTTTTATTTTCTTACAATTGTTAGTTTCTTGACAATCAACTTTAACTAGGTTCATCTTGAAATAAAGGTAAACTGCACTATTGTGATTGTTTGTACCATTTCCTGTAAAACATCAGTCCTGTGGGGCGATCTAAAATATTCATCACTTTATTACTTGTTGTTTCACTTGCACATTGGTATCAATAAGAATGGTAAAAATTAATCAACAAATATATAGCATAAGTGATTGTTGTGCATGTTGGATTAAACAACCCTTGGAGACTATGGTATTAATCTTTCCATCAAATACCTATCATATGTGACAATACTAGTGCTATCAATCTATCAAAGCATCCCATTCAAGATTTTAGGACTAAGCATATAGAGATTAGACATCATTTCCTAAGAGATCATGTTCAAAAAGAGACGTTGTGATTAAATTTGTTTCTACCTAAAATCAACTTGTAGATATCTAAAAAACCCTTAGTGAAAGACGGTTTACTAAAGATTAGACATGAGCTTGGAATGATGGAATGTTGCATATTAAAATTATGATTTTTTTGTGGCATTATCGTTTGACATGATTATTTTCATATGTTTGCTCTTGTATGCATTTAGGTTTCATGCATTAAATATGGCTTGTTGAAAAGTTTTGAATCACAAATGATTTAAAATCGATCAAGTTTTAAGCTAAAAATAAATTGGTGTGTGCAATACAGAGTTTATTGGTTAACCAAAATTTAATAAAAGTGGAAAATTATTTACGAGGTAGAACCCAGAGATACCACAGGTAACCAACCTAAGTCATTTTGTTAATAAATTCTTACTAGACAAAATCGCCCACTGTTAAAGAAAAAGGGCAGATCGTTTTCCTTAAAATTACTCACTGACACAGAACCAATAGCGGATAAAGATAATGTAGTCATTCGTTTTCTTTTCAAGTTACTCACTCGAGCCAAACCGAATAGCCGGATATGGAAAACTAGTAAGCAGTTGTTAATGTTTACTCTCACCCGAAACAATCGGTCAACCGATTAGGAAAATCGAAACCGTTTTTAAATTTTCTCTCTCTGGACAAAAATCAGTTAGCTAGTTACTGGAAATTCAAGCTAGTTGGATTGGACTTTTTAAATCCTATTTTATCTTTTCCTCTTCATTAGGCAAACAGTTCTCTCTCTCTAAAAATTGTTTTTCCCTCACTCATTAAACTCTAAACTTCATCATTCTCTATTGATTTCTCACCCAAATTGATTCACAAAATCATTCCTCATCATTCCTTGTGCCCAAAATCATCTTAAAATCCATTTTCATCATCAAACCACACAAGATCCCAATTCTAAAATAGGTTTTCAACCAAATTTTCTCTCTCTAAATTTTCTTTCTTAAGTTAATTTCTACTCTAATTGAATGCATATATTCCTTTTAAACTTCATCATCTTCCTTTCATTACTTCATTCTCTTCAAATTTATCCAATATTAAGCCATGTCTAGTTCAAGGCCACTAAAAGAAAAGGAAAGAACATGTTCCGCAACCAAACAGCTTGAGAAAGCCGGGTACTTCCAATCAGTTCAACTTTGAATCAGGCACTTTCCGGATAAGCAATTGGCTGCGATTTCACCAAAATTCATGACTGTGGACAGATTTCCTATTCATATTTTAGCTTATTGGGTTTCAGAGTCTCGGTATTAGTAATAGAAATTTGCTGTACCTGTTGGAAGAAGTTGGTTTGATTAATGCCCTGTGATTGAGAGGAGAATGTATCCCGGACGTGTAAAAGTATTTTACTTGAATATGGATACTTTCATGGAGAAAATGAATCGAGTAATCACCAATGTTGAGGAGTTTTGATTGAATTTGATGTTAATGAGTTGAATTCTATCCTAGAAACCTCCGATATTGGCTTAGAAATCTTTTGCGGTAAGAAATCACAAATATTGATCATTTTGTTCATGTTGATCACGGGTAGAAATATACGAGGCGTATTGATCTTTCTAATGAAATTTGTACCATCCATTTTCGTATTCAATATCTATGCTTTCAATCCCTGATTACTTCATTTAATTCAAACCATTATTTTTCCTGGACTGGAATTTTAGATGAGGTTTCCTCACATGGATGTTGCTTTGATTGATTCCATCTGGACATCGTCCTGGTTAACCTCGGGTACACCATTATCCGCACCATGCTTTCTATACCCAACTTGGATTACAGTTCACTTCCATATAGTCATTTGATCACCCTGATCTCAAACACTTTAGTGTCCCTATCGATAACCATCTCGTAAACCCTCTAATAGTATATGGGGATGAAGTCGTATGTGTCTTAAGATTTGAGTGGCATAATGTATTTGGGTAAAGTTCACTAACAATAAGTACACTTTGTTTGCTTTGAGTTATGATCGGCTCTCTCAATGATGTGTGGGTTCCTAACATCAGCCTTCCTGATTTTTCGCCTTCCGGGTCAGCATAGCGCTAAGACCCTCCAATAACCGTATCTGATCTTGATGTCAAGATCTCGATCTGACAGCTTCTGCATCCGCCGTACCACCTTCAGAGCCTCCTACCTCTAAAGAGTGTCACTCCAGCCTTACAATGAGGGTGTGAGGACACTTTCTATGCAAGAGACCTTTTCAAGATCACACTTCTCGAGAGCTCCAACGCTCTCACAAAGCAAAGACGCAGCTCATTCAATGGACAGCTTCCTCTTGAGTATAACTCTGCATCTCTATATGTTTCACCTTCATCACCACCTCGCAGTCTTTTTCTTTTATACTTGCATTGACAATAACCAACATTTACTACTTATGTTCTTTTATTTTTTCTATTTAGGATTATGGATGTTTATGGAAGTTTGTAATGATTTTGGATTATATTTTGTTTTGGATTATGTGGATTTGATATGGTTGTTTGTTCTGTCTTTCACTTATGTATTGGATAATATAGAACTAATGTGCTTGTCTTGAGTTTTGATGATAGATAAGGGAGCATTCTCTTTTTTTATGATAAAGAGGAGATATGATTTAATCGCTTGTTATGAAAAATATGCATTCATGCGGGGAGCTTTTTAAAAAAATTTCAAAATCAGTTTTTAATCTTGCATTTATGAAGGGGGAGTTTTTCATAACTAAATCAAACTTTTAAAATGTGTTTTGTCATCATCAAAAAAGGGAAGATTATTAGCCTATATGACTATAAAATGTTAGTTTGATGATAACAAATCACATGTTTTGAATAAATAAGGAACTACACATTATGCTCTTGAAACAAGAAAATAATTTTATCAAATTGGTTCTTTTCAAGTTTATGGTTTAAATTGAAAAAAGTTTTGAGAACTTTGAAATAAACAAGTATTTTTAAATTCTAAAAATGGACCTATTTGCAAATTTCTACAAATATTTGGGCCATAGTATAATTTTATAAAGTTTTAAAAAAAACTATAATTTAGAAAATAATTGTTTCACCACTTTGTAGCAAAAAGTGAAACCGGATTCACCAAAGTGGCTAAATCGGATTTACCAAAGTGGCAAAACCGATTTTCAAGCAGAAACTCTCGAAATAAAAGTCAACTTCAACCAAAAATGAAAATGCAAAACCGATGTGCAAAAATTCAAATATTGGGCATCCCAGAATATAAAGCGATATACATGTCGGTTATTAGCAGAGAGTTCATAACATTAGTTTTGAGCGATACCATATAAACTCAAATCCAATTCATTTTTTAGAGACTTTTCAAGTAAAACAAAAAAGCATACAATATATATCGAGCTTCCATTTCGCAAATCATCATATATTGAATCATCATTGTGCCTAATTTTGTATATCCACTCTAAAAGAGAGTTTTTGCTGTAATATTTATTTTCTCATCAAATTTGTGAGTGTATAAGTGAGAAACACTTAAGTTAAGAGATTAGGGATAGTCTCTTGTTGTAAAGGTTCATTGACACCTTGAAGTCAATTGTAACCATTGAAGCCTTCAGGCAGCTTGGATAGTAAAATCATCAAGCTTGGTTTGCTTGGGAGGCGTGGACGTGGGGGATCGCCGAACCACGTAAAATCATTGTGTTTGCTCTTTCTTTCCTTTACTCTTTTTAGTATTGTGCTTTATTAAATTTATTGCTTTTATTTCATTAAGGCAATAGATTGGAATTGTTGTGGGTTTGTTTAGCTTAAGTTTTAAAATCTCAATTCACCTCTCTTGGGTTGCATAACTAGTATTTCCACATCTATGGTGAGGCTCTTTACTATGGTATAGAGAAATATAAGTCGATCATGGGAAACACCGTATTGTGTGTAGTGGGCATTAATCTAGTTTCAAATCAATTCTATTCACCACTCTTCCCTCCTTCTTCATCCAACTACTTCCTAAACAATCAATGTCTTAATAATCCCCCACCATTTTTTCTCAATCATATACTCGAAGAAATTTTGAGTATTCACATTCAATCATAGGAGGCAAATCATAAAAAGCATTAATAAGTCTAGAGTCTAAGGGACTTGTACTTGCCTCACAAAGATGTTACGTTGATCTTGTTGTTGCATGTTGGAATAAAACTCCTTTACAAATGGGACGACTGGGTCTTGAGGGTGAGAATAAAATTTTAGCCATCCTTGCCTTGCTACAGTATCATGGATGCTGCCCATTAAACACGTGGGTTGCGCGGGGAATACGAAACCCTTTTCCTCCAAAATTTTCCTTGCACATAAATTCTTAAAATTTATCCTCAGCACTTATAGCTATAGAAGCGCGAGGTTATTTTAATCGAGCCCGATCTTCTTGTTGCATTATTGTTGGTGCATACTGAACGGACTTGGTTTGTGCCTACAGGAAAGCAAATCGTGAAATGGTTGGCAATTAATTGTGAGAATTATTGATGGGAAAAGAGAGAATTCAGGTGAGAATAAAAAATTACAGTCAATCCCTAATTTATAGCTGGTGATAAAGTTGAAAGAGGAAGGTAATTAATATGATAAGTTTGGAAAGAATATTTTAAAATCTAAAATAAATCCAATTTTAAAAAGGAAAGGATATTGATCTCGGGAATCTAGGGATTTCACAATCCTTCCTTATCCATACCCTGATTACTTAACGCCAATCGGAGAAATTACTCTCAACGGTAAAAGACTTTTCCTTAGTTATGTCTATACAACGATAAAAGTTGCTCTTTGCCCGATATGAATTTTGATATTCAAAGAACAACGATAAATTGCCTTGATGTATGAGAACCATTGTCCAATTTGTCATGTTATATGCAATGTTGAACAACACAAGTGTCAATTTCTTAGCCTTTTTTTATATATATGAGTGTGTTGCGATAAAATAAAGAAAAGAAATTAAATAATCAATTCAAAATGACAATTTTAAAAACCGTAAAGAAAAGCGTGCAAAATTAAATTTAATGAAAATTTGAAATAACACCCCCTAATTATTGTATTGTCTCCCATTAGCGGTTGATTTTAGGTCCTTGATCATTCCATCCTTAATTGCTCATATTGGATCCCTCATCTAATAGCCTTCTTGTATCACCCCAATACATCCACCAAAATTTTTTCTTGATCTATTTGAGTCTAATAATTCAAAATGTTTGTCATTTCTCACGGTTTGCTTCTCCCAACCATGCTATGTTACCTTCCTTCCGATCTTTATTTTTAAGTTCTTGAAATGTTGTAAGCATTGATTTCTTCCTTCTTGCAGCAACGGTTTAACCTCTTTTTGTCATAGTAAAGTCTTGTTGTGCAAATTTTATTGAACTCTCAAATTACACGAATCTATTGTGAATAGATTAATGGTGTGAGCCGATCCCACGAGGAGGTGGATTTTAATTGTGTGTAGAATTAATTTTGTAAATGGGTATGTTGGATTTGTGGTGAACGTGACTTAGATTATCTTAAAATTGGAATTGAAATTGCAAGAATAAATTGAAGAGGAATCTATTGAAATGAAACACTTGGGTATCTGGGATCTACATCAACATGCACATGGGCTAAATATTCCTTATTAATACCAATTAAATCATGAGGGGGAAATCCACACCTCATGAACCACACTCTAATCAATATGGTCTTTGGGAGGTTTATCGTGCAAATAATAATAACCTTGTACTAGAGAGCCTAGGAAACCAAGATATCTAGACAAGATTATTATTATTTGTCGACCAGAAGTCAAAACATCCACAAAAACTAGAGGGAAGAGAAAATAAATTTACCAAATAAAGCCCATGACACATGTTGAGACTTCACCTTCAACCCAAGCTTGAAAGAAAATTAGCTACTCATAATTGAACTAGGGGCAAAGGAAATTTATTAAAATACGTAGAAAATACAAGATGGAGAAGGAATTACAGAAAATGGAGTTCAAAAATGGATTGAGAGATATCAAATTGGGGGAGAGCCCTTTTTATAGATACATTGAGTAAATCATGGCTATCGGATCGAAAACATTTCTGGACGCTCGAGGATTGCGCCACGTCATCGGTCAAGACGATGCGGTTTGACCATCGCGTGTGAGAACAGTAAATACGCTTTGATCGAGTTGAACGATGACGCGGTTTTGGTTGAAAATAATCTTTGTAATGCATGTACCGTCACGAGATTTTTGGTCCACCGATATCTTTGCCACGTCATCGATCAACGGTCGCATAAGAATTTTAGTCCAACAGATCGTGACACCTCATCATCGATGCCACATCATCGGTCAATGCCACGTCATCGATCCGTCCTATGTGAACGATATCGTGAACAATATCGTAGGACAAATTACCCATACATGTGAATAAGATCACATGTGAATAAAGTGCCATTTTCCTTTTATGCTCCTCTGGGATTTTCAACCGTCCCACGAGTTCAAAAGTGATGCCCGTTTGCCGTATGATCTCTGGATTCATTTGTGAAATGACTATGATGCCCTAAAATACATAAAATACTTAATTAAAATAAAACACACATAATTAAATTACAATAAGTTTAAATACATAAAAAGTAGGGTTGTTAGTAAAGGCTTGAAATGTAAAATGACGATTTTCTCCTTTATAAATATGCATTTTCTAACACTCAACATCTACAACACCGATAAAATTACAATCTTCAACCTCATCGGGACTCTTCATATCATCCAAACATTGAATATAACTTGTTGATCATTCACCCGCATTGTTAACTCTTTCTTTTTGCACATCAATTAAAGTATTTCCCATGGCTAAGAAAGGTCTTTCTAGAATTATTAGCACTTCTTTGTTTGCCTCAAAGTATAGCGAAATAAAATCTCTGAAAAATAAATTTATCCACCTTCACTAACACGTCTTGATCTTTTCTTCCTCGGATAATGTGAGATCTGTCAACAAGTTTATAAAGTCACCATTATTGGTCTAACTTGCCAACTCCCAATTCTTGAACACTGATAACAAGATGAGATTGATGCTAGCCCCAAATCACAAAGTACTTTACCATTGTATCTGAGTTTCAATAGAGCATGGAATTGCTAAGCTCCCGGATCCTTTAACTCTGAGGTATTTTATTCTAAAGCATATAGTTGCATTCTTGTGTTAAATGCTAGTTTTGAAACTCTCCTGCCTCTTTTTCCTTACAGAATATCTTTTAAGAATTTCACATAATTTGGCATTTGTTCGAGAGCTTCTACAAAAGGAATGTTGATATGCAATGCGCTTAATACTTCTAAAACTTGCTAAATTACTTGGCTTGCTTTTTGCTTCGAAATATTTGAGGGAAAGATGGTGGGTGTCTCAATTTGTCATCACAAGAGGGTTGTACCATCCAGCTTTCTTTGGCCATGTTCTCAATCGATTGGTTGGTATTGCAATATCTTCTTCCACATTTCTTTGATTATTATTTGCTGCTGATGTTGTAGTTTGGCTATTCACATCATTGAAACAGTCAGAAGTGGGTTGTTGTGGCTCTTCTTCAACTGAGCCTCATATTGGATTAAAATGGGTTCCTCTCTTATTTCTGGTACACCAAATGGAATATTAACATCTTTTTCATACCATAAATTAATCACCTTACAATGATCTTTACCTTCTCTTATTGGATCCTCTATATTGCTGGGAAAACTGCCCTAAGGTTTATTACTCAATGTTGTGCAAGTTGTCCAATCTGATTTTTCTAAATTTCTTAAGGACACGACTTGGCTTTGAAAACCGCCCATTCTTCACAATATACTCCTAAACAAAGCTTGGAAAACCGAGTTGATAATTGCTAGTGTTTCTTTGCCCTTTATTTTGTTGATGAAATTCGGGTGGTTGGAGGCATGTTTTGTCCACTAGATGTTGTAACATCTTTTCTCTCCGATTACTCCATGAGAAATTTAAGTGTTGTGTCCATCCAGAGTTATAAGTGTTTGAATATGGATTGTTCTGATTCTATTTATTAAAGTTACCCACATAATTAACCGAGGCCAAATTTCCAGGACAATTGTCAAACAGGTGCCCCTCTCCTGAAGAAACACAAGATATTTTAAATACTTAGTTGTGATTCTTTGAAACAGCTGGGACATAGCTTTCACCATATTTATTAATGTAGTTACATGGGCTGACAATGTTATTAAAAGGCATCTACGTTATGGACTCTTATTGTTCCTCTTACTCTGACTTGCTGGTTGATGGCCACCGATAGTTATTTTTGCTATCATCTCTAAAATGCCATAAGCCTCATTGAAAGACTTAGATAACAAATGCCCATTTGCTGAAGTCTACTATTAATCTAGTGCCTTATTGAGACAATTATAGAAAGTTTCCAAGCAGTATGCGTGAGGAATACCATGATGAGGACATCTCCCGAGTGACTTCTTAAATCTTTCCCATGCATCAAACAAGCTCTCATCTTCAAATTGATTAAAGATGCGTCTCGTTCTGAATTTTGCATTCTTAATTGGTGGGAAGTATTTCATAAAAATTTGTCAGCCAACTCATTCCATGTGGCAATAGAATCAAAGTGTAAAAATTCAAACATGCTCTTGCTCGATCTATTAAAGAAAACAAGAAAGTTTGAGCCTCAATGCTTCCTGCGATACTCCAAGAATCTTGAAAGCATCACTCACTTCCAAAACAACTTAAGGTGTAAATGAGGATCTTCGGATGGTAGCCCATTGAATTGCTCCACCGTGTCTATAACATCCGAAACATCACTTCTTTGAGCTCCAAATTATCAAACTTGCGCTTGGCCTAACTATTCCGAGGGTTTATGGCTTGAGGAGTCAATACTCGCATAATCTCTAATGGCTCTGTCTCTATCATCGACCATATGAATAATGTTGCTTAAATCATCCATTGTTACTAAGGTGGGCAAAATCGAATTCGAATCGAATTGGATCAACCTGATCGAGTTTCGGGTTAATCGATTGAGAAAAAGCCATCTAAACTCAATCGCCGGTCCTATGATCCGATCCACTTTAAACCGAACATATTGGATCGATCGGATGAAAAATTGGGTTGAGAACGGATCGGATTCGGCGTATTACTTGGCCGTAGAGAGAATAGTTTTTTTAAAAACACAACCTACATTTCTGGTTTGATAACCTGAAGTTAGAATCAATCAACATAGGCTACAAATTGATTACCATCAAAGGAATTTTATATCTCCAATTTGAGCACATGAAATTCAACAATCATCTCAACAACCTAGAGAACAATAAAAATCACAATTCTTCAACTTCCCATCCCTTTCACCAATTTAAATGAGTTCACAAAATTCTCGTGTCAATAAACCAATCCCAAGCCTCAAAAAAATTGGCTAACTTTTCACAACTCAATATTATTAATATCACCTCAGAAATGGCTTCATAGGAAAATGCCATTTCAGCGCGAGAGAGAGGCTACGATTATGGTCGCCAGCGCGACCACACGGTTGTGTGCTTGTGGCGGTGGCGCAACCATGGATCTATTGTTAGTGGCGGTTGGCATTACGAGCAATGCGATGGACAATGGCGTACGATTTTTTGGTGCAATCAAAGAAACGTAAGACTCACGGCTTAAAACAAAGGCTCAAGGCTCAAGCTTGGTGGAATTTTCTGGTTTAATTTTTACGATGGATGTAGCAATTTAGTGGTGGTGACCGTGCCAGGTGAGATTGGCGTTTTTGGATTTGGAGCTTGGACAGTGTGGGCGGGTGGCCAGGCTTGTGCTTGTGTGGGATTGCGTGTTTGGGTATTTAGAAATGATAAATTAGGGCTTTGTGTTTCTTTAGATTTTTCTTTTTCAATCTAATGGATTTTCCGATCGGATCGGGTTTGATCCGATCGGAATACAATCCCATCGGGTTTATAAAAAATCAATTTGATCGAAATCTTATTCTTAATCCGCATCCGATCAGAATCCGAATCGAAATATTCGAGATCGGCTCGGGTCCGGATCGGGTCGAGTCGGTTTATTTGCCCTCCCTTGAATTCTGCAGCAGCTTTTGAATTTCTTTACTCTTTCTCAATCTCCTTGCTTGTTCTTTTAATTTCTGGATCAAACTAAAATTCAACAGGTTTATATTTGCGCATGCAAGGGTTACCTATCAACAAAATAAATCAATTAAAATAAAATAAAAACTTGGCATCGTTTAAGATTAATTTCACAAATCACAATGAACAACCAATCATCTTGGTGTGTGTAATCTCTAATGTTATAAGTGTCAATATGCAAGTGTACACAACAAGTAATATATCGATGAGTATTCGGATCGTCTCATGGGGATTGATGTTATCATTTACTACAACAATCTTATGATCTTGTTTTGTTTTAATTAAAAATAAAACAACTAATAGAACTAATAAACTAATTAAAATAAAATGCAGCAAATAAAATGCAAATAAGAAAATTATCATGTCAAACACAAGGATAAAACCAATGGGAATGGAATAGTTGAGTGAATAAACTCACTTAATGGCATTGACTATTTTTTCAAATTCTGATGCGATTCTTCTGGCATCTACTACATCATCATCGTAATCCTCCTGCATCCACAATTGCCGCATGTTGGATATCTTACATCGAATGCAACCTAACAGAGACCAATTGTTACAACAACATTAAATATAGCATTAAACGATCCAGGTTCCAATTACCCTACAAGATGAATCTCTATGTTTGGTTCATCACTAATTTTAGATCAAGAATGGTCATATTCAAAGTGAGATTAACTCAACTTGGGAAACTCAATCTAAACCAAGTATTATCTTAAAGAAGTCCATCTAAATCATAACTTTTTTAGGCTCCTTTTTAGCTAGTATCCCTAAATTGGTGGTCAGACGAAATAAAGAATTAAAATAAATCAATTAAGACAAAATGCTATAGCAAACACTAAACAACACTCATATATCATTCAAACATCCATTAAAATCGTTTATCACTCAACTACAATCAAATTCACTAATTCGATTCATGATTTGCAATAGAAAAAGAGAAATAAAAGAGTTTCAACTATCAAATACATCCCAACAATGAAATAGAAAACAAGAAAATAAGAAGAACTGATTTTATTTTATTTATGTGATTTCTCCTCTCTCAACCTTCAATCTCTCTCTTGAATTTGTTTTCTTGTTGTTTCATGCTGCGATTTTCTCCTCGGTTGATGGCTCTCTTTTCCTTTGCATATGTGCTCCTTTTATAGCCTAGAATTAAGGCAACCAAGTCTAGGGTGAGCATCTTCCAGATTTGGAAACTCCATATCACAATCTTCTAACTATCTCGGCAAAAATCTTCTCTTGTCAATGCTCCGATTATTGCTACAACAACGGTGCTTCTGACAATGGTGCTTTCTGACAATTCTATTGTTCAAACTTGTTTCAATTCTTTTGTAACCAAGTTCTTTTTTTTATTTTGCAAGCCTATTACAAGTAGCATTCCTTCCTTGAAATTTGAGCTTTTTTGATCACCTATAATTATGCACATAATCTAAGCACACAAATTATTCTAAATCTAACAAAATGTATTAAAAATAAACTAAAATGAATGTTTGTGCAAAATATAATTAAAATGCAATAAAACATATCATTTACTCTCTAAGTATTATTTATTCAAGTTTAAAAGTGTCATGATAACTCTAATTTCATAGAGTTATCAATGAGCGTAAGACTTGAAAAAGGGGAAGAATAAGCAAGTTAAATCAAGACGATTGAAAATCAACGACCACGATGGTAAGACATACAGCCCCATTCGTTTAAGCCAAAGCATAGGTGGTATTCAATTTCAAATTTCAAGTACAGTAATTTGTTATTTTAGTTTCAAATTCACTTTATCTTATTTTATTTTATTTAAGCCAAAAGCATACGTAATATTCATGATGTCTCCTATTTTCACTAGTTTATTAATGCTTTTAACTTACTAACCATTATTTTAACTAACTTGAAAATTATGTCCATTTTCATTAGTTTATTACTTATATAACTTTCTAACTATTATCTTAATTAACTTTAAAATGAACTTTATAATACAAAGCTAGGCTTGCATGGTTATTGCTTTCTGTTACATTACTATTGTTATCATAGTTCAGCTCCACGTTATATATTATTTTTTGTTTAAGTTTCCAACATCGATCGGGCCTTCTCAATGAAAACTGGGGACTAGTGTTAAGTTTGAATTTTTACAATAGCAATCATAAATACAATCAACCTTAACCTACTCATAACTTATTGTCATTGAGCCGACCTCATAAGTACAACCACAACCCTATGTTGTGACCTAGTTTATAAGTACAACCCGGGAGCCTATGTTGGTGACCTGGTTTATAATCGACCTAAAGCGTACATGGACGACTTGGTTTACACGTACAACCCAGAAGTTTATATGGACGACCTGCTTTAAAAATACAACCTTAAATATATAATGTAGCGACCTGAAAATCCACCAATCTAATCTAGAAATGAAGTAGTCTGACCTGAAAATTCATTTGTCCGACCTAAAAATGTGCTAGCTTGACATGGAAAAATATTTGTCAGGATAACGTGGCATGATTTTTAACGAAATTAGAGTGCCACAACTTTTAAACCACTTTCAATGCAACTGAGTGCACCTTTGGAGAGTAGGCTGAATACCAAAAGGTAACCACACACAACCAAGAGCCTATTTAAGCTTTAAAAAGTCATGGAGGAGGTTAGTAAAATTAACTAAAAACTCTACAAGTTACCAATCTTAAAAATCTTACACTTTCCTTTCATGATCTACGACACGTTATTAAGAAATTCATTATATTTTAACTTATTTCTAATTCCTTCTTTTCATTTCTCTTTTTCCTTACAAAAACATCTTACTTAAGCATATGAGGATCTACGCTACAACACGTAATAGCGTGTCTAACCATGTTTTATGGTTGGTAGGTAAGATAAAGTTGCGATCGAGATCAACGTTTGAGCTTAGATTCATTTTATTATCCCACTAGAAAACAAATTCAATTGTTAAGGTCATTCTTGACATCAACAATGTTATAAACCCACGAGTTTGTTTTATCTCAAGCAAGTGCGAAAGGCTTCTTGAAACTCCTCAAACTCAAGTCTACACAAAAGCGATTTCTTGAAATTGTCTAGTTAAATAACTCATATAGCCCCAATAAATTGTTTTTAAATTATAAATTAAAAAGGATTAGACTATATAGCCCATAATTTTGAATTAGGTTTTGGTAAAACAAATATACCTTAAGCAATAATGGTTTCTACCATGTACATTTTTTTCTTTTCATCTTTTAGCCATTCACTTAATTTTAACCAAAAAATCACACTAACTCTTTGTGTTAGGCAACCACAATACTAGTACTACTTCTAGTTTAGTAAAGATTAGTTGATAAAAAAGCATTAATCAATCAATTAATGTGCACCTGCATCCTCGATTTCAAGCTTATATATTATTAGTTGGTGTAGGATTATCTCATTCACTCTCCATTTATGTATAAAGATCTTTTTGTTCGATTCTAATCACGTGAAAAATGGAAGGTGAATCTACTCTACTCATGAATTAATTTAAATTGAAATATAGTATAGAAAGAGATGAACCAATATTTTTTTGTTGTTTTTCATAATTAATTTCAAGGTCTATAATGTTGCAATAGTGCAAGTTGCAAATTGTATATGATTAGACCCTTAGGGTGCTAAGAAAATTATGGGAAAATAAAAAATAGCCAAAAACTTCTTAGATTTTTCACTATTAACCCCTTAAATTTTATTTTATCATTATTAGCCACATAGTAATAATTTGGATAAAATTACTCTAAAGTCCCAAAACACTCTCAAAAACTCTAAACCAATCGATTCCTCTTAACTCTCAAAGCTCAATCGACAACACCCAAGTAACCATAGCAAATGATCAAATCTTATATTTTGTTGTGTCGTCTTAAAACCAAGGAATGAAAAAGAAATCAAAATATGTGAGTTTTCTTAATCTTGAAGCTTGATTTGCTTTTGAATTGATGGTAGATTATTGCATTGCTGATATGGTTGTAGGTTGATTGAATATAATTGTATTGCTTATATGGTTGTATTGGCTAAAAAACATATGATTTTATTAAAAAAATTATTCAAATACAAATGGCATATTAGGTGCTCAATGAAATGCCTCTTAGACTTTGTTTTTGTCATTTTTTATATATTAAGTTTGGGTTGATGGTACCTTGATGCGAAGTTTGTTTGGTGTGAAGTTCACTATGTCGCACAAATTTGTTACGATAAGGGGGCTTGTTGCATAGTACCCAAATGACAAATGCATGTCGCACCAAAGTTTTGGTGCGACAGGTGTCTGAATACCTATTTGGTATTATAGGTGCCTTCTTTGTGCGACATGCACCTATTGTTGTAAAAATAATCCTTTTTTATTGTCAGGTGCTTTTTCCTACTAGAGCACAATCTGTGTTTTAGTGCCACAAGTGCCTATCACACTAGAACACAATATGTGTTTTAGTGGAACAGGTGCCTATTACTAAAAAACACAGCAATATATATGTGTTTATTTCTATTTTGAATATAATGAATGTGACTAACAAATAAGATTTTGATTTTTCCGCAAATATAATGGCAAAGAACCCACGGGCAAAGTGTAATCCACCCAATCAAGGAAAAAACCAGGCGAAGAAGTTCTGGGTCATTCGAGCATTTCCCCGGGCATATGACAAATACTTGAAAACTTGGAAATGTGATGGAAGAGATCAAAAGGAAGATACAAGATGATAATTAAGATTATCCAAGAAAGATATATTCGACCATTTCGCAAAGATGGAAACCTATATGTTCAATGGTGCAATCATGCACGATGCGCTACTTAAGCAGGTAGCTCATAATGAATATGATAAGGATTACTTGTGGTTTGAATTTGGTGACCAATCAGTATGGTTATCGATCACTAAGTTGTTTATGCGACTTTGCTATAGTGCACAATGTACATAGAGAAGCAAAGGTTGCATTGAACCACATGTTATGTGATTTGTATTTTGGTGGTAATTTAGGGTTGAATCTTAAAGAATTAGATCAAAACTTTAAGGACTGAACTTTAATGATATGGGTGACATTCATGTGCTAAAAATCAAGCTATATTAGTTTGCAGATAAATAACTTCATGAAAAAAAAAAGATTAATGTACACCAGATTCGTTATTGCTACATGATGTTGATGGTCTTGATTACTTTAGAAATCATCTGTTGGGTCATTCTTCTTGGAAAAAAATATATGATAGTTCTGATACAGTGCATTAAACCAAAAATTAGAGACTTTTGAGGCTTCTAGTCTTAAAAAAAAGAAGTACAACCTTTATAACTTTTATCCTAGGATTCAAGTGCATTGAAAATACAGAAAATTATGGTTATTCATACTTGTACTTAAAATTGATTTTTTTTTTTACTTTGTATCTTCACTTACTACACAGCTGGCTTTTGAAGTGATTGATGACCTTTTAATGAAAAGTGGGCCATCAAAAACAAATAAAAAGACTCACTTTGTATCCACATCCATATTTGCATTAAAGTGGTTAGTGTTTGGTGTTCACAAGTTGCTTCTAAACTCCAAAGATTATTATATAAGTTGAGTAAACAATAGTTATTCATATAATAATGTAGATCAACACTTGTTGAAATATCTTCTTTTTTTTTTTATTAGCATGGTCTTCAAAATATTGAGTGTCTTCCTGTATAATTTTGGATAAAAGAGTAATATTGTTGGAGCTCATTTAAAGTGCATAAAGTGTTTTGAATTGTTATCACATGGATATATTAAATGAATGATAATTAAGTAGTTTACAATTTGATTTTTGGTAAATAACTTGCTGTTTTAAAATTAAAGTTCAAGGGAATTGATAAATACGCCATGAAAGAGCTCTCACAACTTCGTGATCAATGGGCTACGTATGTTGCCAAGTTAATTACAACTTATAATCATGAGGTAATGTATGACTAATTTATGATTATTTTTGCTTTTAAATTTCAAGACTTATTTTTTTGTGGTGTACTAATTGATTTAATGTACTTGTAGGTGGGAAAAAAATGTAGCCACATACGGATATTCAATAACATTATTGAGCATATTCTTGTTGGTTAATGTTTTTGAAACTATATTTTGTACTTTTTTATTTAAAACATGTCCAAAACTTAATTTGGTACTTATTTTTTTATTTACCAAATAGTGGTGCATTTGCGATGTTTATTATGTGAATTGTGTTGCAAGATTCAGTATATTTAATATATTTTTAGTTTTTTTTAATTGTAAAACCGAGAGGAAAAATAAAATTTAAATAAAAGTATACTATTAACCAAATGCAGCATAATATCACTAAATACTGATACATAAATCACTTGCATGTAAATAGTATTATTAAATATTAAAATCATTGTGTTATTATTTTGGTGATACTGTAGTAATACAAATTACTGACCTATAAATAGTATTATTAAATATTAACAACATAGTGTCATTATTTTGGTGATAATATAGTGACATGAATTACTAACACAAAAATCAATGACATTAAAAATTAGTGTCAATATGTTATGGCTTGAGCATTACTGACACAATTAACAAGTGTTAGTAAAAGTAATTACTGACACTAAATTAGTGTCGGTAAAACTCATTTTTCTAGTAGTGTCATCGCATATTGAATTGGGAAAAATAAGTTTTACTAGGGTGTACAAGTTTTATGACAATAAGACTCATCTTGTAAATATTACATATATATTTAGATTAGCTGTGAATATTTATTAAATAATAGATGATTACCCAAACAACAAACTTTAAGCAATTTATGTACAAAAAGATCGTTGAGATAAACACTTAACCCAAGCACACGGGAGAAGGCAACGTCATATTTGCAATAGTGTAGAGGATTATAGGGAATCAATCCCACATTGGGTTCGTACTGTAAGTATATTATTTAACTCAGTTACAATATTATTATTGAATATAATAGCGACAAATTGTTTAATTTAATTTCATTGTTATTTTTTGTATCATCACCCCCGGTATCAATATGCCACCGGTTGAAGAAAGACAAAGATGAGCTTGATAAAGCAAGATCCCCCAATACCTAAGCAACATTGGACACTCGTTGATGATGAATACGAGATACATGATCGTAACACATTCATGATAAATACAAGGATAACTCACATGAAAGGGATTTACATGATATTTTTAACATTTTAATTGTTATAAAAACAATGATGTTGGATTTACCCGATTATACAATATAAAAAAATTGTCGATAACAGATGAAACAAAAGTTTCGCTATTGGAGAGGATTGATCGTTCTATTATTCACATCAAAGAAACAATGAATAAGATTATGTGAGATGTTGAGGTTGAGCAGAAAACAGAGAGTTTAGAAAATATGTATTAGAGTTCACTAACTCATATAATGACAATTCATTCAAGCATTACTACAAGTGATTCCCCATTAAGATGCTCACATATGGTCAAGCAAGTTAGACGGTTTGACACTTTATATTAGTTATATTTTAACTGCAGTGTTTAAAAAATAATAGTTATTAAAACTTGTGCCCTCGATGATCTTGGAGATTGTTACAATCACACCCCGATATCATCTTATGGTTTATATGGGGACCTAAATGATGACAGCGTACAAATCCTCAAGGAAGCACCTTCTGGCCTAAATAAGTTTGGACATCCGTATAGGACATCGTATGTTCTTAAAAGTCCTTACTTGATTTCTCGTTTCAAGTGAGTAAGGAACATCAAGAGTCTCCCCGCCATAGAACTAACGGATGTCGAGCTCAACGAAAGGACAAGTGTAGATATAAATCCACTTAGAGGAATAGAGGATCTAACATTATTTGATGAGTTCGACTAGTGGTTTGCTGGTAACATCACAGTGGATCGTGACATTCAACATTCGAAGAACTTTTTTTGGAATGCTTTTGGGGAAAGATTCAATGGGATGGACAAGGAATGAGGTAATTGTTGTTAATGTTTATTTTAATTAACATCAATTGAACTTGTATATTTTCTCTATGATAATCTGACACGTATATTTGCATGTATATCAATGCTTTTTTTTTGTAACAAACTTACAAAACTTATAATCATTGATTTAATATACTATAGTAAAACGTATCATTTATTTATTTGTATGTAATAAATTACCTAGATATTTTTTAGGGCTCAATAAATAAACTATTTAACGAGTTACTTTACTTTCATTTTCCTTCTCCAATACATAAGAGTACTTGGGAAGAAAGTTATACGACTCCAATCGTATCACCTCTAAAGTAAATTCTCTAGCTCAATATGCCTGCTAGTATGATAAAGTAAATATTATTTTATTGTTACATGTTTGCTACAATGTCATTTGGAGTATGTATTTGCTTCTCCTGAATAAGTTTGTTTACGATAATATGATCGATAACCTAACCCTTTGCTTAATGAATACCCTTAGGCTCATTACAACAAATGTGTCTTGTCACATCTCATCATTGTCGAACATACGTTCCCTTGATTTAATGCTCTCTTTGCTCGAAGGCACCATTTACATTATTTTGAAGCATAGTCTCAAATGTGTTAGTGTGTGCAATCTCTAATGCTATGGTTTGTCAATGTATAAGTGTACACAACAAGTAATATATTAATGAGCATTCATATCATTCATTCATTCATATCATCTCCACATAGATTGATATTATCATATTTGCTACAACAATCTTAACAGTGCAGTTTTGTTTTAAATTAAGATAAAATAATTTTATGAAACTAATAACTAATTAAAATAAAAATGCAATAAATAAAAATTCAATAAAGAAAACTCTCTCGTCAAACACAAGGATGTAACCAATGGGAATGGAGTAGTTGAGTGAATAAATTCACTTAATGGCATTGATTATTTTTCAATTACAGTATCGTTGCTACAATATCTACTACAGCAATGGGCATAATCTCTCATGCATCATCAGCTATCGCATGTTGGATATCTTATATCTAATGCAATCTAACAGTAACCAATTGTTACACCAATATTAAATATAGTATTAATTTATCTAGGTTTCATTGACCATACAAGGTGAATTCATATGTCTAGTTCATCACTAATTTTAGATCAAGAATAGCCGAATTCAAATTAAGATTAACTTAACTTGGGAAACTCAATTTAAAATCAGGTATTGTCTTAATGAGATTCACTAAGTCAGACCTTTTTTAGGTTCTTTCTTAGCTAGTATCCCTAAATGGATGGCCAGCTGAAATATAGAATGAAATAAATACAATTAAGACAAAATGTTATAGCAAACACAGAGCAACGCGCGTATATTAGTCAAACATCCATGAAGTTTGTTTATTTCTCAACTACAATCAAATTCAATTCATGATTTCATGATAGAAAAATAAAGAAAAGAGTTGTAGTCATCAATACATCCCCATGAATAAATAGAAAAACAAGAAAAGAATAAGAAGAACAGATTTCCAATTGATCCTACGCAATTCCTCCTCCATTACCTTCAATCTCTCTGTTGATTTTTGTTTTTCTTGTGTTTTTCTCTCTAGTTTATTTCTTGGGTGACAACTCTCTCTTTTTCTTTGCGTGTATGCTCTTTTTATAGCTTAGAATTAGGTCAATCGGAAGTCTAGGGCGCGTATCTTCTATTTTTGGAAACTCCATATCGCAATCTTCTAAGTATCTAGCGAAATGTTCTCTGTCAATACTCCGGATTGCTACACCAACGATGCTTCTGACAATGGCTACTATATATGATCTAAGCACAATTATGCATATGATCTAAGCACAAATTAATCTAAAACAAACTAAATTTATTAAAAATAAACTAAAATTGATGTTCATGCAAAATATAACTAACATGTAATAAAAACATGTCATTTACTCTCTAAGTATTATTGATTCAAGTTTAAAGTGTCATGATAACTCTCTTATTTCATGTAGTTATCATGTGTCGATATGGAACTTACAACCTTAAAATCGAACTTACCTCAAGAAAACTTTGCGTAGTTCAATACTAAATTATACTTGGAATCAAACAATTTTCCCACACAAATATCATTGGACCTAGTATTTCTAATAAAGTCCCAGGAGTAACCAAGTCTCGAAGGTAAAATCAAGCAATACTTACAAGAGGGTCAACTGCTAGCCCCTTAGAATGGGACCTAGAATGATAAGCCAACTTCGGCCTGGTTTATGCTCGTTAAAAGTGAGACAAATTTTCCTATCACTAACTAAATTTGGCAAATTTTCCTATCACCAACTAAACCTTCATCATACACACACTGTCTCCATTATCAAAAGTACTATCAAATTATCATTATCACTATTATCAATAGGAGTATCGAAAAGTCACCATCCCTATCATCAATTGGACTATGGTACAATTTAGCATTAATGATATCTACTAGTGTATTATTCGTGTTACTAATGCGATCATCATTGTTTTGGAAAAGAGAGTAATCTTGTTGTAGTGATATCGTTAGTGGTACACATCTCTTTTTCAACAACCGCCAATGTAATGACGTTCTCATTAATGGGATCATTATTGTACCTCCTTAGAGAGAAATATTGCTACAATGATGTCGTTATTGGTAACATCTCTTTTTCAATATGAGGAATGGAGATGTTCCTCTGTACGAAGTTTGAGGCTCCCATGTTATAGGATCTTGATGCAGAACTGTAGAGGATTTAATAACAAAAATAAGGGTGCACCCATCGTTCATTGAATTATAGCTCATATATAACAAAAGCCTTACTATTTCATCATCACATACGTCCATAGGTAGTAAACATACGATTGAGTAGAACATCTCAACTTTAACTTTGTCTTCAATGTGATGCTATTTACGTATTCAAAATGAGCATCTATCAATTTCTCCAATAATCCATCAAAACACATTTGAATAACAACTGATTCTATCAGAGATGTTCAAAATGCAATCTGATCCGCTCAATCAGTTTGACCCGTAAAAATCTGATCAGCAGATTGGTGGATTGAATTGGATTGAAAATTTGATAACCCGCAATCGGTGGATTGGATATGAATCTACTTCTGTAAATTCGTAAAAATCCGTGAATCCGCAAAAAAATAAAAAGTATTTATTTAATTAAAAATAAAACTTTTAAATATGGCATTAGTACTTTCTAGTAATTAAATAAGTTAAAATATAGTTACATTAATACTATATTATATTTTATCTGATAATAATATAAAATAAAAAATAATTAAATAAATAAATATAGCTTTTTAAATAGTTAATTTTCATATACTTATCTAAATAAATGAGAATTTTTTATGTGTTATATTTTAAAATTTTAAATGTATTTTCTACCTTTATTTAAATAATTAATTTATTTAAATCTTATTTAATTTTAAATTTTATCGGTAGTAAATTATTTTTATATTAAATTTTTACTTAGTTAGTGCATTGGAAAAAATTAAAATTTTCAATCCATAAACCAATTTGTAAAATAGTGAATTAAATATAAATTAGGTCAAATTCACATTCCATCTAAGATATATAGATTGAATTTGGATTAAATTTAATCAAGCGAACACCCTCGACTCTATTAAACTTAAATAATTTGTAGCACAAGAAAATGTGCGGCAGGCTTACGCGTCACAGGTGCCCATCGAAATGGCATATGTGACGGCGAAATCGGCGGTCACATAAAACCCTGAACTTGACGGTGGCAGCGGCTTAGTCGGTAGCTCTTCATTGCCGTCAATTTTGGACACGGCGGCGGCAACGATTAGTCACCGTATCGGATATCAAAATTGACGGTGCGGCGAAACTTGCGTTAATTTTCGTAAGAATCAGTTAATTGGTATAGAATTTTAATTACAACAGTTTTATTGTTGAATTCAGCTTTCCAATTTTCAGCTTCAATACTTTCATTTTGAAGCAGTGATGATTGATTTAATCTTTAATTTCGGATGTTTCTTCATAACCTAATAAATTAAAATGTAAATTACAGAGTAATTATTGTATAGTTAATGTTATCTCGTGGTTTATAGCTTTGGATGACTTTGTATGGCTGAAACTTGCATAGATTTAAGGTTTCATATGAAAATGGAGGCACAAAATTAAACAGGTGGTGGAAATTGATTTTAGGTTTCATTGGAGCAGCTGGCAGACTTAGCTTACGAGCTTTTTCTCTCCTGCTGGTAATTCACTCTTTCCTTTAATAACTTTATAGTCTCCCGTTGATGCATGCATTTGAGTATTTTAATTGTTTTTCGAATTAATTATTCTTGTGAGTGAATATTTCTTTGGTTTTTGATTATGAGGTTCAGAAATCTATAATACGTTGTTATACAGAATTGGAGTAAATAATTTATTAACAATGCTTATTGCATTTTGGTTTGGCAGTTCTTTGCTTCATCTTGGTTGCTGTTATTGTTACTTTTCTATGAAAAGTACATAATTAGTAAAATGATCCTGTTAATGGAAGGGCTTCTTGAAAATCTTTGTTCTATTGTTGACAATATTTACCAGCAGAATGTCCTTGGGTGGGAACTCTTTTCTTTTCCATTTTCTACTTTTTTTCATTTTTGCAACCCATTTTTACAATGAACTTGGATTGTAAGTTGCATTTAGATAGAAAAGCAGTGCTGTTGTTTATATATTTATTTAGATTTCTGCTGGTCTTAATTCGAAATTTTTGTTTTTGTTGTGCTTACATGCTTCTGGTTGAAATTTTGGGTCATTATTAAATTGTAACTTGCTAAATTTCAACTTTCCCGTTTTCAGTGAAAAAAATTAAGGAGACATGGGTAATTCCTTGATTGATTTTCTCTACAGCTCTACTGACATCCTGTGATTGGCTTCCTCAAGTGGAGGATGTGTTAATTGAAAGGTTGCTACATTTTGTCAATGTTTAAAGGTTACAATAATGCAATGTTAGTGAGATGTGCAAAACAAGTTATGCTTTGAATGTGTCGAAAATTTCACTATTAGTATATATTGCTCACTCTCTTTTGACCAAATGATGTTGTATATAATACAGGTTTTATTTTTGGATGAATGTGCCAATTTCTATGTTTTCCTCTTCATTCATAGTCAAGGTGGAATTTTCATAATAGAGTTGCATTTGCCATTTTCACTTCTTTTTGTTGCTTTAGTTCTCTTCCATTTGGGCTAGAATTATTGAATTGAGTTTTAACTTTTAGGGTCTCTATAGTATTAACATTAGTCAAAGGTTTCCTAAGGATCTTGGAAATTTGACAAACTTGGTGAGCTTGAATCTATATTTGAACAATTTAAATGGTCCAATTCCACCGACGGTGGGCAAGCTGTCAAACTATCTTTCCTATATGAGCACAAATCTTTCGCATTACATTCTTTTGCCTGTCTATCTAACTTTTGTTACAATTTTTAGGATTTAAGTGTCCATGGGGACAGTTTGCACACTTTTGCCGGACTATCTAATTTTTATATAATTCTGTAGCAATATATTGCATTATGGAGCTTCTGGTTTGCACATTATGTTAGGTTTCACTTGTTTGCTTTGGTATAACTCTGCTTTTCATTGGGGTAAGGTCCGATCAGCAGCCACTAAAATGGCTCCAAAAAAAAAAATGAATTATAATTGGCCATCTGAGCAAAATCTGATACTTGGTGTGTTTTTAGCCGAACTGAGATAAAGTGCTTGTGCTTGATTGATACAGAGCACTCTAATTTTAGGAGCAGACTGAGCCGCAGCAGGAGTGGGATTTGCGGTTAATTGCTTCTTATTTGCTGGAAGTTTGTTGAAGAAACATGATGGTTTATATGCCAATTTAGAACATGAGATGAATCTCATCCTGCATTCAGTTGATTAGAATCTGTTGTGCTTACAATTGCCTGCACTTTTGAGGGTGTCATATTTTGCAGAATTTTTAGAGAGAGCAGGCTTTGGATTCTAGAGAGGCAGATTTCTTTCTCGAGTTGGATTCCTTTTTATCCAACAATTTGTTTCTTCTTCAGAATTGAGTTTTCTATTGACTTGAATAAATTATGGACGGATTTCTTTTTCCCAATTCTTTGTTCTTCCCACAAATATGATTAGATATTGTCAGAATTGATTGCATATTTATTTGTATTACAGTTACAAGTCCCGGAAGATGATGTTTGAGGAGACTGAAATGGGCATGGCCTAGCAAATTGGACATGTTGGGTAAACTGATTTACTTGTTTGATATTAATTTCAATCCATATTCAGTCTATTAATGAACTGAAAGAATAGTTAACTCATGGCTTCAGATCTTATTGACGATCTTGTTTCAATTCCTTCGTTAGTTTCTGGCAAGCCGAAAAGAAAGACCGGGTCACTTTTCTTTTAGTTATATGCTTGCTTCTCTGCTGTTTTGATTTTAATAGGTACTTATTTCTTTTGTGAATTTGTATCAACTCATAGTAATGATTTAAGACTCTTCAGCTTTGGAATCTGAATCATAATGGGCACAAAAGAGGCAGTGAAATTCATGGATTTGTGACGGCTTAAGGTGTCTTTTTTGAGAAATTTTAGAATATATCTGAGGTAACATGTTATCCATACAATAAACAATAATATCATGATATGTGTATATTTATTTTGAACCACTATCATGCAAGTGGTAGTTGTATTAAATTCAATTACACTTGTCATTCACTTTTTGTGTCGCATTTTTCGCAGTCATAAAAGACCTTTTGCACTGCACTCGCGGCTGTTTGTCATCTTTTGTGACGGCGAATCAGCGGTCACATGAATTGTAGTGAATTCAGTTTACACGTGCAGAGATTCTAATGTCAATAACAATATATTAATCTGACATTATACATATTTATATATAGGTAACTAGCTAATTCCAAATCATTTAAAATTATTTATTGTGTTACATATTTATAGGTACTCATTGTCGATCGCTATTCTTAATCTAAAAAATTTAAAAAGAAAAATCATGTAATCTTGTTCGTCTCAAATGCTTTTATGCAGATAATTTTAATAAAAGGTATAAAAATTAGATTAGCTGAACTAATTCCTTAATTCTTCTATAAACAAGTAATTGGTAAGAATGAGATTAGTGTTACAAGTTTCTTTCAAGCTAATAGTTTAATTAAATTAATAGGTAATTAACCAATTAATGATACTTTCAAAATTATGATCTCAAAAATGTTATGTTAGCCCCTACAATTTAAGCCAATTACTTAATTAGTTCTTGTACTTTTTTTTCAAAAAAAATCTTATTATAGGATCTAATTTTTTTAAAGGTAAAATAATATTTGTGTTCAACATAACTCAAAATTTTAATTAAATCTAATTTGTAATTAGTGAAAGATATATGCCAATTAAGCTAAATAATCTTTCGACAAATTTTCAAAAATATACATATATGACTAGTCAATTGGCTAAATTTAGGGACAAAATTGAGGAGCATCTACCCCAACTCTCAATGCAGTAACAAAACAGACATTCTAAATCCCTAATTGCTTCAAAAACAACGATTAAAAAAAATTAAGAAGAAAATAAGGGGAAAAAAACTAATTTCATTAATCTCTCAAAATGGTATCTTGTTAAGGAAATAACGAATGGTTACTACAGGAAGCCTAATAAGGTAAACTGCTCGATTGATGAGTCCCATGCATTCCCAACAAGGGAAAATTAAACTCACTAATTTCCTGCATCAAATTAATTTTAGTATCATCATAATGGTTGTTAGCATAATTAAACATCACCATAACTAGAAAGAAAATTTGAAAAATGTACATAAAAATTTGAGACATAAAATGTTAAAATAAGTTTTTGCAGAGAAGTTAAAAAGGACTATTTATTTATATATATATATATATATATATAGATAGATAGATAGATATTGAAGATGTAAATCCCTTTTTTGGTCTATGGCTCCATTTGGTATAACTTTTCAAGTAAAGCTTATTTAAATAGAGTTTTTGGCAGTAGAACTTTTATCTAAAAAATTTTAGTTGTTTGGTTGTCAATAAAATCTTTCATTAAAAATCTATAAAATTACTTTAATAGGTAATTTTTTTAAGTTATGTTATGAAAAGAATAAAATAAGATATTCAAATAAGTAAATGATATTTTAGATATTTTAACATTTAAAAAAACTTTTGAACCTCTACCCCAAAAGCTCAAATTTTAAATTTTTCCTAATAGAGGCAAAATAGTTTATTTAAACTCTAAAAGCTCTACAAAAAAGATAACCAAACAACAATAAAAATTATTATAAGAGTTTATGGGATTAAATAAACACTTATGGTCATTAGATAAGTCATACCAAGGCACTAAGTTTACTCAGATTTATAAAGATTTACTCTTAATATCTTTTGAGAGGATTGAGTTCCTATTAAGAATGGTATATATGGTTGAGGTTTATTTTATATTTTTATTTAATAATAATTAACACCATTTACAAATGTGAAATTTACCTTACGAAACACTCAAGACCACAAAAAAATTTTCTAGTTCAACATTGAAATAAAGGTTTCATTCAAGTAATTAAGAATGACAAAACAAGTACGGAAAAAAAAATTGGGACTTTGGATGATCATGGCATGCTTCAAATTTTGTTTGTTTTCTTTTTTTTAAAAGAAAAAAACAATGGCCATAAATAATCATAAGATATTAAATCATTTATGGTTGAAATGTTTCTAGAAAAGTTTCTTTCATATCAATAATCTATTAAATTAACAAGGTTTTAAGAGCAAAAGGCAATTACAACTTTTGTTTGTAAGTATTCAAGTTGTATCGCAATCTAACTCTAAATTGAATCACAGTTTTCTTTATCCAGCAGAGAACTAATAATTATAAAAACCATGGAAGCAATTGATTAAAAAGCTAGCTAGGAAGAAGAATCAATAAATAATAATGGAGAAGAAAGAAATCGAACTGACCCGACAACCCAAATAACAGCTCCAATGAGAGATAGAGTCGAACAAATAGAAGCAAAGGGCATGCCGACCAGCATAGCTACTGGCCTGAACCTTGCCATGACTCGACTCTCTACTACGCACGATCATTCATTTAATTAAACTTTTCTCTTTGTTGCTCATTTTTTATAGCAAATGCAAGGGCTATATATTTCAGCTAACAATATTTTTCTTTTTTTGGCCTCTCCCATTTCAATTGATTTTCTTATTTTGGCAAACTTGAGTTGTTTACATGCAAAATTACCGCCAAAACTAGACAACCATGCAGAATATTGGTGCTACGCTGATCTTTTTGCTAAAATTATCAATCAAAACTCAAAATTAATTCATAGGTGTAGAGACTAATTCATTGTAGGAACCCTATTACTGGAAGGCTCACACCCCTCCACGTGTCTTTTAATTTCAGAATAATGAAAAATAAATGAATAAAGATGATTAGTTTTCGAAATTGGAAGGTCCGAACCAGCGTCATGTGCTGGTTACTACATGTATGTGTTTAATTAACTTATTGATGATTTGAATTTGTTTTCTAGAGTAAACTTTACTCTCCCTTTAAGAGGGATCTATGAGGCTAGCATTAGCATGCAGTCGATAAGTGTGGCCGTGTTAAGGTTACCGATACGGATTCAGATCGTCAGTTTATTGTATTATTTTTCAGATTAGCATAAATCATTCTAATTATTTTACATATTTGTCGGATTAATTTGTGATTTAATGTCAAATATTAAAGAGCAATTTTAATAGACTCATTTATTAAATAATTAAATTTATGTTAATAAGTCTAATATAGATACATATTATATAGTAGTATATTCTGGACAAATATAACTTTTAATTGTGTTATTTTAACTTATAATACGGTAAATAATTTTATACTAAGATATAGAGAGCTACACTCAACCATAGTAGTTAACTAACTGGGGCTTATTGGGAGTCATTATTTATACAGTTGATACTTGAGCAGGAGCTGAGAAATTCCTCTCCTCACTCTCTCTCCGTCCTTTGTTGGTTGTTTGGAAATGCAATGCAAGATCGAGGTCTTAAAGCTTAAGATTTTTTCAGCATTGTTGATTTTAACTTTTATTCGTCTTTTTTTGAGATCCTTTGACATGTGTCATTTGTTGTTTTGATTGGCTGAGTTTCTTCAATATTTTTAGGTATCATCTATTAAATACATGAGTGTATGTAACTTAAGAATCGGTCAATTACCACCTTTATCTTGCATCCACTTGCTGAGAGATGTCTAAGAGAAGTTACCCTTGATGATATCGAATAAATACGCATGTGCTAATAGTCAGTGTGAAATGTGTCCAAAGTTTCAAAAGCTGGCCAGCAACTTGAGTAACCTCTATATGTGTGAAAACAAACAAAATTGAAGATAAAAGAATATTATAGAACAAAAACAAACAGCAGATTTTGAAGAAGGAAAGCAAAAGATGCATTGTGTTTTGGATGCTGTGCATTCTGTAAAGCCATTAAATCCCATTTATAATGTGAACACCTCACTTTCAGCCACTCTCTGTCTGGGCAACCTTTAATCCATTTCAAAAATAGAAAAACAATTTGTGGTTTATGAGATGGAGTAGGCACATTGGACACTCATTGATTATGTGGCTCGAAACATCTGATTTCCATTTATAGAAATGGGTGGCATGGGATAGGCATTTTGGTTAATTTTCAAAACTAACAAAGAGCTGGGAGCAGGGCCACACAGATTTTAGTATCTTACTGCGATAGCAAATAAACAAGCATCTATTGAGATGACTTGATTCATTTGTCGTGAATTTTCAGCTTTTACCTTGGAATATAAAATGATTTCTAACCAGATTAGTTCAGTAAAGGAGACATAAGTACTTGAATGTCAAGGTAGTTATTTTATTCAAGATTTTGCACATTTATTAAGAGAAACAATACAGTTGAAGCATAGAAACTTTGCGAAAAAGCATGCAAGTAGAGAAAATTAAGAAAAATGACTGGAAGATGAAAGCATTTTTGCAGCCTCCTTGGTGAATGTGTAGTTCACTGATCATAGGAAACACAATGCCTCTGAGTTTCAGGGCCTGCTACCATATCCTCCCAAAGCAGATCAGAGAGTGCCATTGTCAGTTCTCCAACATTTCCTGTTAAAAACAATGCATAGAACAAAGCAGCCTTAGCATGTGCTTGCAACATTAATTTGTTGAAATGATGAAACAAAATCGTATTTAAGGTAAGGGTGTTAAGTGGTTACCATCTCCAATGGGTTGTTCATCCCACACAGTGATTGGCAATAACGGAAGTGTGCTTCCGACATACATCATTTCAGCTGCGCCTTTAGCTTCATCCACTGTAAGATTAGCAGTCTTGACGCTTTTCAGACGCCCTTGCTCAACCAAATTCGGTGCTAGTTCTAGAAGTCTTTTAGCAGTGCATCCGCTGAGGATCTTATCAAAAAAGGGCAAAACAAGCTCCTTATCGTGGGTTATAAATGCCACATTCACATTTGGACCCTCAGCAACATATCCGTCCTCATCAATCCAGATAGAAGCAGATGCTCCCTTATCTTCAGCTTCCATCTTTGCAAGGACATTCGGTAAGTAATTTACATTTTTCACTGTGGCAAACAGACGAGGCTTCATGGGGATAGAGCTTGTAATCACTTTAACCCCTTCTTTGCATTGGGAGAAGTCATCATCGATGACTACAGCATAGAATGCTGATGTTGGACAGCCAGCAGGTGAGAGCAAGAAATCCCCAGGACCAGCAGTCAACCAAAATCTTAGAGTTCCTTTCTTGCATTGTGATGCTGCTGTCAATTGCACAAGAATGCTCCGTAGAGTTGATCGAGGGAAGGGAGAGGAGATCCTTGCACTCACTGCAGATCGAAGGAAGCGGTCCAGATGGACATCTAGCTCATAGAGGTATCTGTGGTAATGGCAAAAGAAAAAAATTTCAATACTAGTAAGTCCAGCAATAACTGCATAATTAATGAAAATCAGGAATGTAGAATTGCACGAGACCTTAGCAGTTCGGCTATACAGACACTTTTGACATAAAGCTAAATATAAATTAATCTATTAGCACTACAATGCATTATGCCTACCCGTCTAAAATTATAGCTGTATCAAATACACCGTGCCCTCGATGAACCATGTGATCATCTATGGGAATCACCATCATAGCTGGATCAAGAATGATTCCACCAAATATGCTGGAATACATTGCGGGGTACGGCTTCTTTTTCACTGAACTCCACTTCTCTTGCAGCTTCTGAAGCAACTATATTTATGCAATAACATAAAAGCAACAACAAAGTTATCAAACAAGGCATTTCTTCCAAAAGCTAATGACCAAAACATTCTTAACTAGAATGATATTTGACAAGTGCAGGGCACAAAAAAAATCATTACAACAGTACCAAAATCTTAAATATGGAAGAGATGAAGATATGAGGTTTCACCTCAGATGATGATGAGAACACATGAGCTTTAAATTCACTGCCATTTTCAGCCTCCACTGAAAACAAGCAAGAAACACAGAATTTCAAACAAAGGCAATAAATTACCAAACAAAATCGCAGTATGTGAACAGTAACTTTAACAGGAAAATAAAGGAAGTTACAGATTTTTTATCCATAGCGATAAGAGAAAAAGTCGAGACCGACCACTTAGCTATGGAATGAAGAAGAGAATTACTGGATATATAAAATCAGGGAAGTGATACTCTCTGATTCTTCAGCCACATAAAAACAAATAGTGTATATGAGAGGGAATCCATCTTCATGTAAGATGTTAGCAATTTGTCTTGCAGTGTGTCGAATATGATCTCCTAAACAACTTACAAATAACTTTAAGATGCTGTCTTTTGTACTGTCTGTTCTTTGGTTATGCGGTTTTTGGCTTCTCATCTGCAAATTTTGATATCTTATAAATATTGAGATGGTGACTGATGACAGGCATAATTGTAACTCACAAAGGAATATCGTCTCAGAATTCTTTTACTGACCTTTTCAACAACTTTTCTAGTGTCATATTTGGCTGCATCTAGAAGCTACTGCATCTAGAAACCTTGAATAAGCAAAGTTGGCTTTGACAGCCGGCCAAAGAAAATGTTGAAGAATTTGGCAGCAGCAAATTTGGAATGAAGAAAAAGAAGAAAGAAGAAAATAGAAGAATGAAGACGGTGGTAAAAATAATAATTTAATAGCCATGTTTTGGCTATAAAAGGCAGAAACTCCTCATTTCATTCAGTATCCAATTCCATTCTTGGGAGCAATTAAGGGAGTTGAGAGAAAGTTTAAGAGATTGCATTTATAAGCTCTTATTTTAGTGATTTGAGAGTTTGGGTGTATTGGAGTTTTGGGTAGTGAGCTAAAATACTACAATACTTGTAACTCCTTTTCACTAGTAAAATATTTCTTTCTGTCTTCGCCTGTGGATGTAGGCTAAAAGCCGAACCACGTAATTTCTGGTGTCCTCTAGTGTGCTTGTTCTTTATTTTATTTCCAATTTTATTTTAGCTGCGGTCCTGCTGCACCCACCAATTTCCTAACAGTGGTATCAGAGCTATTGGTTGTATTTTTGGAGTCAGGAATTGTTCACGTATTCACGTATACGGCGTACGGCACTATTCACGTATACGGTATACGATACTATTCACGTATACGGCGTACGGTACTATTCACGTATACGGTGTACGGTACTATTCACATATATGGTACTATTTACGTATACGGTACTATTCACGTGAAACGGTGGAAGCAATCCAAGAATTTTGCGGTGCAAAGCGGGAATAGTGGTGTGAGTAAAGCAACTGTGTGGTTCTGTACATGTCTAGGAAAGTTTTGTCACAAAGGCGATAAGAGCTTAAGGAGTCTGGGTTTTAAGTGGGACCATTGTGACCCCTCCAGTCTTTCCTTAGAACTTTCCTGGTGTGCATTCTCACACATACTCACAACTATTCAAGGTAGTACACTAACTTGTGTGCAGTATTTATTAACAAAATGGCGGCAAAGTATGAAATTGAGAAATTTAACAGAAATAATTTTTCGTTGTGGAAAATAAAGATGAAAGTTGTATTGAGGAAAAATAATTGCTTAGCAATGGAGAAAGGCCCATGGAGATAATCAATGACAAGTGGAACGAGGTGAGGCAGCAATGCCATTTCGATCTACACTTGGCACTTGCGGATGGAGTATTATCCAGGTGTAGCGGAGAAAATACGGCGAAGGAAATATGGGATACTCTCACAAATTATGCGAGGCCAAGTCACTACACAACAAAATCTTCTTGAAGAGAAAACTCTATACTCTTCGAATGGCGGAATCTACAATGGTGACCGACCACATCAACACATTGAAAACTCTATTTTCACAACTCACAACGTTGGGTCATAATATAGAGGAAAATGAACGTGCAGAGCTTCTACTTCAAAGTCTACCAGATTCGTATGATCAACTCATCATCAATCTGACGAACAACAATCCAGTGGAGGGTCTAGTTTTCGACGATGTTGCAGCCTCCGTATTAAATGAGGAGAGCAGGAGGAAAAATAAAGAAAACAGACAAGCAAGTTCGCGACAAGCGAAGCGCTATCGGTGACAAGAGGGAGATCAACGGGCGTGGCCCCAGGTGGGAGTCAAAATCGGGGTAGATCAAAATCCGTAGAAGTAAGAAAAGAATGTTAAATGCTACAAATGTGGCAAGAAAGGGCACGTCAAGAAAGATTGTTGGAGTAACCAGAAGAGAAAAGAGGGCAAAGAACCTGAGTCATCAAATGCTCAGGGTTGTGTAGCAAGTACCTCGGATGATGGCGAAATTCTTTACAGCGAGGCAACAACTATTTTAGAAGGCAGAAAACGACTTTCTGATGTCTGGCTTATAGACTCAAGAGCTACCTGGTGTTGTGCAAATTTTAATGTACTCGCAAGCGCACGAATCTATTGTAGTATAGATCAATGGTGACGAGTGTCGATCCCACAAGGAGGTGGATTTTAATTGTGTATAGAATTAATTTTGTAAATGGGGGATTGGATTTGTGGTGAAAATGATTTGGAATATGCTAAAACTTAAATTAAAATGGCGAGAATAAATTCTAAAATTGGAATTGCAATGGCGAGAATAAATTGAATATAGATCTATTGAAATGAAGCACTTGGGTATCCGGATCCGTATCAACATGCATCATGGGCTAAATAATCCGTATTAATGCCAATTAAATCATGAGGGGGGAATCCACACCTCATGAACCACGCTCTAATCAATATGGTGTTAAGGGCTTATCGTGCCAAATAATAATAACCTTATACTGTAGAGCCGGGGTGTAAACCAAGGCGGTATCTGACAAGATCAAGATTATTTTGTCGTGAAAAAGTCAAATCATCCACAAAATTAGAGGGGAGAGAAAATAAATTTACCAAATTAAGCCCATGACACATGTTGAGACTTCACCTTCAACCCAAGCTTGAAAGAAAATTAGCCACTCATAATGAACTAGGGGCAAAATGGAAATTTATTAAAATACGAAGAAAATACAAGATGGAGAGGGAATTACAGAAAATGGATCCCAAAAATGGATTCAGAGATATCAAATTAGGGGGGAGAGGCCCCCTTTTTATAGATACATGGAGTAAATCATGGCCATCGGATTAAAAGCGATTTGGGCCTTTCGATTTCGCCACGTCATCAGTCAACAGTCCCGCGGTTTGACCACGCGGATGAACAAAAGAACACGGTTTGACCCGGATGAACAGTATGGCGGTTTGGTTGAAAATAATCTGTGTGATGCATGCACCACGTCGAGATTTTTCGTCCCACCGATATCTTTGCGTCACCATCAACAAGATATAAGAAATTTTAGTCCAACAGATCGTGACACCTCATCGATCAATGCCACGTCATCGGTCAATGCCACGTCATCGATCCGTCTATGTGAACGAGTGTCGTGAGCGATGCGTAAACGATCTGACTGCCGTGAATAGTCACCGTACATGTGAATAGTGCCATTTTTCCTTTTATGCTCCTCCTGGGTTTTTCGACCGGCTTGAGTTCAAAAGTGATGTCCGTTTTGCCGTCCCGATCTCTCCTTTATTGTGAAATGACTATAATGCCCCTAAAATACATAAATTACTTAATTAAAATAAAACACACGTAATTAAATCATAAGAATGTTAAATACATAAAAGTAAGGGTTGTTAGTAAGACTTGAAATGTAAAATGACGGTTTTCTCCTTTATAAATATGCATTTTCTAACACTCAACACACCCCAATCCACACATTGCTAGTCCCTAGCAAATAAAGCGAAAACAAAATTCAAATTCAAAATGATTTTTTTTTTTTTTTTATTAGAAACAATCGTGTTTATTCAATCATATTAATGATAGCAATCAAATAAAAGTATAAGCATTATCTCCAGTCTAAAGCAACATCACACCCACATCAACCATCCACATGAATTAGCCCAGTAGACTTTGTTATAGCTACTTTCAAGAATGACATGTCAAACCCCAAAATCTCACTGGAAGTAGTGACACTCTCATAAAGAAATTAAACCCAATAAAAATAGTCACTCCAATGAATGGTAATTGAGAGAAAATAATAAAGAAGTGATATCACATGCTCTCACCAAGATGAAATAAATATGCCCTTAGCTTAGAAATAATACGATCTCAAGTCAAATAAAAATCATTTAGTCAACCCAATTTATTTATTATTATTATTATTTTTTATGCACCACTTTACATCTTTTTAGCCCATATAACTAGCTTCTACTTCAAACTATAGTTCCCTAAAATCAAGAAGGACTTTTATTAGGACGTAACGTAGGCTAGGGATATGGCTAACAAAGAAAGGAAATAAGGAAAACAAAGTGTATGTTTGAGAAAAATGCAGAGAAATTTTTTTTTTTTTTTTTGGAAGTTGCAAGGTGGATTTCACCTATTATTTTTATTTTTATTCTTTTTAAACAACAACTTTTGTTTTTTTTTTTTTCTCTTTTTTTTTTTTTTTGCATAACTTCACTGAACAAAATAATTATTTACATTTTCTCAAACATAAATAGGTGATGGAACTTATAAGACATCGGGTAATACTCCAAATCGGAGTAGGTCAAGATGATAAGTTAAGAAAGAAAATTTTTTTTTTTTTTTTTTTTTTTTTTAAAGGCTCAAAAGGGTTAACTATGGATATATCACAAAAGGGATAGCTAGAAAGGCTCAAACGAGACAAAGATGGCCTTTCCATCGTCTTTTAGGGCTCTAAATAATCGTCCATATCTACTAGTTAGATGGGCCTCCAAATGTAGCAACACACATTTTTTTCTTTTTTTTTGTTTTTTTTTACAATTTTTTTAAGGGTTAACTTAAAAGAAATCTAGAGATCGTGTATAAAATAATAAACCTGCTAAATTTAGATGAAGAATGGGCAAAAGGGTTATTCTCCAAGAAAAATAATAGGCTCAAAAACTCACTTGGTATTTATTACGACATGTTCATTCCTTCAAGCAACTCATATTTGTCTTCGACATCAACATGTAAAGTAGCAAACATGACGTAACATCACTTAAGACCAAAGATAATACAAATACTAAAATTTAAAATTCATCATGTCATCCAATGTTAAAACAAATCACACATTTTTTTTTTTTTCAAACAATATTCTACCCCCCAACCTATTCTAAGCATGAAAGGAAAATATGCATGTAGAAATGCGAAAATGATGCAGAAAAACTAATTAGAAAAGTTTCACTTAAAATGATAGAAAAAGAAAATGGTTTTTTTTTTTTTTTTTTTTTTTTAACTTAGAAGATGCGTTTCTAGAGGCACTACACTCCATATTCAGCCATCTTCGACTCAAAAGTTGGAAAATGTATATTTATAAGGAGAAATTAAAAAGAAGAAGAAAAATGAACATCAAAACATAATAAAGAAAAAGAAAATGTTTGAATTTTTTTTTTTTTTTTAGTTTTTTAGTTTTTTAAATTTTTTTTTTTTAAACGATGAAGATGCGTTTCTAGAGTCACTACACTCCATATTCAGCCATCTTCAACACAAAAAGTTAGCAACAGTTAGTTTCTACAACAAAAAAATTAGTAAAAACTTAACCAAGATTCCACAATTGTCGACTATTCCCTCCCCAACTGAACGAAACATTGTCCTCAATGTTGTAAAGGAAAGAAGTAGAGTTTAGAGACATCACCGGGTGGTGCAACACGAGAAGAAAATATTTACAAAGCGGAGAGTTAAATCTAATTTGTACTTCTTATTTGCGACTCATTACCATCATTATTTGGTCGCTCCAACACAAAGGTCCAGGGGTCTGGCTCCGGTTTATAAGCTTGTAGCATATCAAGTAGCTCATTAGCAGTGTGAGCACAAATAAAGAGTTTTTTTACATGAGAAGGAATGAAATAGTTTTTTATTGCATGGTTAAGAAATGCGATAAAGCCATCATAAAAGTTATTGACATTTAACAAACCGATGGGTTTCTGGTGAATGTGTAGATGGGCCCAAGATGCTAGTGTCATAAGTGCCTCTAGTGTTGCAAGATCTCCTGGAAGGAAAATAAAAGCATCAGCATGGTTAAGCATTTCGATTATTCTTTCTTGCATACCGAGACGACTAACTCTTCTCCAGTTGATGAGTCAGACGAACTGCCCAATGGTTTTAGAACTCTTGGGATGATGCCTAACACTTGGCTGCCTCTGATAAAAGCTGCTTCTGAGACCATTTTCGATAACCCTCGATTACCTCCTCCATACACCAAGTGTAATTTTCTCGCTGCTATGCTTCGGCCAAGATCTATGGCTGTCTCAACGAACTCTTTATGTTTGCCATAGGTAAATCCAGAAAGCACACAAATGTTCTTGAATTGTCTATTAGGAGTAGCTGCCATTGTGATACTTCTCAAAAACAATTGGTGAGTTCAGTAATAAAAAGTTATATTTAAAAATCTTGGTGACAATGGATCATAGTTTGTGAATGAGGTAACATGTCGGTGTCAAATAACGCGTAAAAGCACGTGGCTCATGAGTCAAAAAGGAAACAAAAAAGGAAAAAGCAAACAAGAACAAAATTATTAAAGACAATAATGCAAACAATAAAACAACAAAGTGAAATGAAATAAAATAACAAGAAAGTAAAAGGATATTTACACGTAGTTGCGACCGTGGCTCACATCTTCTTCTCGGTTTTACGTCCGAAAACGGCGAAACGCCCTCTATGGGTCGAGATAGGCTTCCCATCCAGTTTTCTTATAAAGCGGCAAACAGGTCGTTTATAGTCGATTCCCGAGACTATATCGTGCATGCTCTTTTCGGAATAATGGCCATAACCGGAGAATCGCTCCTTGCACATATCCACTCGGGATGCGTTTCAAGAGACAAAAGGATATCATCCAATGACTCCTTATTCAAGCCATCCCTAATGAATTGAATCTTATCTTCCTCATTATCGACACCATTCCTAAAGAACATGGGTTTTTATTGCAACTCATTCTCGCACACTTATGACAAGCAACGAAATTCTTGAGCTCGTCGTTTTCTTGCATAATTTCCTTTACCACAACCAGGCATGAATGCAATAAATTTTGGAGGTAACTCACCGCCGATCGTACTTTAGCTTCGATTAACCAACGGATGTCAGCGAGGTATGTTATTCCTCATGAGTAATCGCATGCGTTGGACCGAACTTTATAGATCGTAAGGAGGGCATTCGAGGAAGTGAAGGGAATCGCCAGTGAAGCTTCGCTAGAATCTCGTTTCTGTCCATACTTTCGCCTCGAGAATGTCGGGTTATTGTGGGAAACTGAAGTAACCGACTTGATTGTCACGAGTACCGTTATCCGCCATTTCACCGGGTAACAAACTAAAGCACACAAACAGAAAAACAAATTAAAACACACAAAGAAAATTAAAATCGTCCTCTTATCAATTTACCTCTGCTCCAACCGGATGTCGTAAACACTTCTCTCAATGTCTCGAAGTTGGCGTTCTAAACCCTCAACATAGGCTACTAACTCTGGTGGTTGTAGAGCCCAAATGCAATGTGTTTTACAAAATTGAATCTGCCTTTTGAGATGAGTTTTGACACGTTGAAGTGGTTTAAGAATGTTCAGGAGGAACGGTCTAAGTAATGTACTCATGATTAAAAATGATAAGAGAAAACTTAATAGTTAAACAAACACACTTATGCAAAAATAATTTCAATTAGCAAAAGAATAATATAAAGAAAGAAAGAAAGAAAGAAAAAATCAAATCACCGAAAAGAAAAAAAAAATCAATTCAAATTTGGTGGGTCACTCAAATTTATTTCGATGTCTTCTCCATGTGGTTGGTATTTTAGATATGGCTTTAATCTTTGACCATTAACTTTAAACGTGACACCGTTCTTTGGGTCCTTAATTTCAATTGCCCCATGTGGAAAAACAGTATGAACAATAAAGGGACCGGACAACGACGTAGAGCGTAAGTTACACCGGGAATAGGTGCAAAGCGAGAATTGAATAAAAGTACTTTCGACACAGGTGAACGATTTTCTCATAATGTGCTTGTCATGAAAGACTTTCATTCGTTGCTTGTAAATCTTGGCATTTTTAAGTATGCATCATTGCGAATTTCTTCCAAGTTACGCGGTTGTAATCTTCTTTCTCGAAATGGGCTTCTTTTGCATGTCAAAGTTGAATTTCTTGATGGCCCAATCACGCACGATGCTCGAGTTCCACGGGTAGGTGGCAAGCTTTTCCATATACTAGCCTTTGTGGGTGACATCCCAATCGGGGTCTTGAAAGCCGTTCTATATGCCCATAATGCATCATCAAGTCTTAATGACCAATCTTTCTGTCTCAGCCTCACCGTTTTTTCTAATATGTGCTTTATTTCTCGATTGGATATCTCAACTTGGCCCTTTGGTTTTGCGGATGATACGGGGTCGCCACTTTGTGTGTGATTGAATACTTTGTCAAAAGAGCTTTGAATGCTTTGTTACAAAAAGTGGGCACCACCATCACTAATTATTGCTCGAGGGAATCCAAAGCGTGAGACAATGTTGCTTTTCAAAAATCCTATCACCACTTTGTGATCATTGGTTCTGCATGGAATTGCTTCTACCCATTTTGAGACGTAGTCAACACCAACCAATATGTATTGATGGCCAAAAGAAGGGGGAAAGGGTCCCATAAAGTCGATACCCCATACGTCAAAAATCTCAACCACTAAAATTGGATTTAGTGGCATCATGTTCCGTCGTGTAATGCTCCCCATTCGTTGACACCTATCACATGAAGAACAAAAAGTGTAAGCATCTCGAAATATAGTTGGCCAATAGAAACCACATTGTAAAACTTTAGTCATTTGTTTTCTTAGCGCCCGAAATGGCCTCCACATGCTTGTTCATGGCAGAATGAAAGGATATTCTGAATTTCACTTTAAAGGACACATCGTCTAACAATTTGGTCTGCACAATACTTGAACAAATACGGGTCATCCCAAAAGAAATTCTTTATTTCTGCAAAGAATTTAGCCTTGTCTTGCTTGGTCCAATGCTCTGGAAATTTACCTGTAACAAGATAATTAACTATATCAGCATACCAAGGTAATACTTCCACATTCATCAATTGTTCATCTGGGAATGACTCATTTAATGGTAATGGCTCTGTAATTGTGTCAAAATGGAGACGAGAGAGGTGGTCCGCCACAACATTTTCTGTCCCTTTCTTATCTTTGAATTCCAAGTCAAATTCCTGCAAAAGTAACACCCAACGAATTAGTCTAGCTTTTGCATCTTTCTTTGTGAGAAGATATTTAAGAGCAGCATGATCTGTGAACACAATTATTTTACAACCAATGAGATAAGATCGAAATTTCTCTAATGCAAACACTACTGCTAGCATTTCTTTTTCAGTAGTTGAATAGTTCAACTGTGCATCATTCAATGTCATACTAGCATAGTAAATAACATGAGGAATTCGATCAACTCTTTGTCCTAAAACTGCTCCTCTTGCATAATCGGATGCATCACATTAGCTCAAATGGTAAGCTCCAGTTTGGGGCCTGAATGATGGGTGATGATGTCAACAATTGCTTTAATTTTTCAAAAGCCACAAGACATGAATCATTAAAGATAAAAGGTACATCCTTAGCAAGTAAATTGCATAAGGGTCTAGAAACTTTGCTAAAATCTTTAATGAAACGTCTATAAAAACCAGCATGCCCAAGGAAAGATCTTACTTCTCTGACTGTTTTGGGTGGAGGAAGATTAGAAATGAGATCCACCTTGGCTTTGTCAACCTCAATACCTTTGCTCGAAATGATGTGACCAAGAACAATACCTTGTTTTACCATAAAATGGCACTTCTCCCAATTTAAGACTAAGTTCTTCTCGATACATCTCTGCAGAACTAGTGTTAGATGATGTAAACATTGATCAAACGAGTTACCAAAAACAGAAAAGTCATCCATAAAGACTTCAAGGAATCGTTCAACCATATCAGAAAAAATGCTCAACATGCATCGTTGAAATGTAGCAGGTGCCAAAAGGGCAAGTGAAAGTGGTTTTCTCTTGATCTTTTGGTGCTATGGGGATCTGATTGTATCCTGAGTAGCCATCTAGAAAGCAATAAAATTCATGGCCTGCTAATCTATCAAGCATTTGGTCAATAAATGGTAAAGGAAAATGGTCTTTACGTGTGACAGAATTCAACTTTCTATAATCAATGCATACACGCCATCCTGTAGTCACTCTAGTGGGTACCAATTCATTATCAGCATTCGTAACTCACGTGACTCCGACTTTTTGGGGACAACATGCAGGTGACCCATGAACTATCAGAAATGGGGTAAATGATACCTGCATCTAATAGCTTAAGGACTTCAGTTCTAACAACTTCTTTCATGTTAGGATTTAACCGACGTTGCATTTCCCTAGTAGATTTAGCATTTTCATCAAGGTGAATGTAATGCATGCAATCTACTGGATTTATACCTTTAATGTCTGCTATGGTCCATCCTAATGCTCCTTTGTGCTCTTTTAAAACATCCAACAACTTACCTTTTTGTTCGTCATTTAGGGATGATGAGATGATTACCGGTAGAGTGCTTTCTTCTCCCAAAAATGCATATTCCAATGTGTTGGGCAATGGTTTGAGCTCAAGTTTCGGTGGTGATTCTGATGATGGGATGAGTTTCTTCTCTGATGGTGCTAGTTGTTCAACTCTTGACTTCCATTGATTAGTGTCCATAGATGGTGCTGAGTCAAGTAGGGCGTTGACCTCATCGACCGATCTGTCAATATCAAAATCAAAACCAAAGTGAGTTAAGCATGTCTGTAAAGGATCATCACTAAGGTTTGAAATAAAAGTGTCATCAACTAATGCTTCAATTAAATCCACATCAACAATTCCATCATCTGCACTGTGAGGTTGTTTGACAATGTTGAAGATGTTCAGCTCCATAGTCATGTTGCCAAAGGACAACTGCATATTTCCAGTTCTGCATTGAATGTGAGCATCCGCAGTTGCCAAGAAAGGTCGGCCTAGAATAATGGGGATGTGCTTCCTCGAATCCTGTATTGGTTGAGTGTCAATTACAATGAAATCAACAGGAAAATAAAACTTGTCTACCTGGATAAGCACGTCCTCCACAATACCACGAGGTATTTTCGTGGACCGATCTGTAGTATTGTAACCACCACCTGAGTTGGGTGTAATTCTCCCGGTCCAAGTTTCACGAATACGAAGTAAAGGCAAAGATTTACACTAGCTCCTAAATCCAACAAAGCATTCTCAATTGTGTGGTTCCCTATACTACATGAGATAGTGGGGATCCTGGGTCTTTGCATTTTAAAGGAATTTTATGTTGGAGTATAGAACTAACGTTTTTACATTAAAAATGCCTTCTTTTGAACATGCATATTTCTCTTTTTAGTACAAAGGTCTTTAAGAAACTTGGCATAAGATGGAACTTGTTTAATAGCATCAAGCAAAGGGATGTTAACACTTACCTTGTTTGAAGATTTCAAGAATCTCACCCAATGGATTTTCCCTTCTTGCCTTTAGCTAACCTTTGAGGAAATGGAGCTTTGGGAACGTATTCTCGTGGGTTGGTTTCTTCTTTCCTCCCCGGTGGTGAGTCCTCAACATTCATAGGTACAATTTGATTTTCTTTGGTCACCTCTGCATCTCCACTTTGTTGTCGACTTCTTTTCCTTTTCGCAAGGTCATGATGCTGACCTCTCCATGCTGCTGTGGTGAACTCGGTACTTGCTTCATGTACTCCTTTAGGATTAGGCATCTTTGGTTGACTTGGAAATTTACCTTTCTCAACGGTCATTGCCAAGGTCCGAATCAAGCAAGTTGCCCCACCATCTTTCGAGGCTTAAATCGATTGGGCTTGTGAGTTAAAGCACAACTCTTAACTCATTTCGTAGTCCATCAATGGTGCGGTGATTCTGTTGCTCAATCGTGGAGTGAGTAACATTCTTGAAATTCTGAATGAATCCTCCCATGGTCCAGGTTGGTTGAGTGTAGTTACAGTTGTGATTGTATGGTCTAAATGGGGCCGAGAGGCTTGAGGATTTTGAGGAATTTGTTGCATTGGTGGAGGCTGAGTCTTGGGGTCCATTCCATTGGAGTCCTTGAGACCATGAAAAATTGGGGTGGTCTCTCCATCCCGGGTTATATGTGTTGGAGTATGGGTTGTAATTTGATGGCTTTCTCATTACACCTATGGCATTGGCTTGATCGAGTATGAGTCATGGTCATGTGGTTCTCATTGATTTAGCAGTCGATAACGATGCTATTTGTCGAGAGAGACCTTCAATTATCGCTTTGACTTCTTTAATTTCTGAACTGGATTCGCCAATTTGAACCTCATTTACTCCTTTAATTCTTCTGGTATTCCTGAGTGACCGACTCCGTTGTTGGGAATTATCCGCTTGTCGCTGGAAGAATTCCCAAATCTCTGATGCACTTTTTGACATTAGCTCTCCTCCACTTGTTGCCATTAGCCATTCTTGCACATTCGGCAATAATCCCTCCAAAAAGTATTGGCATTGGTGCCATTTCTCGTACCCATGATGTGGACACTTCAAGAGTAGCCCATTGAATCGCTCCCCATGTTTCAAAAATTGCTCGTCCTCTCTCTGGGTAAACTCAGATATTTCCTGCGAATAGCATTGGTTTTATGCTGGCGGAAATGTTTATTCAAAAATTTTGTTACCATTTGTTCCCATGATGAAATGCTATTAGCAGGTAATGTATTAAGCCATGAACGAGCTCTATCCTTTAAAGAAAATGGGAATAATCTGAGTTTAACATCATCGTCTGAAAAATTTTCGTATTTAAAAGTTTGACAAATAGCATGAAAATCATTCAGATGATTATATGGGTCCTCATTTTCTAAGCCATAGAATGTGGGGAGACAATTTAGCACACTAGGTTTTAATTCAAAACTCCTAGCAGCTACATTTGGGTATCTTATGCAGGATGTGCTCAAATTAGCTAAGGGACTAAAATAGTCCTTAAATGGCCTCTCCTGTGGTGCTTGTAAATCCATTCCAAATTTATTTTTAATGTGCTTTTGTGTGCGAAGTGTTTTTTCTAATTCAAGGTCTATAGGTTCAAGATTAGGAAATAATGACCTACGACCATGCATGCAAAACAAATAAAAATAATGATGGGAACAAAATAAATAAAAATAAAAATGAGAACAAAACAAATAAAAATAAAGAAGAGGGAGAAATTACGATACTAACCTTATTAAAATATTACAACCTTACTATAAAAAATACACAAAAACAAATATGTGAAATAAATTAACTAAAAATAAATTAATAAGATAAACAAAAAAAAAAATTACAAAGAAAAATAAATTGAAAATTAAATTACAGAATTTTAAAAGAAGAGAAAAAGAAAAGAAATACTAACCTTTAAATGTAGATTCACTTTTTTTTTTTTTTAATAATAATAAAAAAATACAAGAAAACAAATAAAAGAAATTATTCACAAAAATTAATTCTATGAATTAAAATTACTTACCTCCCAACAGGCGCCAAAAAACTTGTTGTGCAAATTTTAATGTACTTCATAGCCAATCTATCTATTGTAGTATAGATCAATGGTGACGAGTGTCGATCCCACAAGGAGGTGGATTTTAATTGTGTATAGAATTAATTTTGTAAATGGGGGATTGGATTTGTGGTGAAAATGATTTGGAATATGCTAAAACTTAAATTAAAATGGCGAGAATAAATTCTAAAATTGGAATTGCAATGGCGAGAATAAATTGAATATAGATCTATTGAAATGAAGCACTTGGGTATCCGGATCCGTATCAACATGCATCATGGGCTAAATAATCCGTATTAATGCCAATTAAATCATGAGGGGGGAATCCACACCTCATGAACCACGCTCTAATCAATATGGTGTTAAGGGCTTATCGTGCCAAATAATAATAACCTTATACTAGAGAGCCGGTGTAACCAAGGCGGTATCTAGACAAGATCAGTATTATTTGTCGACGAAAAGTCAAATCATCCACAAAAATTAGAGGGGGAGAGAAAATAAATTTACCAAATTAAGCCCATGACACATGTTGAGACTTCACCTTCAACCCAAGCTTGAAAGAAAATTAGCCACTCATAATTGAACTAGGGGCAAAATGGAAATTTATTAAAATACGAAGAAAATACAAGATGGAGAGGGAATTACAGAAAATGGATCCCAAAATGGATTGAGAGATCAAATTAAATTGGGGAGAGCCCCTTTTTATAGATACATGGAGTAAATCATGGCCATCGGATTAAAAAAGCGATTTGGACGCTCGGATTTTCGCCACGTCATCGTCAATGATCCACGGTTTGACCACGCGGATGAACAGTAACTGCGGTTTGACCGGATGAACAGATAACGCGGTTTGGTTGAAAATAATAATCATGTGATGCATGCACCGTCGCGAGATTTTTCGTCCACCGATATCTTTGCCACGTCACCATCAACGGTATATAAGAATTTTAGTCCAACAGATCGTGACACCTCATCGGTCAATGCCACGTCATCGGTCAATGCCACGTCATCGATCCGTCTATGTGAACAGATGTCGTGAATGAACGATGCGTGAAGCGATCCGGCGCGTGAATAGTACCGTACATGTGAATAGTGCCATTTTTTCTTTTATGCTCCTCCCAAGGTTTTTTTTACCGTCTTTGAGTTCAAAAATGATGTCCGTTTTGCCGTCTGATCTCTCCTTTATTGTGAAATGACTATAATGCCCCTAAAATACATAAATTACTTAATTAAAATAAAACACACGTAATTAAATCATAAGAATGTTAAATACATAAAAGTAAGGGTTGTTAGTAAGACTTGAAATGTAAAATGACGGTTTTCTCCTTTATAAATATGCATTTTCTAACACTCAACACCTGGCACATGACCTCTAGGAGAGAATGGTTCCACACATATGAACATATCTCAGGAGGATCTGTATATATGGGAGATGATCATGCCTTGGAGATCGCTGGTATTGGTACTATCAAAATAAAAATGTTTGTTGGTACACCCGCACAATTGGAGAGGTACGACATGTCAATGGCCTGAAGAAAAATCTATTGTCTTTGGGACAAATGGATAGTCATGGGTACAAAACTCATGTGGAGAATGGAATTATGAAGATTGTTAAAGGTGTGCTTGTATTGATGAAGGCAGAAAAGATCGGTGCTAATTTATTCATGCTTAAAGGAGAAACACTACAGGAGGCTGATGCGTGTGTCGCGTCAAATGGAGAAGAATCAACGATGATGTGGCATCTCAAACTTGGCCACATGTCAGAACAAGGCTTGAAGATTCTCTCTGAGCGAAAATTGCTTCCAGGGCTCAAATCGGTAAGTTTACCATTTTGCGAGCATTGTGTTACAAGTAAGCAGTATAGATTAAAATTCAGTAGATATGTTGCTAGAAGTAAATGCATTCTAGACTTGATTCATTCTGATGTTTGGGAATCACCGGATATATCCATGGGAGGTGCAAAGTACATGGTGACTTTCATTGATGATTATTCCGAGAAGATGTTGGGTGTATCCGATTAAGAAAAAGTCGGATGTATTTCCTGTGTTTAAAGAATACAAAGCGCGGGTGGAACTTGAATCGGTAAAAGATCAAGTGCTTAGGGACGAGACAATGGTGGAGAATATACAGGACGGCGAGTTTCTTGCTTTACAGTAAGCAAGAAGGTATTCGAGAGGCGGTTCACGGTGGCATACACTCCTCAACAAAACGGAGTGGCGGAGCGGATGAAATTAACTCTTACTGAAAGAATAAGAGCTATGTTGAGGACTGCTGATCTACCCAATTCATTCTGGGCAGAAGCAGCCAAAACCGCCTATTATATAGTAAATCGGTCGCCATCTACAGCTATTGGGTTGAAGACAGCGATGGAGATGTGGACTGGAAAGCCAGCTGATTATTCCTACCTACATGCATTTGGATGTCCTGTGTACGTGATGTACAATGCCCAAGAAAGAACAAAACTGGATGCAAAATCTAGAAGATGTATCTTTAATCTAGAAGATGTATCTTTTTGGGGTATGCTGATGGAGTAAAGGGGTATCATCTGTGGGACCCCACTGCCCACAAGATCGTCATCAGCAGAGATGTTATCTTTGTAGAAGATCAACTACAAAGAAAAGATGGAGATGATGGCACTGTAAAAGAAAAGTCAGAGACTGTACCAGTATATGTCGAAAATAATCCAGAAAATTCAGATTCTTCTGAAGCAGCACCAGAGCACGAGGAACAAGAACCAGTCGAGTCTGAGGCTCCAGAAGTTCGTCGGTCAACTCATGAGAGACGACCGCCGGCGTGGCACTCGGAGTATGTCACAGAGATCAACGTTGCATACTGTCTTCTAACAGAGGATGGAGAGCCTTCAACTTTTCATGAAGCTTTAAATGTGACTTAGATGTTGCTTTGTGGATGACAAAGAATGCAGAAGAAATTGAAGCTCTACACAAGAACAAGACATGGGAACTTGTACCACTACCACACGGAAGAAAAGCCATTGGAAACAAATGGGTCTACAAGATCAAACGTGATGGCAATGATCAAGTGGAGCGGTATCGTGCAAGATTGGTGGTGAAAGGATATGGTCAGAAAGAAGGTATTGACTTCAACGAGATATTTTCTCCGGTGGTTCGACTCACAACAGTCAGAATAGTCTTGGCAATGTGTGCTACATTTGATCTACATCTTGAGCGATTAGATGTGAAAATTGCATTTCTTCATGGAGAACTTGAAGAAGAAATATATGTGCTTCTGACCGAAGGTTTTATAGAAACAGAAAAGGAGAACTTGGTTTTGCGGAGTTGAACAAATCTCTATACGGTCTCAAACAGTAGCCGAGGTATTGGTATAAGAGATTTGATTCCTTCATCATGAGCCTTGGATAAATGTGACTCAGTTCGGACCATTGTGCATATTACAAGAGGTTTGAAGATAATGATTTCATCATTTTGTTGTTGTATGTGGATGACATGTTGGTAGCAGTCCCAACAAAGATCGAATCCAAGAATTGAAGGCACAGTTGGCTAGGGAGTTTGAAATGAAGGACTTGGGACCAGCAAACAAGATTCTAGGGATGCAAATTCACCGAGACAGAAATAACAGGAAGATTTGGCTTTCGCAGAAGAATTACTTGAAGAAAATCTTGCGACGCTTCAACATGCAAGATTGTAAGTCAATTTCTACCCCACTTCCTGTTAATTTCAAATTATCCTCAAGTATGTGTCCTAGCAATGAAGTGGAGAGGAAGGAGATGTCTCGAGTACCGTATGCATCAGCAGTGGGAGCAGTCAGTCGATACATGGCGAATCCTGGTGGAGAGCATTGGATAGCTGTGAAGAGGATTCTGAGATACATCAGAGGAACCTCAGATGTTGCATTATGTTATGGAGGATCAGAGTATACTGTCAGGGGCTATGTGGATTCAGATTTTGCAGGAGACCTTGATAAAAGGAAATCCACTACTGGTTATGTGTTTACACTTGCAGGAGCAGCTGTAAGCTGGGTTTCGAAACTGCTGACCGTTGTGGCTTTATCTACAGACCACGAGTACATGGCATTACACAAGCTTGCAAGGAAGCTATTGGATACAAAGATTATTGGAGGAGCTCGGGCACAAACAACAGAAAATTCTGTGTTTTGTGACGATCGAGTGCCTTGCACATTGCAAGGAATCCGACCTTTCATTCGAGGACAAAGCACATAGGAGTTCGGTATCACTTCGTTCGTGAAGTAGTGGAAGATGGAAGTGTGGATTTGCGAAAAATCCATCGAAGGAGAACCTAGCAGATGTTTTGACCAAGCCAATAAATGCGACAAGTTTATCTGGTAAGATCCTCTTGTGGCCTAAGCAAGAACATAGGCAACATGATTATGGCGAAGCGAAAGGATGGTGTGGAGATTGATTGATTCTCAATCTAATCTCCAAGTGGGAAAATGTCATATTTGGCCGCATCTGAAAAGCTGCATCTAGAAACCTTGAATAAGCAAAGTTGGCTTTGACAATTAGCCAAAGAAAATGTTGAAGAATTTGCGAGACAAATTTGGAATGAAGAAAAAAGAAAGAAGAAAATAGAAGAATGAAGACGGTGGTAAAAATAATAATTTAATAGCCATTTTTGGCTATAAAAGCGAAACTCCTCATTTCATTCAGTATCCAATTCCATTCTTGGGAGCAATTAAGGGAGTTGAGAGAAAGTTTAAGAGATTGCATTTATAAGCTCTTATTTTAGTGATTTGAGAGTTTGGGTGTATTGGGGTTTTGGGTAGTGAGCTAAAATACTACAATACTTGTAACTCCTTTTCACTAGTAAAATATTTTTTTCTGTCTTCGCCTGTGGATGTAGGCTAAAAGCCGAACCACGTAATTTCTGGTGTCCTCTAGTGTGCTTGTTCTTTATTTTATTTCCAATTTTATTTTAGCTGCGGTCCTGCTGCACCCACCAATTTCCTAACATCTAGTCATAAAGCATGAAATTGTACTGTTCTTCCTTTCTCACTTTCTTTATCTGCATTATTTAATGAAGGCTTTTTATTTATTTATTTATTTTTTATTTTTGGTGAGAAGTTATTAAAGCCTGTTTGATATCCGAGCTGCTGTAGCTTTCTTATTTGAAGGGCATTGCTGTCAGTTCGGAATTTTACATTTGGTGGAAACAGATTCAATGAAACAACTGTTTATATAACGATTCATAACCCTTTTTAAATTGTTTGTCTGGCCGGCAAGTGTATGCAATTTGGCACAAAAAAATAAAAAAAACGTTGGTATCTTTTAGCTACCATGAGGATTGTGGTATCTAACTTTAGTGTTAAATTCATCAAATAATAAAAATAATATTAGCCTTGTCTTATTATAATGAATTATCCAAAATGAAAACCTTGTATTGTTTCATACAAAGGCAGGTACAACAAATAACACATAAAGAAACCGCTTTTCTTCATCTAACTTTTAATTTTGGTTCCTCTGAATCAATAAACAACATGCTTCAACAAGTTTTATTAGTATACATGTTATTATTGACCAGCAAACAAGGCTATTTCTTGTAAGAGGTCTGCTTTTACATTGATGATGAACTAACAAATAATAGAACACAATTTTGACCTCTTGAAGAACAATATCATTCTTCATAAGAGCTATGCCATGACCAAGGAACCAACATATGAGAATTAGATGCTTTGTCGGCTTACTTGAGTCTCTAATATCTTTGCAACTGCTTAGCATGCCGCTGATAGAAAGATTTTATCCGCTCTAGACATTCTTCCAGAGAGTATGGATCAACAGCAAAAGTGACTCGCAGCCAATTTTTTAGTCCCACAGCAGTTCCTGCAGAAGAAATTAATGAAGATAAGACAGCCTCAACAAGTACAGAATGCTCTTTTGGTGGAATCCAATGGAACAATTTAATCTTCAAATTGTTTGTTTCTTACCGGGAAGAATGATCACAGATTCCTCTTTTGCCAGCTTGAAACAGAAATCAATATCATCACTAATATCATCCAGGAGTGAAAGATTTAGTTTCAACTGCATCGAATTAAAAAGGTAAATATAAATATCAATAAGATGACATACTAAAGTCATTCATTTCAAGCAGAGAGAGCAGCTAATTCTGCAAATTTCTTACCATCACAGCCATAGACCCCTCTGGTTTGTGGGGGCAACTAATGCAAGGGATCTCCTTTATCTTATTGTAACATATATCTACACTCTGTTTCAATAAATTAAGAGTTTTCTTAAAGAAAACCTCATCAGGCTGCTGAAGAATACTAGGAACTGCTGCCTAAAACACCAAAAATATTGGACTGATGAGAAACAAAATATGTTATGCGCTTTAGATGAAAAATATATAGTCAGATAAGTTAAAGGTCTAGGTATTTCAAAGAGGAACCAGTACTTTTAAAATTTATTAGCTCTGGAATAAGTTTATATGAGGGCACACAACTACCAGCAAAATTTTCTAGAAAATTGCCATGTATCATAATCTGCATAATAGTGCTCAAACAACCATACATGATACAGACCTGGATAAAGGTTGCAGGGCCCCCCAAAATATCAAAGTATTTCTTCATACGCTCAACGACCTAAGTAGATGAGAATGGTAAAAATCAGATAAAGAAGGAATGAATTAATTACTAAGGCCATCCCCCATGGGATGCAAAAAGTGCAACTGAGGAGTAACTAACCAATGCATTTTCCACCAAAGAGACATATTTTATGCAGTGTCACTTCTTACATATGAGAGGTTCTTAAACAAGCATAGATGTAAGAAGCTTTATATAACTTCTTCACACACATGTACAACGAAAAGAGACAGAGAAAGGAGACAGTACCTTGGGTTTTCTAAACATGCCACATGGATCAGCTGTGACAAACCAACCAAGTCGCCATCCAGGTACAATCCATCTCTTGGATAAAGACCCAAGTGTAAGAATAGGAACAGTTGACCCAAAAACTCCCATCGGCACAAACGGCTTATCCCCAAAAACAAGGTGCCCATAAACTTCATCGGCTATAACGAGAGTTTTTAGCTTGTTCGCAGTCTCTGCAATCTAACCACAATAAACAAACAATTTAATTACTCCAACCTCTTTAGGGGAAGTAAAGTCACATTCTTTGCAGCACTTGAAGCAACATTTCAGTCTACTAACCTTCTGCAAATGTTGGTAAGAGTACACGTTTCCACAAGGATTCCCAGGGTTTATAATTACCAATGCAACAGTGTTTTGATCTGCAAGAGATTCAATATCATCAAGATCCACCTCCCAGCCTTTATCGGGCAGAAGATCAAAATGCCGAACTTCAATATGCCTAAAGGCAGCAGAAAGTTCATAGATGGGAAACCCTGGTCTTGGAAGCAAGATGTTTGCACCAGGGCGAGAAAGCAGTGCCATAGCAACATCAATGGCTTGTGTGCAGCCGGATGTGACAAAGACATCATCGGGTGTTAACTTGTAAGGAAGATCACGAGAGAGGTATTCAGCAATGGCTCTGTCCAAAGGGAAAACACATTCAAGATTCTGTAACCCCAAGTTGCAAGCATTACTACACATTTAACTAATAGTAATCAGATAATTAGATTGAACCATAACATCCCCCTAAGTGAAAATCCAATAGGGAAGATTATCATTTTTTTTAACTATTTCCATATTCTGCAACTTCCCCAAAACAAAACAAATAAGTATTAGAACTAGATTAAATAAACCCAAATGTTACTTCTAAAAAATCTTCAAACTACAATAAATAACTCATAAGAAATTGGAGCGGGATTGAAAATTGACATTCCCAGATTGTTAATCCAAAGTTGCTTAATTCAAATTGCTTGCTTAATTCAAATTGCAACTGTGAGAAATTAGAAATTAGATTAGAATGAAACAAACCCATAACAGAACTAATTCTGTATTTACTATCCAACACAAACATATAACAACTAATTTGTTGCCAAAACCAAGAAACCCAGAATAATGATATTAACAAATTAAAAGAGTAATCAAAATTACCTTCTAGTTAGAGGAAGACCAACAGTGGGGGCATAGCCATTGAACTTTTCGGAAAGAAGAGCTTCAGCAACGGCTTCAGTAGCAACATGAGTTGTGTGAAAGCAAGAATGAACAGTTGGGTCACCCATCGCCAATGATATGACTTTCTTTTCATTTTTCTCATCATCAACACTCTGCATTAACAGACTCAGCATCCCCTTTATGGTGATTATTGAACCTGTATTATCAATTCCTCCATTGCTTATTTCCATTGCTTGCTTGCTTATTAGAAATTTCTGACAACAAGTACACAACCACAAGTACTAAAGGAATCCTTTTAACTCTGAGTTTTATTGGCTTCGTGTCTCTCAATATACAGGAGAGAGAATAGACCGTGCATGTTCTAACACCACACGTTGCAGTTGCTCTGCATGGAAACAAATTTAATTTCTGGCTGCTTTAGTCCAACGTTACACTTTTCTTTTTTTTTTTGGAGAAAATCAAATAATACATAAGTAGTAATACAATGCAGCGACGGCCTACTTAAGAACTAGCAACGGCTTCAACCCCTGCTTTATTTTTTGAAGGAAGACTAAATTCATTTTATTTTTTAATGGATTTACAATAAAGTCCCTGTTAAATTTTAAAAATAAAAAATACTAACATTTTTTTTAGCATTTTGAAATTCAAAAAAGAAGAAAAACAAAAAAAAATCCACATATATCAAATCCCTAACCCATCATCATCATTTTGCCAAAAAAAAAAAAAAAACTTTGTTAGCTACCGTTGACCTATTGTCTATGAATTTTGTGAAAAATCATATGCGGAATCAGATGCTAGATCAATGGTTGAATGATAATCTTTTTATATAAAAAGATAATTTTGTAGTCTTGATAATGAAATTATTTTTCAACATTTTCAACATATAAATCTATGTCGAGGATAGTTATAAGTGTATTATTAAATTTAATATTTTAATGAATTTTTATTTTCATATTTGTTATTTGTTGATCATTTTCTTAAATTAAATTAATGTTTGAACTTATCCCTTACTAAAAATAATTCCTGCCACCGTCACTAAACTAATGCATGTATACATATATAATTAAATTTAATATAATCACCACTTACATGATAATTTTTCAAAATAAATACACATATCATATCATTATTTACTTGTTATACGAATCACGTGGTACCACTATTGTATTATAAAACTTCTCCTTTTTTATTATGGTTACAATTTATTCTTTCGTTTAATTTTCAAGTCACAATAATTAAAATCTTAATCCTTTTTTAAAAAATTAATCATTGCTTGTATTTTTTACGCTTAATGATACATCTGAGATGACTTGGATTTCATTTTCTATTAAATTTCTTTGGAGTAAAATTTATGTGATCACCAAGAGAATTTTATCGGTCATTCCAATATGTAACACTTCAACCTAAAGAATATTATTATAAATATGGTAACTAGGAAGTTATTTCCCAAAAAAGAAAAAGGAAGATTTATTATTTCATTTTCTTCTTTAAAAGGAAGATCAATGCACCTTTGGGTAATTCCATTTAGACAGGTAACTAGACATACACACGCGCGCGCACATTTACATGTATGTAGGGATGGCAAAAATCCCCACGGCGACGGGTACCCTCGGGGATTTTCCCCATTCGGGGAGGGTATGGGGATAATTTCATACCCAATTTCTTATTCGGGGAAGGGACGAGGAAATTTTTTTACCAAATTTCTTATTCGGGGAGGGGACGGGGATGAGGTGGAATCCCCATCCTCTACCCATTTCCCCATTTTAATTTTTAATTTAATTTTTGTTTTTTAAAATTACTAGTAAATAAATAATAAAATTTGAATTATAAAATTATAAGTATTGGTAAAAATAAAAAATATCAAAATATTTATATTATTAAACTTTTAGGCCTAATTAACTAATTAAAATCCTAAATTTTAATTTTAATATTCATTAAATATTTTAAACTTAAATCTATTTTTATTTATTTTTAGATGTTATAATTGCCCACAACAAATCACAATTTTAATATCTAATCTAATCTAATATTTGCTCTTGATTTGCTTCGACTTAACTATTGTCTTTGAAAAGGGAATAGTCCACATTTATAAAAGTCTTTGTGACCATTGAAAAGTTAATTTTGAATCTAAATTTGATTTTATTTGTAACAATTTTGTATTAGATTATTAATTTGTTCATGATAGTTTGTATCCCTTGCATATTGTGTTACTTATTAATTTAATATATGTGACTTTTGTAATGGATCAATGTTAATGTAAAATATATTTCAAACTTTATTTTTATTTAAATTTTTATTTTAATATAATTAACTCAAAATCGAAAACAAAAAAATATTAGTTATTCGGGGATCGGAGACCCTCGGAGAGCCCCTGTTATTATTCGGGGAGGGGATAAAGATTCTCTCAATCAATTATGACGAGGACAGGGACATACACAAAATATCGAGAATGGGTACGGAGAGATTGGTCTCCTCCTCTCCCCTCCCCATTGTCATCCCTACATGTATGGTCGTATAAAGAATGATGTAACTTAAAATGTGACCCAAAATTGATTAGTAAGAGATATCGTGATCATATTGGAATTGAATTGCGCTGGAGCAAAAGTGACAAACCCATCACCCTCTATTTGATTTCTTGACACATCGAGACATTTCATAACCTAGAATTCCATTTTTTATTTTAAGGAGGGAAAAATATTAAAAAAAAAAAAAAGAACCGTGATACCATTATGGTTTAGCCAAATGATAATAAAAATCTATTTATTTTTTAAAATGGTTGCACGAATTTATTATAAGAAAATTATGTTTTTAACTACAGTGATTCAATTGTATTTTATCCATGTAAAATTGTCCAAAAAATTAATTATTTCAAAAAATTAGAAAAAAAAAGAAGAAAAAACAATTATATTTTGGCTAATGTTAAGTTACATTTATGTAACTTACAACCCTCTCACATAAATAGTGAGTATTTTTTGTATCTAATAACTTGACACGTGCATTTACAAACAATTAAGAAAGAAGCCAAAAAGTAATTAACACGCACTGGCACCACAAAAATTTCACATAAGTTCTTCAACACGCAACTCTACCGGTTGGTTTAATAAAACAAATTAGTCTATTTTTGCATCTCTTTCTTGATTTTGACTGAAAGTGATAAATCGAAAAAAAAAATAATAATAATAATAAGAGATCATGGTTACTCTTGCACGGGCGTACTATCTTCTTGAGACATTTCAAGAATTTTAAGACACATAAGATACAATACAATTAATTAATGGGTTTATGATATATGTAGTTGAATTTTACTTAATTATCACTCATATATTAATTTTTCAAAACAAATATACATTATATAATAATATTATTCACTTGTTGTATAGTTAATATAGTAGCTAGATGTATTCTAAAACTTCTCAAAAAAAAAAAAAAACGGATTGAGTGCATCCTCTTAGCATATTAAAATAGTGCACCCGATTTTTAGTACATGTTATTTGGCAGGTTTGGTGAGTTTTTAGATAGAATCCATTTTTTTTTTTAATGATATGGGTTTCATACTATTTAATTTGTGAAATCTATTGACAAGACCCATTAGACCTGCTACAAGTGATCATAAATACCACTTTAGCAGCCTGAGATGGTGTGTCAACTCCACGCAAATCCTTCTCAAGGAATATAATCCATTTTTTTTACAATAATTGTTTATTATTTTTTATTTTTGAAAAATAAAAATTTAATCATAACACCAATGTATAATATTAATCCCAATGCATACTTAGAGGGACACTGTTAAAAACAAAAGTTCTTGAACAATGAAGAATGAACTTACTAATTTGAACCCCTGTGTTGTATATAATGTTTCCCAAAGGTAGTATTTATACCAAAAAAAAAAAAAAAAGCATCGCATCTTCACTTTTGATGTAAATGATTTTGATATATGATTTAATGTTGATAATTTGATATATGATCATTGGCATGAATGTCGAGACAAAATATTACTTTTGCAAAGAATATTTTAAATGAAATTTCTTTATCAAAGTCGTAAGATTTTATTCGATTGATTAACCATATAATTTCTTTATATATTATTATATAAAGCTAAGTACATTGATGTTTTGTTTATTCGACATAAACACAATATGAATAAATAGGTTTGGATAATAAAAATTAACACTATTATTAAATAAATTTAATTTGGGTCAACATAATTTTTTTTTTTTTTCGTATCTTGAGTTAAGGTTCAATTTCTTAACTTATTTATTTTGTCAGTGACACAATTATTAAATAATAATAAAATGTTGCAGGCTTTTTCAATACTCAGATATTTAACCAATAGTGTAACTTCCATACATGGCTTGGTCTGGCAGTTTGCATCAATTATCTCATGTTTTGTAAATATCTTGCATCACACTTATCTTTATTATGTAACTTATCTCTAAGCTAACTTTATCACATAATATTATAATTAGAGTTAGCAAAGATTATCCTCTGAACACTCTCTTGTATCTATGTTGTACTTGAGTTAATATACAAAGCCTTTACTCAAGTTTTTTTTAATATTGGACATAATTCACTTTTTTTAAGAATTAATATTTATATAGTGTTTCATTTTTTCAAAAATTTCAGAGACTTAAAACTTAGTAGTGTAAATGTATAATATTTTCATAGACATGTATATTCTATAATATCTATACATAATATTATTTAGATTCATAAAAGACTGTAATTTGTCTCAAATGGATGTGCAATATTTAATGTAAATCGTGTTAAGTATGTTTTAAACGGGGTTATTGAATTGTATTATGTTAGATGATATGATTACCTAGTTATTGAACAGAGAGTTAGGCCACCCATTTATTTTTCATTTTAGGTTCAAATTTTGATATTTTAACACGATTATTAAATGAGTTGGATTTAAATATGGCACAATACGAAGTTGACACCAAATAAATAAGACCTAACAACCCATTTTGCCAGCTCTAGATAAAATAATATGTACCATGTGACCAACTTGATATGTTAATCATTTTAATTATCTTGCCATTTGAGAGCGAGGAGTTGAGGTTATTTTAATTAATTTTCTTGTTGGTGCAACCACTAACCAAGAGTACACAAATTGGGCTTTCTGTAGCGAAAGGAAAGACACCCAGTAAACTGTAACTACGCATCAATTTTTGTGACCACCGGGTTGAAAGTTCCATTGGGTTGTGTTTAAATGGGCCTTTTTCACAATAATTATCTAGGCCTGGCTTTACCTGATCAATTCCTTTATTTTTTATTTTTTTTTAGTATTAGTTGATTTTTTTAGAGCATTTAATGTTGTGATTTTTTTTTCTTTTAATTTATTACAATATCATGATTGGAGTCTATTAGGAGTATATAGATTGAAAAACAAAGAGATAAGGACAAGAGAGGCACATCATGGTGATGGTGCCAGATAACCAGACCAATCAAAGCCACACAACTCACCAAGTGGCCCACTCATAAAGCCTTGGATATTCCAAACAAAATTTATTGAACTCTATTTCTACCCGCAACCCAAAGCGAGGGGCAATGATTGTGATCATCACTGATCGCTTTTAATTGGCAACTATTTTGAAGATACCTATAGAATCATCACATGTGATCATAGCTCTACAAACAGAGAAAGTCATTTTGATCTCACGATTCACGGGCTATCGTTTCATTCTACAATCGTTCTCTTGCCTTTTTTTTTTGAGAACTTTTATTTAATAATGTAAAAAAAAAAATCATTATCGTTTCATTTTATCATATTGATAATACTAAAATATTAAACTACTAATATTAATACCAAAATTGATAAGTTGAACAGTATCGATCATTAATTCACTTTAATACGGCATTACTACTTAATACATGTATCTGTATATTTTCTGGATGAATCAATCTAAGTATGTTAAGATTCAAAGTGAAATAAATTATAAATATAATTGCTAATCGGTAGAATTAAAAAGAATTACCTGATTATTGGAAGAAATGTAGTTGTATTTTTGAATCCGCCTTCCCTTTTGAGTTTATGTGCCAAAGGTAGCTAACAATGAGTCTTCTTTTCAAAGTTTCAAGTCACAACTTCCATACAAGCTATGAGCAGTGGTGTAATCTTTTTGTGTTACATATATATATATACGTTGCAGATTATGTAACTAACATCCAAGCCGGTTCCCATCTTCTTTAACTTCTTGCTTCTGCCATCACTCCACATCCAACGGCTGATGTTACAGGAGGTTAGTCACACATTCCATCTAAAAGGTTCAAGATAAGTTTGATGATTCATCAAAATAATTGAGTGGGTGCAAATAGATTACTATTTTTGGACGTCTATCCGAATACAACCTTCTAAGAAATTGAAACTTACCAAACAAGTTGTACAATTTTGTTTTGACCATATGATACCATCAAATAAATTGACAACTAAGAAAAATTTTATGATGAAAAGTGTGTTTCCCTTTCTTTCTTTTTTTTTTTGGCTTAAAAGTCTCTTGTTTAATTAGATTCAGGTGTGCTTGTAGATTACATTTACACGTGTTAGATCTAGGTGATACAAGAATACTAAAGTTAGACTACAGATCGGAGAAAGAAAAATTTAAGGTGCTCTCTTTGATTGCTTTTCATAACATCCACGTTCACTTTTACATAATTAGAAAAAGGTAAATACGTTAAACATCCAACAAAAGAAAATGCATATACTGATTACATTAATGGTGCGTTTACTTTCTTAAATGGAGAATTAAAATTCGGAATTATAATCAAAATCATGGGACCCACCTGATTTTGAAAATGGAAGATTGATTCCCAAGAGAGTGGTGGGAATCAATTAGGGATGACAAACATTAGACTTGGGCTGGACTTTTTTAAGCTCAAACCCGAGTCCACTTCAAGTTTAGTATGAGGGCCTGGGTCGGACTTAGGCTTTATTTATTTTTTTAAAATTTTTAAATTATTATAAATTTGAAGTAAACTAATGATCAACAAGTTATTATAATGATAAATAAATTAAAGAAAATGAATATTTCAAAGTAACATAATAAATAAAGCAAATAAAAGCTCAAAACTTTAAATTTCTTTAATACTGAATTCTTTAATTCAAACGCTCTCTTATTTAATTAACACAGAATAGAGAGTTTAGTATCATAAATTTAGCTTTTTTGAATCATCATTGATTTTATAAGTTAAGAATTTAAGTTTTCTTTTTTTATTTTTAAATTACTTTTCAATTTTAATCATATTATTCTAATTTATAAATTTATTTTATAAAAAACAGTGGGCCTGGGCCTAGCCCGAGCTTTTTTCTTGGGCCCTTGTCCGCAGGCCTGGACTGGGCCGTGCTGGGCTTGGGCCGGCCCAGGCTTTTTTGCTCACCCTATAATCAATCTCCTATTCGTAAAATTGATCATTTTGCCCCCCCATAAAATAAAAAATACTCATTTTGTCCTTAGTTAAAAAATTATTATAATTAATTAATATATTAATTTATTATTATTATTATTAATGATAAAAAATTTTACAATTAATTAATATATTAGTATATTATTAACAATAATTATTAATATTAAATTTTTTGAATAAATAATGACATTAATTAAAATACAAAAAAATCATTATGACAATTGTTTATTAAGTACTTTTTAGTAATTTGTTACTATCTAACCCACTCTAATTTCGATTCTTTTTTTTTTTTAAAGGAAGAAATTGCATTAAACGGCCAAGGAATTACATAACCAGGGAGGAGGAACAAAACTCCACTCTCCCGAACCTGACATAGAACTCCCCACCCGAGCAACAGTGTGGGCAGCGGAGTTCGCAGATCTACGAACAAAAGAGAACGCCACTTCTCCTAAGGACTGAGCCAAGGCTCTATAGTCAACAATAATAGAGCCAAAACCATTTGGATAATCAAACTTATCACGTAAAGCATTAAAAACTAGCAAGCTATCCATTTCTACCACAACAGACTTAAAAGGGAATTCCTTAAGCCAGCTGAGAGCCTCCTTAACACCTAAAGCTTCAGCTTCACGAGGGTCAAAACTACCGAGGAGGATGTCACTTTTTGCTGCGATAAAATCACCTTCGGCTGAACGAATTACAACCCCAAAGCTAATCAACCCTCTTGATCTTACTAGAGCAGCATCAACATTGCATTTGTGCCACCCAGAACTAGGCTTTTCCCAGCAAACAGAACCATGGCCTAAAGAATCCGGCACTGGAGGGGGAAAAAAATCACTCTTGCGAGCTTGCTGCCAAAAAAATAAGCTTTGTCCAGCCACATTCAACACCGACTGGATCCTCCCATTGACACCTTTCCAAACCTTGTTATTTCTATTCAACCACAGACCCCAACAAATCATAGCAGCCAAACTACAATCATCAAGATTACAGCGACCAAACAACTCCTCCAGCCATTGAGCAAAGTTCAAACAAGTCCCATTGAAACCAATTACAGAGGAGATCCAGCAGGATTTAGCAAAATGGCAAGTCACCAGGATATGAAAAATAGATTCCGAGGAAGAGTGACAAATAGGGCATAGCGTTTGTACCTCAACTCGACGCTGCAGCAGGTTATCTGAAGTTGGGATGACATTGGCCATAGCTCGCCAGAGGAAGTTCTTTACTTTTGCAGGAACAGGGAGCTGCCATAATTTACGCCAAGCGCTGCTGCAGGGGGGAGAGAGCTTTGTGTCTAGCATTCTATAGCAGCTTTTAACCGTGTACAGGCCTTTGGAGTCAGGCAGCCAATACCAGGTGTCAACATCCCGCCTTGAGCCGAGAGGGATTCAGAAAATAAGATCACGATCCCTACTGTTGAAGATGTCGGTCACCACATCATAGTCCCATTTGCGCTGGTTAGGCACCATGAGACTATCAACTGTTGCAGAGGTGATATTTGCTGGAATAGTCGAGGAGATGAGATCGTTGTCCTTGTCTGGCAGCCAAGGGTCATTTCCAATAACAGTTTGCCGACCCCCTCCAATCTGAATACGACTTCCTTGAATAATGGTTGGATGGGCAGTCAAGATAGAACGCCAAACATAACTAGGGTTGCTTCGCAGACGAGCCTCCACAAACGAGGTGTTGGGGTAGTATCTAGCCTTGAAAAGGCGAGCAACCAGGAGATTGGGCTTGGTTAGAAGACGCCAGCCTTGTTTACCAAGCATTGCAACATTGAACGCATGCAATCTTTTAAATCCTATGCCCCCATGAGTCTTTGGTTTACACATTCTCTCCCATTTCATCCATATGATACCTCCACTGCCCGGCCCTTTCCTGCCCCACCAAAAGGAGTTCATCATCCGCTCTAATTCTCTGCAAAGCTCCATAGGCAGAAGGTAAACATTCATCGCATAGATGGGCAACGCTTGAGCTACTGTTTTAAGGAGAATTTATTTGCACACGCACGAGACAAAGACTTTTGTTTCCACCCCGCAAGTGTTGCTTCCAAACTCTCTCTCGAATATATCTAAAAACGGCTGACTTACTTCTTCCAATGAAAGAGGGAAGCCCTAAGTAGTTGCCATGGTTTACTGTGCCCCGCACCCCAAGGATACTGCAGATCGAAAGCTCAACCTCTTTGATGGTATTAGCACTAAAGGAGATGGAGGATTTATTGAAATTTACTCGCTGACCCGACGCAGCCCCATACAAGGTTAATGCAGCCTTCATGACGCGGGCTTCTTGATCACTAGCTTTGAAAAATAGGAAGCAGTCATCAGCAAAGAAAAGGTGAGTTAAGCATGGAGCCCCCCGAGCAATTCTGATCCCATGAATCAGACCTGCTCTCTCGTAGTGATTGATAAGAGAACTAAGACCTTGAGCACAAATAATGAAAAGATAAGGCGATAACGGGTCCCTTTGCCTAAGACCACGACTAGGAACTATAGGACCTATTTCCAGGTCATTGCGAGGGATTTTGTAAGTAACGGTGGACACACATAACATGATCATGTTAACAAAATCAGAACTGAAACCCAACTTGAGCATAATAGAAGACAAAAAATTCCACTCAATTCTATCATAAGCTTTGGACATGTCAATTTTAAGAGCTGCAGCCCCATCCCTACCCTGTCTTTTCCTCTTTAAATAGTGCATAACCTCAGCCGAAATCATAACATTATCCGTGATAGATCTACCCGGAATGAAAGCACTTTGGGATTCCGAGATAATAGACCCTAAGATCAATTTAAGCCGACTAGCTAACATTTTAGCAACAATTTTGTAGATAACATTACATAAAGCTATAGGCCGAAATTCAGTAATATGATTCGGGTTGGGAGTTTTAGGAATCAAGATTAAGAGGGTCTCATTCACGCCAGCAGGAAATTCACAATTGTGAATAAATTTCAGGCAAGCAACAGATACATCATCCCCAACAATAGCCCAAAATTTTTGAAAGAATGCGGGATTCATACCATCGGGACCAGGAGACTTATCTGGATGCATGCTGAAAATGGCTTCTCGAACATCTGCTTTACTGAAGTTCTCCAGGAGAGTGAGGTTCTGCTCAGCTGAAATCGAAGGCTCCACCCACTGGAGGGCCTCACCACAAAAACCACCTTCAGTAGAGAAAATCTGAGTGAAGAAATTTGCAATTATCTCGTTAATGTCTTCCGGATTTGTGCACCACTGTCCCCGACTATTTCGGAGCTTTCCAATTGCATTTTGTGTCTTCCGAGCTGAAGCCATGGCATGAAAATATCTCGAGTTCATATCCCCTTCTCTAAGCCAATTGGACTTGGCCCTCTGTTTCCAAAAGGTTTCATGGCTGTGGAGAAGCTCGTTGTAGCGTTTCCGAGTTTCAAAAAAACAATCCACGCTGGCCGAGTCATGCTTACCCCGCAGCGAAGCCATTTTCTTCTTACAATCCAGAATGCGAGCTCTAAAATCCCGAGAGAAATGGTTTCCCCAACGAAAAAGAGCAGAACCACAAGCCTCAATTTTGCTTTGAATTGTCATCCCAACCGACGAACTCCAACTACCTTGCACAATCTCTATACAATCAGCCTCGCGGAGCCAATTGTTCTCAAACCGAAACTTCTTGTGCCTCGAAGAGCTCACCACAGGATCAGGGACAAGAAAAATGGGAAGATGATCAGAGCAAGACGCTTCCAAACTACTGACCTTAGCTTTCGGGAAAAGATGAAACCAGGAGTTAGAAGCAAGGGCACGATCGAGCCTCTCCTCAACCCAATCTTCAGAACCCCTTGAGCGCTCCCAAGTGAATTGATACCCACTCATGCCCAAATCAAAAAGCCCAGAGTCTGTTACTGCTTTCTGAAACCCCTGCAGCTTCCAGTTCGGGTGGGCATGCTTCCCCCGTTTCTCACTTGAGTGGAGGAGATCATTGAAATCTCCAAAACACACCCAAGGTAAAGACGAAGAAGAGGCTAGAGATCGCATCAAGTTCCACGCTTCATGGCGACGGGTGGATTCCGGGAAACCGTAGAAACCCGTAACCCGCCATTTTTTCCCCTCTAAGTTCTCTATAGCCACATCAATAAAGGTTTTCCCAAACTTAAGAAGTTGAACCTTGTAATTGAGCTTCCAAAATAAAGCAAGCCCGCCACTCCTACCCACTCTATCCACAACAAACAACCCCGTGTAACCCAACTGGAGTTTCAGTTTATCTAACTTCTCCCTATGGCACAACGTTTCCATTAGAAAAATAAAAGCAGGATTATGCTGCTTGGCCAACTCTGCAAGAACTTGAACTGTGCGTGGATGGCCTAAACCACGACAGTTCCAGCTAAGACAACTCATTGGTTTCGGTGGGCCTGATTCACAGGTCCCACCACTGGTCCATTTTTTGGGGCATCTATATGCTCCATTGGGGTCGGATTATCCGTTTCTTCTTGACCCGCTATTAAAAGCGGCCCATGATTTGATCTTCTACGCTTTGCTTCAGAGATGATTAATTGTGAATCGTAGCTAGTGTCAATAGCTTGTATTAAGGCCATGCCGTTAGCAGAGCCACCCATTTCCTTGCCATTAATTCCCTTTTGGTTGCAAGTTCTGTCAGGATTAGGTATTTCCAACCCCATAGGCCCGTACCTGTCCATTTTCTCTTTCCCACGAACATTTCTTCCAGCCGTTGCAAATTGTGTGGTCCCATCCTCACCCACTATCGTAACAACTCCAGATTTTGGCCAGTTACCAGGGATGTCTTCCTCCGTCCTTAGTGACTTTGACCTCAGCCACCGCTCACCGGAGTTCATCATGCCACGCCTAGGGGGAGCTTTCATCCATGTACCATAGGGTTTAGCAACATTGCTTCCCGTGGAATCATACAACGTATGGCAGTTACGCTCAGTGTGGCCTAGAAGGCCGCAGATGAAGCAAAACACATTTAGTCGTTCGTATTTAAAATCCACCCAAAACCACTCTCCTCCTGTTCGTTTCAGTCGCATTCGACGTTTGAGAGGCTACCTCACATCAAACGATACCCTCAGACGCATATAATTACGCCAAACACCTTTGAGATTATTCTCGTCTGACTCGAGAAACGAGCCTATGTAGTTACCAATACTTTGTAGTATTTTTTCCGACTGAAAACCCAGTGGCATGTTATAGACTTGGATCCAAAATGTAGTGTGGAACAGAGGAACATTGTGGGGTTGCTCATCAGCCCCCAGCCTGTGGACAAGCAAAATGTGTTGATCAAAGGTCCACGGTCCTGCTTCGAGAATCCTCCTTACATCGACTTCATGAAAGAATTGAAACAAGAATAGTGTCGGAGAGAGGTCCTTTATGCAAACACCCTTTCCCAGCCTCCATAAGGCTGCCATGGTGTTCTTCATTGCAGCAAAGTTGATCACCTTGTCTGTTAAGAATCGGCCCACAAGGCAAAATCGTGAGTTAATATTATTTTTGCCATTATCTTCGTCCTCTTCTCCAGCCACCTCAAGTCCTCCCTCCTCCTCTTCATCAAGTTGCAACCGAGCACATTCATGCTGTAAGTCAGCAGCTCCTCGACTGCTTGAGCCAGCCATAGAAGACAAAAAAGTAACACCGGAAACTGAAAGGGAGAGTCACTCTGATTTCGATTCTTATAGTTCAAATAAATAGTTTATTTTAATTTCCATTTATCATTCTCATTGCAGCACATTCTCATTATTGTCCATTCTGATTTCAGTTTAGTTAACGCACTATAAGATTTTCCAATCCAATGTTAAAGCCAAGAAGCAAGTGTGAGAAATGTTTTGTAATAGTGTATAAGGATTGAGTTTGGTTTTATTTAATTATATAGTAAAATCTCTCTATAGTGATACTTTTTATAAAAATAACCTTTAAGTAGTCACAAAAAAATCATTGTCCCAATTCAGGCTAGTTATAAATAAGAATAAACTCCGGATTATAATAAGTTATAATTTTTTTAGATCCCGTCTTTAGGAACTTGGCTCTACATAATAATAATTATCTAAATTTTACAAAAAAATATGTCATTTTTTTGAAATTATATATATCTCTCTTATCAATATCTATATATTAGATTTGACATTCTCTATTAATTAATTATTAATGTAATACATATTTTACCTCTATATCATTTGCACTAAGGACAACTGAGCAATATGTATTAAGTTATAACTTTCTTATAATAATAAAGTTAGTTTGATTCCAATATTTTGACTATATAAATTTTATTGTATAATGTCGACTTTTGCCCATTAGTATCCACGCAATATATTAGCTCCTTGTCATTTTGTTGGGCCTCAAGCCCAGCCCAATTCTAACCTGAAGTCTGATTGGGAGCTCAACCAAAGCCCATACTAGGCTCAATAGTCAATAAAATGGATTAGATTCAAAGCCACAACTATTTCTTTCTAAGATTTTTCGCTCAAGCCATGTTATAGGTGCGCAAATAACCTAACCTCATCTAAAAAAGTTCGGGTGCGGATCAGGTTAAACTTGATCCGATCTTAAAAATTTGATTTGGTTAACACTTGAAACTAAATTTAGGGGTGGGCAAATATCCCGATCCTACACTGTGGTAGTAATTTATTATAATTTTTATTCATTTGATTTCGTAGTAATAGTTTTCATTTTTTTTTTTTGGAAATTGGTAAAAACATAATACAATCTGATAATTAATTAAAAAAATTCTAATAACTAAAATAATTTGTAAAAAATCAAAATAACTAAAAAAACTCGACCTAATCCATATATAATCATAACCCGATCGAATCCAAACTCAATTTGAATTTTTTATCCAATCCAAATATAGTCGGTTCGAATCACATTATAGGTTTGGATTAGTTTTTTTTTCTAATCTGATCGAGTTGACTCGAACTTGAATTTGCCAACTCTTAAGCCATGTAGTTCATTTTATTAAGGTAAACATCAATTTAGCCCTACTTAGAATGACAATTTTCTATTTATTCATGTGAAAATATTGATTTACCCTTATTTACTGTTAAGAAAGCAAGAAAAAAAAAACATCATTAATGTGTTCTCTGTTTGTCCTCATCTTTTAAACGAAAATATAGGTTAAACTGAAGTCTTCATACTTTTAGGAGATAAATTAAAAATTGTGATTCTTTATATATCTCAAAAATAAATTGAAGTTTAGCTTTTTGTTTTCAAATTACTTCTGGCCATTAAATTAAATATAAAAAATACTTTACTTCAATTTTAAGTTTTTATGACTTTGGATTGTGTTGTTTGAACTTTGAAGCGTATTATTAGCTAATGATTTTTTTATTCAATAGGTTATTGATATGGTACATATCAACAAATTATTTTACATCACCATTAATTGATGATGTTGATGTACTTGTCTGCTTTAAAAAATACACAAAGAAAAAGGTTAAAAAAAAAAAAGAGTTTTTTGAAAAAATTAGAGCAATAATATCGTCAACGAAACAAGACTGTCGATGTGAAGTCTGCCCATTCGCTGACTTAGCGCAAATAAATTTGTCTGTCGATGTGAAGTGTGGACTTCATAGTTTATGTTCAACATTTGACTTTAGTTTTGGACATTTTCATTTGAGATTGAAAAGATCAATTCTTCAACAAGACCCCAAAAAGGCTTTAGCTGATTTTTATTTTTTAAAATTATTTTCGAAAAGATAATTGGTTTGATTGAAATCAAAAGACCATTTTTCAATAAATCAAAGAATTGAAATCACATCAAGATCATTGCCCCCGCTCCCATCAAGTAAATATCAACGAACCTTCCCATTGTGTGGCTGCGGTCACTTTGATGAATTAGATTGTTGCAGTGATATGTTTGTTAGTCCATTTCTAGTCACTTCCAATAAAATGTAAACACGGGTTATTGGATCATCCAATAATGTCGATTTCATCAATGTTTACGTACCAATGTGCTGTTATTATTATTATTATTATTTTTTTTTTTTTTTAAACTATAAAACAACTAGTGATAGGATCGGCTAACAGGTCACTGTGCTCGAATGCCAATATTTGTATCCGCACCCATTTGCAAGAGAACGTTTCCACCACCGATCTTTTATCTACTGTGGGTTTTAACGAGTATGGGTTGGGAATCCCCTGATTAATAAAAGAAAAGTTAGAGATACACTTCCTCTTCTCTTATACCCTATATTATTCTTTTTTTTTTTAACATCTGCATGTATTTAAAAAAGAAAAAAAATTGATACTTTAATTATTTAACTCTAGATAAACATGTAGCAGTTTATTTTAAAATATTTTTAAAAAATTATGTTAATATTGATTACAATTTGATGATTGTTAAATTCAATTTTAATCGATGTATTATTAAATATTTGGATTGAAAACAAAAGCCTCCACCTTGACATTTTTCTTGTCATCATTCACTCCTTTTAACTAATGTTGATTCGAACATTATTCTATTATCATTTGCTTCCAATTAAGACAATATTTTAAATGGTTTGATAAATGTCTAGTCTATTATGCGATTAAAATCTCCGCGTAAATATCTAGAAATATCATATTAGATTATTGTTTTGATTACTAAGTTGCTAAGTGCTAATGTTTATGTTTTAGGGTTTAAATTTTTTAATCTAATGTTTATTTGATTTAGTTGTTAATTTTAACTTTTAAAATATTTAAAAAATAAATAGTCAATGGTACAATAAGTTTAGTGAGCAAGTAGGAATATTAGTGTTTTATACTTGTGCCTAACCCACCTAATCAACGGGTATAAAAAGTCATACCCATACCCGATCTTTTTTTTTTAATAAAAAAAAAAGGTAAATTAGACTCACTATTCAACCCCAACATAACGGTCCTCCGAATCTATGAGAATTTTTTACCACCCCTAACTAATATCATATTGAAATTTTCTTTACGCCTGCATAAGCAGAATTTAAACCTCAAATTTCTTGTACCAATTGAAAATTTTTATCTAAGTAAATTATCAATAATTATTCCTCGTCTATCTACCAGAATAGATTGCCTATAAATTGGTCAAAATCTATTTTATGTATTTGAAATACATGAAAGTTATGCAAGTTTATAAAAAGAAAAAAAAAAGAACAATTACCTGAATCATTCTATCGATTGTTTTAAGTAGCATTAAATTAAAAAAGAAAATTGTATAAAACTCTAATGTATTAATTTCATTTAATTAGATCCACTTCACAAGTGAAATTAGGACTTGTTTGAAAGTTCTATTTCAAGTTGTACCTATTGAAAGAAAACTTGGAAGCCAGCTTGGAGAGTGTCCTTGCAGAGGGCATTTCCTGTTGCTGTTAGCAGTGTAGGTTGGTGGAAGAACGCTCATTAACTTTTTGACGCAAATGCCGCACACACAAACACACGTACATACAAGTTGCTTCAATTAAAATGCAGATAGCATGCATAGCATAGACAATGGAATCCGAATCTCCTTGAAATTTTTCTTGTTCGGCTTTTTGGCTCGGTTACAGTATAGGGACTAGGGAGAAAGAATCTACAATTATATCAATCGAAAATCAAATATCAAATGAAATCAATTGAAGTGATAAGTGATCTTACATACCCACATTGTCAAAAAAAAAAGTTGTCTAGTGTTTTCACTTTTGATCATCATTGGGTTTTGCAGGAAAAAAAGAAAAGAAAAATGCATGATGAGCTTGTTGAAGAAAAAATTGGGAATCAATCCATTTTGTCTTTGGTAGCTTAATTACCGTTAAATTTCACTAAGACCCTTATACTATTTATTATTTACAAAATATTCATAAGTATTATAATATTATCTGTTTATGTACACTATCAAAATTTAATTTAGAACCTTACACTTATTTTTATTTACTATACGCTATAAGTATTTAAGCATTTTTTTTGTTCACGTCCAAGACATATTAATCATCATAAGATCATAGCACACTAATATTAACAAATAGATAAATATACCCTTAAATTTATATTTTAAAAAAGAAAGAATCGATTTTATAATTTTTTTAGTTTCCTCTCACCTTCATAATTTCATCTTCCATAAGGAATCACAACATTTTTTTTCCTCCTTTCCACTCAACTCCATCTTTCTCAAGAAATCATATCAGTTGAGTTCATCTTTCATCTGGCATCATTAATAAAATTTCCAAGAATGGTTAAGAAACCAAAGAAGCACCAGCACACATCCACCAAAGGGAAGAAAGCAAAACAAGGAAGAAGTAAATGATTAGTAAATGTTGTTATGGGATTTTCATTAAAGAAGTTATTAAGATTTAGTTTTTTTTTTTAAATTTTAATGGGTATGTATTTTTAGAGGGGTTATTTTCACCACAAAAAAAACTAAAAAAAGAACTGTTTATACCAATTAATTTATAAAAAAAATTATTATTAACATAATTTGTAACAAAATTAGTTTTAAGGACTTTTTTTTTAAGTGAATCAAAATTCCGCATAAACTATAACTTTTTAAATCCTCCTGAATATTGGTAAGACAATAAAAATTTAAATTAGTTCAAAATAAAGAATTTCATTTTATCATTTAGGAATTTTAGTAAAAAGATTATGAAAGTACCTTTTAGATGCAACCCCACCTTCGTACTAATACGACATTGCAGTTTTAGTTATATTAGTGAGTTTAATAAAAATTCTATAGGAAGACAAAAAAAAAATGATAAGGATAAATGTCAATTTAATTGTAAATCCATACGTAAATTGATTATTGAGTTTGCTGATTATTGAATATAATTTTTTTAATTGGGATTTATTAGAATTGCACTATTTCAAGGAATTAATCTTTAAAACACTTGATTCTATTGACTTAAGCCAGCGAAAAGCAAAATTAGAGCCTCAGAGGTGGTCGACCCGTATTACAACTACCAGCAACTAATCTTCTCCTTCCCTTAATCCTTATTTTTTGGAGGGGTAATTTAATTTTTTCATATGATACAAGTGATAATTTAAGGGTATATAAGTGATAATAAGAGATTTTAAGAGTATACAAACGATAATTTTTAAAGGTAAAATCGTCAATTCACTATAGTTTTGTTAACTTTCAAACGACGGCTAACAATTTAGTAGTTGGTAAATAACTTTTATCAATTTAAGGTAAACGATTGATACACCTTTAAAGTATTGTAGTATTTTTGAGAAAAGCGCAAATTTAAGATATACTATTAATAATTTCTCATTCTAATATTTTTCTATAATTTAAGGGAATTTTGTCACTTTAGAATTTATAAAAACTATAAATAGAAAAGAGTGCATGGTGCTCAATGAAACTGGTCAGTGGTTAAATCACCGAAAAACAGGAACGGCGGTACCATAGCCAGAGCCCCATTTCAGCTTTGTCAATATTTGGGTAGAGAAAGGTGAAAAAAAAAAAAATGAATTGTCATCAAACATATCCAAAGGTCAAAGGCACAAGTCATTCTGATTTAAAATCACCTAGCACAGCGGTAAATCCACTTTTAATGATTATAGTTTAAGTCAATTATTTAATTAATTTCTATACTTTTAAAAAATATTAAAATTACTTGTGTGGTTATTTTCTTAGACGTTGAATTTAATTTTTTAAAAGAAAAACAGTATTTTTATATCATAATTTAGTTAGGAAAATTAGTATGTAATTTATGTTTTTTTTAATCTTTAGGGGTATTAATATTTTACCACATAATGCTTTCTGATATATCACTTTATCAAAAATTTTATAACAATTACTTTTTTTTTCACTAAATGTTTCAATATTTATCATTCCAAAATTCACTTTTAGTGTCTATAGTTTAAGTCAATTATTTAATTATTTTTTATTTTTTTAAAAAATATTTAAAATTACTTGTATCGCTATTGTCGTGGACAATGAATTTAATTTTTTTATGGGAAAAAATGGTGTTTTGTGTGATAATTTAGTTCAAAAAATTAGTATTTAGTTTGATTTTTTATCTTTAGGGATACCAACATTTTATCACCTAATGTTTTGAACAATCGATAACTTTGCCAATAATTTTATGACAATTATTTGTTTCAATAAATATTTTAATTTTTATCATTTTAACATCAAACCATTAAAGTTAACTGAATTTTGAACTGAAACTATAGTAGCAGTCTATTTTAATCCTAACCTATGGAAGAATAATTCAACCCTCTAAATTAAAAAATTTAAAAATTAATTATATACAAAAAATAATAATGATCTTATCAATTAATAATTTTATATATCTAAAATTTATAAATATTATACCTTGTGAGATTTCTAAAATACTCTTTTGACAGCAGTAATTTACTAATAAAATTATTATTTTAGTGATAAAAAACTAAAACATCAAGCACAAAAAAATAATTATCAAATAAATTTAAGATAAAATGACATATAAAAGATATTACGCTATAAAATAAGAATATTCATTATTTGGATTAAATAATAATAAAAAATAGTGTTCTGTGGGTCAGGCCGGAAGGGGGAAGAGAGAGAGAGAGACAGTGAGTGAGATGGGTACACGTGTGAAGACGAGAGGGGAGCAGGTACACAGAGCCCAAAAGATGATTGGACAAAGTTCCAGATAAAAAGAGAGCAGAGCAAGGACCATAATGTAAGTGAGAGAGGGTGTGGGTGGGGCCCAGTAGGCAGCAAGGGTGGTGGTCACTATTTAAGCAGAGCTTCACGTTATACATTTAATAATAATAATAATAATAATAATAATAATAATGAAAAAAGGTTATTAATTATTGGACATTATTTTAGGACTCGCTTCCCAAAACGCAGCGCACAGAGCCGTAGGCGGAGGGCGGCGCGGCTTACTTCACCTTGTCGTCATGTGTAATCCCCCCATGCGCCCTCTCTCGTTAACCGTGTCCCTTTTGTTTTTTCATATATTCCATTCCCCACTATTTATTTATTTCTTTTTAATTTTCAGACTTTTAAAAATCAGGAAATAAATAACCATATATATATATTATGAAAATTTTAAGAAAAAAAAAAAAAGTCAACTGCTTTCTGGATTACATACATTATTGGTGTGTAGGTTTTGGACTACTAAAGACAAATGAATATATGAGAATTATTTTGTTCCCAAATTGAAGCTCCTCTCAATCCCAACGAGCGGATTTTAAAATTTTTCAAAAGTTTATAAACTTTTAAATTTTGAATATATTAAAAGCCAAATATTTAATAGTACGAGGGGTACTGTAATAAGACCAAAAAAAATAATAACATAAGAGGACAATATATTATATATTATAACTCCATTATGTGAGTTACATCACTGTATGTGTAAATTATTGATCGATTAAATAAATGCAAACATTTATGTGATTTGAAGTCCAGCGGTCTCGTTATAAATACAAAAACAGGGAAGAAAAATAATATACTGCATTGAAAATCATTTATTTGCTAAATCCATTAACAATGATAATTATTCAGAGTATTAATTTTGACGCCTTTTCACGAATCCGTGGTGTTAATTTTAATAAATGTGCGAACGTGTTTTGTCTCTTTGTGGTATTCAATTCTCTCTTAATATCATACATCGCATTTTTGTTGCTTACTAGATGATCTGTATCACACAAGATTGTGACTATATTTACAAGTTATTATTATGTATCATATATATATATATATATATAGAGTAGTTTTTTAATCAGGGATCCCTGACTTTAATAAAGTCAGGGATTAGCTAAAAGATAAAATAAACACAAACTCCAATCTGTATCTTTTATCAATCCTTTTATTAAAGTCGGGGATCCCGATTCGAAAAACTTTTATATATATATCATTATTTTTGTAATTTATGCATTTTGAATTATATCTTCTAAGAAAAAGATAAATTGTAAGTGTAACTGGCGACAATTATAGAATTCCTACTAGGGTTTATTTTCTAATTATAACACATAATTTACATTCAGCATTTATGTATAAAACAATAACATAAAATGTAAGGATGCACAATTTTCCTGTAATACCCACTTCCACGTATTAGGCTATGCTTGCTTATCGTTGTTTTGATCAATGTAAATCTTGATAAATTTTAGATAAGAAAATAATATTAAAACAATTATATATGTAATGTAACCAGGGATTATTATTTTGTACAATGTTAAAAATCAATAAATTTTTCTGTTTATAAAATTTATTTGAAGGAGTATGTAGGAACATTAATAAATAACGTGGAATGACTCACACTTATTATTATTAGTAGATAAATTTTAAGTTATATGTAATGTAATTTATAACCATCCACATAAATAATGTATGAACTCCATACCATACACTATTTATGTATGTGATTGTAAATTACATTACATGTAATTTAGGGAATTTATTATTATTATTATTAGTTTTGGAACTTAAAAATCATCGTATCGTAGCATGAACATGGGGAAATGAAAGAGAGAAAGAAGGAGAAGCCGTAAATTGTAATGCAAAGTGAAGGTAATTCAGGTCAGGTGGCTAAAACAGGAGAAGATCGAGGGGGTTGATTTTGTTGCCTTTTTTCGGATAGTTACTGGTGAAGAAACCTTGACAACAATAAAATGAAAAAAATGAGAGAGAGAGAGAGGGAGTGCAGAAATGCAGAATTGCAGATTGCAGATTGATGATATTGATATGATTTGATGTAAAGCCTGTGAAGAAGGGTCATCTCAAAATCCGAGCATGACGCGTCAAAATCTCATACCATCAATCTTTTTTGTTGATTTTTGATTTTGATAGATGGATGGATGGATGGATGGGATTGCTCGAAGTGATGCATGCATGGTGTGCTTCATCATTTCAATTCATCACTTGGCAAATTCCAACACAAAACAAATAATATAAATGCTTTATATACCAGTTAGAAGAGGGAAGAAAAAAAAAAAAGTCAGTCTTTCTAAACTTTTACTATTGTTGCTGTAAAAAAGAAATAATAATAATAATAATTAAAAAAATTCAACCACTCTCATCATTTATCCTTCTCTCTTTTAATTCTTTTTTAACCTTTCTTCACAATTCCCAGCTTCAGTAATATTTGTTCTCTTTCTTCTTTACAAGTTTTTACTTTTTAGAGTATTTATAGTATACGTCCGTTTTTCCTTTGATACCCTTCTGAACTTATAATTTGGAGTACTGAATTTTGAACAATCGATAAGCACCGAACTAGAGAAAGAACCGAGCTAGATTTTCGATTCGGTTCGATTTTTCGAATATTTATGAATTTTTTTTCATTTTGTTATAAAGTTTAATATATATATTTTTTTAATTTTCTTATGCTTCCTTAAATCATGTCACGTGGTTCTATTTTAATACAAACAGAAACTTTTAGGTTCAGTTCAAATTTATATTATCAAATTTTTAAGGAACAAAAATCAAATCAAAACTAGAAAAGATTGAACTGAACTAATTTAGTCATGGTTAAATACAATTTAATTATTTATTTGTTCCAGAATATAAGAGAGGGGTTCTTATTGCCGAAAATTTTTGTCATGAGCAGCATACAACATATGTATAGTCTGCTACAGCTGCAGATCACAGCAAGTCTTTTGCCATTTCGGATATGAATCTGTGAAAATGATGGCTGAGTGGACATGACGCTTGGCTTGTAATATGAGAAAGTCTAGGATTTTGAAACAGTTAAGTGGATCAATCACATGAGTAAAATTAAAGATTTCTACCTCACTCACACAGCAGATCTGATACTCTGATCCTGCTTTCCTTATACATTGCAAAAATCTTTACAGATTTACAGTGTTTCAAACATGAATGTGAACAGCAAAAAAGTAGCATGTAGAATAATATATTGATTGCATGATTCAGAATTCTTTTATGAGATGAGGATTGAATTGAGTTTTATGTGCAAAAGTAATAGAACTGTCGCCAAAAACTAGCACTTCGCATTGGTTACAAATATGGGTAGGGGCCTGGCCATGTTACAAGAAAAATTTAGTATGCAAAATCCACAGTGTCAAGAAGCATCAGCCCAGTACTGAATTATTAATTTATTACACCAACAAGAGCCTAGCTTGCTTGTTTTGTACAAAGGAGGATTCTGGGTACCGGTGCTTTTTAGCTAGCCACTCTCCCTGTGGAAATCATTTTGTCTTTTGTGTCAAAAATTGCCCATGCATGTACTCTTTCCTTAGCATAAGATTGTTATGTGTAAGTGTAACTAGCAAAAGCAGCTGTGGCCTCAGTCTTCCGCATTATTAAAGATTTGCAGAAGAAGCAGCGGCAGCACAGCAGAAGCAGAAGCTGAAGCTGAAGCTGAACATTTCACTTTGGCTTGTGGACACACACACACACCATATCCAAATAATGATATTCATTTAAAGGGGGTATTCATACATTGTTTATGCAAATTTTGTGGAAAATAAAATAATAATAATAATAATAATAAAAAGAATAATTGTAGATATATTGAAATGAAGGTGGCGTGTGTAAGCACAAAGGGTCCCTGTCGAGTTTGATAATTTAATCTTGTACTGTGCTGACAGGGTGAGATATGAAACAGCTTTATCGAGAGATGGTGAAAATCTCAATCTCTTTCAATAAAATTTTTTTTTTTTTTTCCTCCCATAAAACTACTTTCTGTTCCCTCTCTTTCAATTTACACACGCACGCATACTCAATGCCAGAAACAGAACCCCACAGAGCCCACCCCCTCAGAGACATACATCACCTCCTCTCTCTCTCTTTCTACTCTCAGGCTATGGCATTATTATGTAATGTAGCAGATGACCCCATTACAGAGAGAAAATAGAACAGGACAGATCAGAGAAAACAAAGAGATTATTATTATTTATGGCTTTTATTGATCTAATATTTTTTATTTATTTCGCCTTTTTCTCCTGTCACTTGATTCATCAAATCCCCATGGGAAACCAACCCAAGCGCCCCCCATATAACTAGACCAATAAGCACTCTCTCAAACACACTAGACAACTAAGTTACAAAACCCCTTTGTTCTTTTATTTACTCCTCATCATCATCATCCCATGCACTTATCTTTTCTCTGTTTGAGTTTTTAGTTGATTTGCCTTCATACTCTTTTGTTGTTGCTATTTTTGTTCATAGTCATGGAGATCACCTACAATTACTTTGACAACAGTGATGCACATTTGCCTCCTGGCTTTAGGTTTCACCCAACTGATGAAGAACTCATCACTTACTACCTTCTCAAGAAAGTTCTTGACTGCAACTTCACTGGCAGAGCCATTGCCGAAGTTGACCTCAACAAGTGTGAGCCCTGGGAGCTTCCTGGTAAGCTGAGTTAACAAACCTCCCTTTTTTTCCATTGTTCATACTTGATATGCGAATCTGTTGTGACATTGTTTGTTACTTTTGTTTTCGCTTCTGCAGCTAAGGCAAAGATGGGCGAGAAGAGTGGTACTTCTTTAGCCTGAGAGACAGGAAGTACCCAACTGGGCTGAGAACTAACAGAGCTACGGAGGCTGGTTACTGGAAGGCCACTGGGAAGGACAGAGAGATTTACAGCTCCAAGACTTGTGCTCTTGTGGGCATGAAGAAGACTTTGGTTTTCTACAGAGGCCGAGCTCCTAAAGGAGAGAAAAGCAACTGGGTTATGCATGAGTATCGCCTGGAAGGCAAATTTGCTTATCAATATCTCTCCAGAAGCTCCAAGGTATTCTATATATATATCACATACACGCACATTCATATTTCTTTAGACATTTTAGTAGTGTTTAGGGTTTTGCTGTTAGGTTTATGGCCATGTTTGGTTCTTTGGGAGATAATACAAACTACAAACAATGAAGTAATTCATGTTCCTCTTTCCCGTTACGCTATCTTTGTTTTCCTCTGATACAACTCATGCTTATGATCACAAGATGGATCATGGTAGTTATTATCACAGTGCAATTGAGAACTGATTGATAAGGCCAGCTCTAATGCTGTTTTTGTCATTTAAGTGGGCTGAAAACTCAAAATGGCATTTGCTTAAATTTAATATCATAAGTATTATTGAGATTTATTCTACAACATTTTAATGTTATTTCAGTGGGCAGGCACCTCACGTCTCTTCATTCATGTACACATCTTTACTTATCACAACTTGTTTAAACAATGTACACACATCTTACACTTAATTTGGTGTTAAGATACAACTTAAATAACTCTTAACCCTGTTTTATGTCAGGCTAAAAAGTTAAGCTTCTTGCATGGCATGAACATGATTGCCCTAGCTTTACCTTTTCCTCAGCTTTTTTGAATCAAAATTTTGTCTAACCGTCATACTCGTAATGATCCCCTTTGGCTTATCCCTATGTTATTTAGTATAACGATAGCATTATCATTCCATAAAGATTATCCAGTGCTTTTTCTTTTCTCCTGCTTTCCACTTTGCTTGTCTTGATAAGCAAAAGCTAGCCTCCTTAGCCTTTTATCATACATTATGACATTTTGCGTTGCAAAGAGCACTTTTTTTTTTTCAGTTGCTTGATGCAATTTATGTACTTCACTTCACTTTTGAATTTTGATTATTAATCTTTTCTTCTTTGCCAGGATGAATGGGTGATTTCAAGAGTATTTCAAAAGAGCAGTGGAGCCATCGCCACCGCGGCTGCCGTCGCAAACGCCGTCAAGAAAAGTCGTTTGAGCTGCACCATTTCGTCATCTTCAACTTTCAATCACTCGTATCCGGAACCCAGCTCCCCTTCATCAGTTTCTCTTCCTCCTCTCCTTGATCACCCCACCATTGCTGCCGCTGCTAACGCCACCACTGCCCCCAATGACAGCTGCTCGTATGATGAAAGCCACGCTCCTTCTGATCAGCACGTGTCCTGTTTCTCCACCATTGCAGCCGCCGCAGCCGCAGCTTCGGCAGCCACTGCCACTACATTCAACACCAGCTCCTCAGCTTTTGACTTCACTACAGTACCAGCACCTGTTATCAATGCTGCTGCTGGTGCCGGCGCTGCTTGTGACCCGTTTGCTCGTTTTGGAAGAAACAATGTTGGCTTGAATGCTTTCCCTAACTTGAGGTCTCTGCAGGAGAATCTTCAGCTTCCTTTCTTCTTCGCACCACCTGCTTCTTCAGTTGCGCCTCCTCCCTTTCAGGGTGGCGGTGGTGGGTCAAACTGGTCAACGGTGATGCAGGACATCGGCGGTGGCGGCGGTGGTGTTGTTGGTGGTGGCGGCAGGTTGAATGTGGGTCCCACTGAGCTTGATTGCATGTGGACTTACTGAGGAGGTAGCTGCAAGCTATACTCTTTCTCTGGCAATTGAGATGTTTCTACTTGCTTTTGGCTTTTAAGTGAAACTGGTTTAATTTCTTTTGTGTATTGTGTTAATTTCTAATATATTTAGTATGTGTTTGTGTTGATGCTTAGAAAGTGACTGTTATAAGTGTGTTAGCTGGCTTTGCATGGATTTGTGTTAACCGCTATTCCATGCATGTTGATGTTATAAAAGATAATTTATGCGTCCGGTATTTGAGCATTGTCAATCTTTGTACATGTGGAGCTGGCCTTGATTTGCTAAGAAGTGCTTATTTATTATTTATTTTATAACAATGGCATTCATATTCAGACAAAATACCATCAGAAGCGGCCCAAATTATTTAATTTTCAACGCATGAGTCCGAGCTTGTTGTATCATTTTTTATTTTCATTACCAAGAGTCCGAGCTCTTGGTAACAAAAAGGTAGTTTGATTTTTATTCATGAAATTCAACTTTTATACCTGAGTGCAATAGAATTTACATTTTAGATCATGATACTCCCTTAATCTGAGCATTAGAATTTACATTTTGAATTATGATCCTCTCTTAATCTGAGCACTCTTGATTAGAAGAAGATCTTGTGTCATCTTTAATCTGAGCACTCTTGATTAGAAGAAGATCTTGTGTCATTTGTATTTTAATATTGGTGAATGATTAAAATTTAATTATTATTTTTAATTTATTAATTTATTAATTATATTAATATAATTTACTCATATGAATATCAGGAGAGAATCTGATTCTTACATTTTGGGTTAAGATGATTGCTTTAAAGGGGAAAATCCACGCGTGTTTCTGGGCTTCGATCCTTCTAAGATAATGACATACGGTTTCACCGATGTGTTGAATTTTTCAATTCCAATACCCAATGTGACGTGTTGTTTTCCCCTTGGCAATGGAAAAATATACTTCCGAAGAGGCCGGGTGAAGTATACATCATATTAAATAGGCAGTTGAAATTAGGTGAATAATGGAAGCAAGGGGTGGGGTGGTCGGTGGTCCTTTGTAGGGCCTGTAATGTCGTGACCTCATATTTCATGTGGCTGGGTTATTTGGTCTAGGATTGAGCTACAAATAGCTAGGACTAGCTAGCTACTTCTTGGCCATGCCCCTTTGCCCCCACCTGCATGCACAAGTGACAAATTTGTTACTCCCCTTGTGACATTTCCTTCTTTACTATGTCAATAATAACATTGCTTTTTACATGCCCACAGCCCGACACTTTGCCCTGCTCGCACCTAGATATTAATTTTAGATGCATTTTGAATGAAAAATGTCATTTCATATAAGTTCACTGCTTGCTCAGGCACCTGGCTTGTTTGTCCAATGGCAACTCAAGCCCTCACTCCATGGACTTGTTTAAATTTTCTATCATAAAAATGTGAATTACGGATAAATTTCTTTATGAATTTCAATGGGAGTAGATTTTTTTTTTAAGTTAATGTATGGCAAATTTGTAACTCTCGAAATCATTGAAATGGATCATATGCTTGTAGAGCCAACTCAATCTTGAAATGAAAACTCATTAGCCTACTAAAGCTACGACTGCATCTACATGCAAACCTACGAAAAGAAATAATTAAACACATACAATATAAAAATGCAGTACCTGCAGGAACTGAGAATCTGAAATTACAGACCAAAAATTCCACACATAATTTTTGTTTTTCTCCTTCTGCTGATTCTTCACACAAATGAGATGATGGTGGTGGTGGTGATGATGATGATGATGCGAGAGTGGTCAGGATATGCATACAATACGATATACATATAAAGGTTGAAATTGGGCACGTGTTCTGTGCATGATCGGCAAAGCAATCAGTATGCTAACATTTTGGGGCATTGTTTTGGGGACCAGAACTCTCGCTGCAGCTAGACAGCTTGTGCATGGAAATAGCACAGCACGCCATGTACCATTCTTATTCTAAGTTTTTTGGGGTTTCAGTGAAAGTTTCAGATGGGCAAAATGTAAAAACTTTTTGGCTTGGACTTTGAATTTTATTTACGTAGGGTTTCAAAAAAACATCCAAAACACCACCAAGTGTCAAAAGTCCAAAAGCTAGGGTTTGGATGTTGTGTAAAGAGAAAGAGTAATTACAGGATCCTCTTCGAAAATATATATGTTTGTTTCTTTTATATCTCTGATGCTCTTTGATCGATATTTTTCTGCCAATTTTCTCTCTCTTTATTTAATTATTTTGCTCTGGTGTGGGGAATTGAGTTTAGCTCAATCTTGGAGGAGACAAATTTTGCATGACAAAGCCATGAGGGTTATGGCTTTTTCTGCTTTTGGTGGATATTACAAAGACAGACACGTCATGAGTTCTCAAAATGGGCCAGGGAAGGCCCAACAACAAAAACCGATTGCTATAATAATAAATCCATCTGTCAAATTTTTCTGCCTAAACATGAATGCTCGAGGTTATTAATTATAGAATCTATAACAATAAATCCATATTATCTTGCAATTTCCACTCAGGTACATAGATGATAGAGGTGATTTTCTTACCTTGATTTACCATAGCTGTTCTGTACTCGCTGTTGACTTCCTTGAGTGTTGTTATATCAATTTTCTTGATCCAATCTTTGATTTTGAGGAGCCAAAGAGAAGAAAAGAGTTGGTGCTGCACTCTATCAAAGCATGAATGGCAGTAGAAATTTGATAATTACTTAGATGAGTGTACGGATTCCTCAACCTTTATGTGTTCAGTTATAAATTTCATAATGATTAAAAAAATAACACTAGCCAATATTATATTTGTCCATAATACTACTATACAGGATATATTTAATATGAACTTATTAACATAACGTTCATTGCATAACAAAATAAGAATCTTGACTTAATTGCTCACAATTATTTGACATTGTTACTTAATAAAATTCACATCTAAAGTTGGTAGCTTATGCTTATGGGCTGTATTCAGTGCTCAAATTTGCGTTGATGTTAAGCTTATTTGATTTCATCACATGCAACTTGCGACTTATGAGTGCATAATGTTAGTCCATTGGGTGTCATTAGTTCGTGTGGTAAGTTGAAAATCTCTTTTAGAACTGGGCTGTTGAAGCTTATAACCTTAGAAATAAAGTGCGAAGAAATTACTAAAAATGGCAGCATGGCAACACCCCGGGTCCGGTCCGGGTTTGGTGCTGCCCGGGACCAGCCCGGATGGCTAAAATAGCTGCCCAGACTCAGGTTTAAGCCCGGATTTTTCCAAGTGCCGGCTGGGTCAAGCCCGACACCTCTCACACACGGGTTTTTGAGTCGGGCTTCTCAACACGCATGATAACAGCTAGCTGAGAGAAAAAAAAAATCATGCAATCATAATTTACAAAGATTAATATATGTACATCAAAAGGATTTTCCACACACAAAAGAAACTTGTTGCAAAATCCTTCACTGTTATTCTTTCATTTCTCTCACCTAAATATCTACAATTAGGGTTGGCAATGAGACAGGATGGGATGCGATTTACCAATCTCAGTCCTGTCCCGTATATATAAGTAGGATAGAAAAATGTCTCACTCTCATCCCTATATTTTTTTTTTGGGACAAATATATGTCCCGATCCCGTCCCAAAAAAGATGGAATCCTGCGGGATCTCATCCCAATTGAAAAAATTTTCATTCTTAATTGGTAATGAGATGAGATGGGACAAAATTTACCAATCTCACTCCCGTCCCGTATATGCAAGTGAGATAAAAAAAGGTACCACTCTTGTTCCTAAATTGTTTTATGGGACAAAAATATATCTCAATATTGTCACAAATGGGATGTGATCCTACGGGAAAAATTTCATCCCTATCTACAATTGAACACACTAATCTTTCATCAACATGCAGCATGCATGTTGTGATGGCGGTTGAGAAAGTGGCGATGGAGACAATGCCTATGATGGTGGCAGAGTCGGTTGGGCGAACGTGGCTATAGGTTGTGATAGAGGCATTAGAGATGGAGCGAACCACGTGCCAAGGCCAGCGAGTCAACAATTGAGAAGAGATGATGCCGACGGTGGGTGGTGGCTGCTGTTGGCTTAAAGTGTTGGAGAGTTGGAGGCGCGACAACCGATGATAGCGCTGCTACTTGTGTTTTGCTAATAGGTCGAAATAAATTTAGAGATTATGATTCGATTGAGTTTTGATTTTTGGGTATAGTATTTTTTTTTTTTTACTTATTAAGAAACCATGCAACATCCGAGTTTTGAGTTTTTGGTGCTGTGCCCGGACCTGTACCTGAAAATGATTGGGTTTTGAAATTCAATGCCCGGGTCCCCTTTTTTGTATTGGCTGGATTCGGGTTGGATCCTGTCCAGACGGGTTTTCTTGACACCCAAAATGGGATGACTATTTGGAGGTTGAAAGTGGATCGGATATTTTGCCGGCCCGCAACCGAAGCTATGGATTCGACTCGCAGTCGCTCCATCATGAGTTGGTCGTGTGACACGCACTCAAAGCAATGTCCACGTGCCGTTTTTAAACTCTATGTCCGTCTGTCCGTCACCCTCAATACATGTTAACACATTTGGCCTCGAGACTTCAGCTTTCTCTGCAAGCCAAAAAAACAACACTCAACTCTCTCTCACACACACACACTCACAGACTCACAGCTATGGACGAAGAACTCTCCATGGACGATTCGAATCAGTTACTCGACTCAGCTTCTGATTTCGCTTATCATCCTGGTAACCACTCTCCACTCTCCACACTTTCACTTTTGCTTTATTTGTTTTTTAAGATAATCTAAGCAAGATCGTCCGTTTTAATCACCTAACATTTCAGGTGTTCAAAACGACGCCGCAGCGAAGAAGTTCCTCGACCGGTTCCCCCTCTCTGTTATTCTCAAGTAACTTCAATTTATTAATTTACTTTTTTATGGCTTACTTATGAATTGTTTTGCAATGTTATTTTACTTACTGGCTTTATAAATGGATAATAATTTTTACTTTTACAATCTTTTTTAGTTTACATGTTAGATAAGTAACAAATATTTTCGTGTTTATATTATGAATTGAGTGATTTCTGCCTTTGAGCTCAACGAAGCTAGGCTGGAGGTTGAGAGAAATGTATTCAGTTTGGCTTGACTTGGCTTGTGTTGGTACTAAATTATAAATTTAACATTGATTCGCAGTATTTACACAAGTTTACTTCAATTTTAAAATTTTAGTGTGAGGTTGTATTAGTGCTTTTTTTTTTTTAATCGTATATGTATGTTTAGCTATTGTTTGGAAGGAGGTTATTCCCCCAAGTGTAATGAGTCTGTATTTGTATTGTAGTTAATTTTGGTTTTGATGTCGTTTCTTTTCACCGTTTGCAGCACTTTACAAACAAAACCGGATGTGCCTGGTTTGGAAGATACTCTGGTTGTTTGTCTAGAACGGATATTTAAAACAAAATATGGTGCCTCTCTCATCCCACATTACATGGTGTGTATACCTTTGTGCTTGTGAAATTTTCCTTATGCTTATTACATGTACTTTTGGAGGGACTGGGCAGGGTTGAAGAAGTTATTAATTAATTGGATCTAGGTTTTTAAACTATTTTCCTTATGCTTTATTTCCTTTCATTTTCTGTAGCCTTTTGTACAAGTTGGTCTGACCGCAGATTCTCATTCAGTCAAACGTTTGGCTTGCAAGACTGTGAGTACATATGTAACTATCGATTTTGCTTTAAGTGTTTGAATTGAATCTTGCCTCATGTCTTTTTATCTTTTTCAGTAGGAGTTCAAGTTTATCTAATTTTCTGAAACATTTTAAACGTCCTGTGTGTCTTCTTACTGTGTAGGCTGTCTTCTTTGCTTTTTGACACTTTGTTTGTTCTAGATTTTCTATTACGTCAAACTTTGTGTAAAGTAACATTTCTTACACACAATGCATATGCGCACACAGATGCACAACATGAACATTGTTACTGTGTAGGCTGTCTTCTTTGCTTTTTGACACTTTGTTTGTTCTAGATTTTCTATTACGTCAAACTTTGTGTAAAGTAGCATTTCTTACACACAATGCATATGCGCACACAGATGCACAACATGAACATTGTTCTCTTTGAAATCAAAATGATAGTCCTGATAGATTGACATGGTGGATTGAATGCCTGTTCTTGGTTATGAGTTGGCTGTAACGTCCTGTGTGTCTTCTTACTGTGTAGGCTGTCTTCTTTGCTTTTTGACACTTTGTTTGTTCTAGATTTTCTATTACGTCAAACTTTGTGTAAAGTAGCATTTCTTACACACAATGCATATGCGCACACAGATGCACAACATGAACATTGTTCTCTTTGAAATCAAAATGATAGTCCTGATAGATTGACATGGTGGATTGAATGCCTGTTCTTGGTTATGAGTTGGCTGTAACTTTATGCATGCCTTAAAACAATTGGCTTGTATTAGCAATTGCCACTGACTATCTATCCTCTCTCTATCTATATACATGTACTTGTGTTGGTTTATTCAAAGTTCTTGTTTGTGCTGTTGCCTATCTATGTTATGCAAGTCAAACTTATGATATGGAATTAGATTTGGTGTTACTAATGATTGCTTGCTATTCGGTGTACAATACAACTAATTTAGCACCATGCCAAATGCATACAGGTTACTTGCCTTTTGGAGGATTCTGATCTAGAGGCTTCCTGTGCTCTTCAACTACTTATTGATTATGAGATATATCCACTTTTGCTAGATTGCCTAATTAATGGGTAAGAAAGTATATTTGCATACTTGAAGCAGGCCTTTCTTCAATCAATTGTAATGACAATTTTATTTTTATTTTTCTTTTTCTTTTTCTTTTTCTTTTTCTTTTTGACGTTATCTCTTTCTTCTTCATTTCGATTTTCCATTGTAATCCCATATCATATCAGGTTAGATAGAAAGGAAAGTGGTGAACTGCATAGTCTGGCAGTAGAATTATTGACTACGACTCTTTTTGGACTGAGAACTTGCAATCATATGTTGCATAATATGACATTTAAGTGTTTGACCAAAAATAGGTTTACGCACATGACCTATACTGTTTTTCTTTGTTGATATATGTATTACCATCATCTTTTCCTGAAGATTGACTTTTGTGTAAATTCTGAAATGTGTTTCTTTGTCCTTTGTAGAAATGAAGAAGTTGCAACTGCATCAATGGATGCAATAAAGAAGTTAGCTGGCTTTCCAAAAGGCATTGTAAGAACTTAACCATTGTTATTCTGCTTTGCTAGGCTTACTTCTATTCTTTTTAAACTGATTACTTTAATTCAGTTTGCTGATACTTTAATGCAACTTTTTGGAGGATATCATCTTTCCAGCCGATAACAAAGCAGCTACGGACCTTGGAAATTTGGTGGTACAGTGTTCATCATTGGTATGAGAGTTGATGCCTTCTGTTTTATTAACCGCAATATGATTTGTTTGAGATGAGTTTTCCTAAGCCATGGAAATATTTCAGTTCTGTTGATTTCTCTGTACTATTGGAATTATCGGCTCTATTTATTTCTCTCTGAATTCAACATGTAATTACAGTTAAGATAGTTGTGCGCTGTTCTGTTGGACATAAATGACTCTGTCAACATCTTTTCTAAATCATTGAGCTGAGCTAGTTGAAGTTGTTCATTACATCCAGCAATTTAGATTGTTACAAGCTCTTTGTAAATCCCTTCTAACCCAAAAAGGTAATTCAGGGACGAGTGCGTGTTTTATCTCTGATCGTGAAGCTATTTTCTGTTTCAAGATCGGTGGCATCAGTAATATTCAAAGCAAATCTGCTTACTTTATTGGAGGAAGGGGTCAGCAAAAAAAATGATACCCTTGAAACTTTGAGCATTTTGGAGCTCTTGTATGAGGTTGGCTGTTAATCAACTACATTTATTAAATCTCTTGCTCTTTCTACTTGCACCGATCAAATCTGTTACGTCTTTTATCTTTAATACAAGATTAATAAGTGAAACTGGCTATGGGCTGGAGATGACGACTCTTATCTGAATATGATATTATATAAAGCTTTCTCTTCGTTATTCTGTCTTCTGTGGTTATCTTAATACTGGTTTCAATGGATGAAGTTGGCAGAGATTCAGCATAGTGCAGAATTCTTGTCTAGGACCACTCTGCTTCAGTTGCTTTGTTCTCTCATTGGGTACTTTATTGATAATTTTTCAGTTTAGTTTTGTAAGTCCTTACGTGATCTGTTAGTTATCGTAGTCCTTTCTTTTCATGTAGCAACTCGGCAACGGAAACAATTTTAAGATCAAGAGCAATAATGATAAGTGGAAGGCTTCTATCCAAGGATGATAGTCACATGTTCATTGATGAATCTAGTAAGACTAATGCTTTACTTTTGGAGTTTGATTTTATGTTTGAATAAGCAGCAATGTGTATATGATTACCTGTAGTCCAAATTTTCCAGAAGTGTAGAAATGTGTCAACGTGTATTAGCCGTTCTGCAGCATGTGATTAATTGATTATAGTTCCCTTATGTATGATTTGTGGAATGATGCTGTGTTACATGCTTAACGTAAATTGCCTACAGTTTGTACCTCTCATGAAGGAGAGCACTACTTAAGCACCTTCCTCCTGCTTCTATGTTTCTGGTTAATGGCTTGTATGGTACCTCAGTAACTACCATTATTCTTTCTGTGGTTATTGACTTGCACTAGGGCCCTATGAATTCATTTGACCAAATGGCTGCATTAGCGAAAATGGATTTTCAATAAGTTGTTATATGGTTTGACTATACTGCTGCATACCTGGTAGAATTTCTTCCTGCTATCATATATGTACATCCTTTTCCAAATTAGAAAAAGCTCTGTTTTGAGACGCCCTCCCTTGTGGATGCAACTGTTTATCTTCCAAGATCAGTAGTTGGGTTTGTAATGTGCTTATGTTTCTCGTCAATTCAGGTGCTAAAACTGTGATCTCAGCAATTGATGGAAGATTGGGGTTTTTGCAAAGTCAAGATTCTGATGAATGTGAATCTGCACTTGAAGCATTGGGTCAAATAGGCTCATGTATGTATGTCACTGCATGTTTCAGATTGAGAATCTGAAATTGTTAATTTTGGGGACTTGAAGCTTGTTGCTTCATTGTTCACTTCTAAGTAGCTAGCTTAACCAACCTATTCATGCCATCTTTGTGAACTCTAGATTTACTTCTACTGATTTGTGTTCCTTTTAGCAATTCAAGGAGCTACACTGCTACTCTTGTGTTTGCCACCAGCTGCAAGACATGTTATTGATGCTGCTTTTGATAGGCAAGGACATGGTAAACAGTTGGTAAGTGCACATGTTCTGTCACTTTTATTGTCCTTTTTGGCGTGGGGGGGGGGGGGGTGATAACAAGTTGAATCCCTGAAATGTAGGAATTCGATATCGTAAGCTAATGATATTCTTTTCTTTTTTATATTCAACAGAACTGGGAAGTTTCAGTAGCTGATCATTTTTCATATTGAATAAAACTGCCTTTGTAGTGAGTTTATTTTTGTGGGCTGCTGCTCTGCTTTTCTTTAATTGACCTTTTGCATAAAGGAAATTTGTTGTTTCAAATTTTCAGCATTAGGACTTAACTGGCTGTCAGAATTGTGCTTAAAGTAATCTTATCTACATTATCTCAGCAAACTTCTTGGTGCTGTGCCTTCTTTCTTTAATATTTGTATGACAATTTGTAATGGTAAACAGGCTGCTTTGCATGGTCTAGCAAACATCGCAGGAAAAACTCGATCTGAAGACAAAATAATTTTGAATGCCGATGCCGAAGAAAGTCTTCGACATTTGATTTATGAAGTGGCGTCCAGGAGTTCGAAACTAACACCATCAGTAAGTTCAATGGCTCTTTCTCTAGTTGCACTAATTTGGTAAATCAGATTGTTCTTTAATTGGAAGGGCACTGTTTGTAGTAATAATTCAAATTGAATGAGTATATGGTGTTGAATTAAGTTATGTATCTGCTGTGAGTCATTGTAACTATATCATTTGCGTTAATTTTACAATAACTTTTATGAATCATCTCAATTAATAAGTCCAAGTTCTTTTGCTTGTATACATTTGTTCATATGAGTTTATTGTTACTTCTATGCATTCTAAGAAAGTTCCACTAAGCTTTTGTGGTATAATTGGCAGGGTCTCTTTCTATCAGTTCTTCAACAGGCCGCAGAAATCCGATTGGCGGTGAGAATTTTAAATCCATTATTTACAAATTAAAATTTTGCCTGATGGTGTATAATTGTCTAAATAAAGAGTCCAGGTGGACCCATAAAAGCCTTTTTAAAGTTTATTTATTTTCAGTTATTGTTATAATCATCTTTCTTTTGTTTTAAATATGGTTATTTGTTTTTGTCTCTGCTTAGTTATCTCTATATGGGTGCTCTCTAATATACTCCCATGTACTACAGTGTAATCCAACTCTTGCATCAGGAGGTTCCTTTTGATAAAGGATAATGGATATGGGTACTTATTTATTATGGTGCTTAAAAATTGAGTAATTAGGAAAAGATTTAAGTAAGCAAAAACATGCGGTAGATTTTCATAAAAATTTCATGGACTTCCATGGGTGTTCTATTTACACAGCAAGGAGTAAAACTAAAAGACTTGAATCGAATTAAATTACCTCTAAAATGTTCTCAAGCTTCTTTATTTGTATGTGTTTAGTTTTTGTTTGCGTCCCTGTAAATTATTTTCTGTTTTTACTCATTTGAATTTACACGTATCAAATGGAGATAAGGCCCACCCAGTTCTTATGTAATTCACCATCATATAAATATATTTGATAAGTGCTTCTGACCAAGGCAAGGTCTGGACAATAGATGCCACTAAGTCATCATCACCAGTCTAGTGAGCAGTTGCTTTTTGATTCTTTGGGAATTGATGTTTACTTGTAAGATTACTTTACTGTGGTTCAGTTGGTTGTTTATTATAAGATAGTCATGCAAGCCCAAAACCTTTTAACTTTTTGACTAATTAGGTCAGGCACTATAGTGTTTTTCCTCTCATAAGTTGAAGCCTTCCTTGTTGACCAGGACTACCGTTGTATTCTTTCACTGTGAGTTGGAACTTGTAGCTTACCTCTTACTATTATGAAACTAAAAGTATGTGAACACTTGATAAGTTTTGTGCCTGAAAAAGGGCAGAATAGAACATGCTTGGCATATAAAATTGGAGGAGCTTGTGATTCGTTTGAAATTGTTATATCAATTTTTGTTTTATTTTATTTTTTATTTTTTAAATTTTATGCTCACAGCTGTTGAAGACCTTTAATCAGAGAAATTTGATGTGGCATTATTGTGTGTGTATTTTCAGGGATACAGAATGATAACTGGGTTGGTGGCTCGGCCATGGTGCCTGATGGAGCTTTGCTCAAAACAAGAGATAATAAACACAGTGACTGATGCAAGTACTGAAACAACAAAAATAGGTCTATTTTCAATTCCCTATTCACCTCCTAATTGTAGTAATCAGCATATTGCGTGATTACAGAGTATTGTCTTTCTAGTTGCTGCGATCATTACAATTTTGAATTTTCATGGAAGTGAATGTTTGAGCATTTGCTCCTTTCTTTTGAGGTTTGAAATCAAGTCTCTCTCTCAAGTATTTAATGGAAAATTTTAGGTATGGAAGCTAGATACAATTGTTGCAAGGCAATTCGTAAGGCTTTTGTCTCGAGTGAACTTGTCAGTGACCCCGCTTTTGCTGGCATAGGCGAAAAGGTTAGATCTATCTTTGACATATTGTGCTGTTTTCTTTCCTAGTTTCTTCTACTGGTATCTCCTTGTTTGGGAGGGCAATCACGTCATAGCTGGTGATATAGGCAGACACCGGTTATGCAAGAAATGTGATTTGCATTCCAGTTGCATGCTGCATCTGCTGACAAAGCTCGATCTACCCGCAACCTCTCCCATTGGCTCTTATATGACTCTTTTCTGGTCCAATTTTTCAATGGCTCTTCATCTTGGTTGATGTTTCTTTTTTATTTTTATTTTTTTGCCCCCTTGTGTATGCAGCTTGATGAAGCTGTTAGAAGGGGTCCATATCTAGCAAGAAAGAGTGTTGAAGCACAGCCTGTAGTGATGACGGAGCAGAGGTTCTAGTTCTCTTTAAGATACAGGACTACGGCACAAGGCCATTGTTGAGGCAAGGACTCTGGCATCTTCGCTTTTGGGTTGACTGAAAAAACTTCCAAGGCCTTGTAAAATTTCTGTGCCTAAACACTTGACATAAAACTTTTGAACTTTTTATGCAATCAGCCTCACAGTTACATGTCCGGAGTCTGGACTAACCTCTCTTGCTTACATTTAAATTGCAAGAATGTGGTTGGGCTATTAAGGAACTTCACAACTTTCACGGGGTAGACACAGATTGTAGAGCACTGCTTCATGGGACTTGGGGGATGTGAAACCATGAAAGCTTTGCTACTGCTGCAAAGAAGAATCACACCACAATACAGCACGAAACCAAAGAAAAATAAAACAGAATAAAAGGGAAGCCGCGATTTTCCTCCTTGCAATTTTCATGAATTTAACTCAAAAGTTATTTTTAAGAAAAGTAACTCGAAATTTAAAGAAAAATGCTTCATTTACGAGGTTATTATTATCATTATTGCTATTATTATTCATCAAACCTTATTTTTGTGTTTCAAATATTTACTGGGCCTTGTTGGCTAGTGGTAATCCATGGCCTTCTGTGTTGGGGGGTTGATTGATTTCTTCAAATTTTTTAGGCGCAACGACCTCTAGTAGATTGCCACAATTTTGCAAATAAAATTGTAGAATCTGCGTATGGCCGGCCAGAAACGACGTCGTCAATACAAGCAAGAACGACATGTCGTTCTATATGGATGAGACAAAGATTATTAATTTGATTTTTTTATTACACAACAGATGGACTAAAGAGGAACTGCTCTATATCTTCATCACCCGTCCGACCCCCACTGTGGCTGAGTGGATAAACAAAAACAAAGAGAGAGATGGCACTTCACTGCTTATCATCATCGTCTTGTTTAACGATTCAATCAAAATTCAAGACCCTCTCACTAAACAACAACTCTTCTTCTCACTCCAGCTTCGCCACTTTCAAATCTCTCTGTTTCTCCAATAAGCTCTCCCACAATGTCTTCTCCACAGGTAATGTAATGTAACTTCTAACTCACCCATCTCTCTCACTCTCTCTTGTATCATTTTTTTTTTTGACAAATTCTTCTTCTTTTCTTTTTCCTGTTTGGTTGAGTTGAAAAATATGAAGAAAATGGTGAAAAGCTGGTAATTGATGGTTCATTTTGTGAGTTCTAAAGAATTGGGATAGGGAAAAAGGGGGGAAAAAAAACCCACCTCCAGTTAAACCAAACAGTTTGTGTAGTTATTCAAAATTGAGTTTTTTAGTCCAAAAATGCATACTTTATTGTAACGAAACGCTTAATTTGGTATTTCTTTACTTGTCTTTATTATTTAAATGGTTGGGATGCTTTTGAGTGAATTCTGGGTGCTTTGTGAATCTAGGCTCCCTCACAATGAGCCCAATCCAGAGGCCAATGCGTCATTCAGTTGTTTGCGAGGCAGCTACTAAGAAGAAAGCTGATTCAGCTGCAAAGAGAGCTCGTCAAGCTGAGAAAAGGCGCATCTATAACAAATCTAGGAAATCTGAAGTCAAAACCCGCATGAAGAAGGTATATGATGAATTTGCAAACTTAGTTTTAAAACTTATGTATTTTGCTTAGATTTACCCACTCCTTGTTATTAGATAATATGGTTTCTTTTACATAGAAATGTTTTGTTAGAAACGGATGAAGCTGTGCTTCTGAAATAAATAGGTCTTTTTGCTGCCAGTAAAGTTCACACTATCTCTTGTGCATCATCATTTTGCATTTGATTAAAATTCATATGGTATTTGGTACTATTCAGTAAGAATTAAACTCTTTTAGGGAGGGAGTAGTATTTTCTGTTGAGAATTAGGGAGGGAGACCGGCAAAGATGATAGTGTTAACAATTGGAATGTGAGACAATGCTAGTATAAGACATGAGCTTTAAGCGATGCTGCTCATTTTCTTTTTCGATGTACTTAAGAAATGGAAAGAAATCAAGAATTCTTGCGCATTATTGTAACTGCATTTCTTCTCAACAGCATGCAAATTGAAAAGACAAATATATATGTGAGGCTTGTGTAGTCCTTTCCTGGACACAGATAGCCATGTTGCCTGGTGTATTTTTCAAGGAGAGAGCATGTTTCCTATGCTGCATCCTCATCTAAAAGGACCCATCTCCACATGTCGATGGTACCTATTCTGGCTGCGATAATACTCGAAACGCTTCATTAAATGAAAGTTTCTAAAGTCAAAATCTTGAATTGGCTTTTGAGGGTGTTCTGTTGCCATTTATAGTTATGGTAGGGATTTTGAAAGGGTTCGCCATTTTTTGTTTTAACTTATCACAGTTAGTGTAAGATGCTTGAGTTCTAATTTTGAAAAAATCTTGTACTTTGTGCATCATGCGGATGCTCATGGAGTTCTTGGCTTTTTGTCCTGGAAAAAGTGTTCCTTGTGCGAGAACTAGGGCAGCATCACTTCTAGATTTTAGTTTTACCATTGACCGAATCATTTGAGGGAAGTCATATGGTAATAACAGTAAAGTGCGTTTTAAAGTTCATCTGTAAAACTGTATCATGCATAGAACTTAGAATTGGAATAATGGTATTTGATGAGTCATATCAAGTGTTAGGAATTGGATGGCTGTGGATGAAGAGAATTCTTAATTTATACGTTAAAGAGAGGGGTTCTCCTCTCCCCCTGTCTCTCTTTATGGCTGCTTGTGTGCTTATAATACTGCTGTTGATTTGTGTGCACAATTGGTAAACCGTGATGATAGTGAAGGATGAGGTGGGTTTTAATGAAAATTTCTTCAACGTCACAAAGTTATATTTTTGCTTATGCAAATATATGCAAAACTTTTTTGAAAATATGCAATGGAGATTATTTTGTTAAGTGTGATTGTGTCATAAAGTTTTTGCTCTCTGATTCCAGGTTTTGGAAGCACTGGATGGGCTCAGGAAGAAACCTGATGCACAACCTGAGGAAGTTCTTCCAGTTGAGAAGCTGATTGCAGAGGCGTATTCAGTTATCGACAAAGCAGTGAAAGTGGGAACATTGCACAGGAACACTGGTGCTCGCAGAAAGTCCCGGCTTGCTAGGAGAAAGAAGGCTGTGGAGATTCACCATGGCTGGTATACCCCTACTCCTGCAGAAACGGTCCAATGAAAAGGGAGGAGCATGTGGGAAAATAAGTTGTTCTGTTTCTTAATGTAGAGGTTGTGAACTGTCACATTTTTGTTATTATACTATGTGTCTCCTTCATTTTTCTGCCTCTTTTGTTAAAACTTGTACATTTGAATGTGCCTTTTGACCTATTAAAGTTGGCATTGGCTAGTTAGGTCCACATTGAAACTTCTGATACAGCAGCTTGGCAAGAAAAGATTGTGTTGTAAGAATGATATGCTGGCTGCTGCTCCCTGAATTTAATTGCTCTGCGTGTGTAGCAAGTGGCAAAAACCCTAAGCAAGGGGCTGAATTGGTAACACACAGTACTAACACATTCACAATGTGTGACCGCATGGCAGTGCATATTCAGAATGCACAGTATGCAGCAAAACTACGACTAAACCTTCAGAATCGATGGGGATGCTCATGGGATGGTCTTATCAAAAGCATTAGCTCAAAGACACTAGCCCAACTACTAAATTTAATCAATGAAAATGGTTTCAATCCTAGAAAAGAAGTGGATGGTAATATCTTTTGTTTGTTATAAAACTGAAAAGGTAGACCTTCGAACATTTTTTTTTTATATTTTATTGAAGGAAAATTATCATTGAACCACCTCTCTTTTGTCTTATGTTTATCTAAGCACCATAAAATTTTAACATATTTTTTGTACCACCTTTCTTTTTCAATTTGTATCAACTAGCCACTTTTGTACTAACACAATTACATAATTTAAATAAAATGATAATTTTATATTTTTATTCCTAAATAAATTAAAAGACCATTCTTATTTTATAAAGCTTTAAAAATAAAAAATTATAATTATAAAAATATCCCTAAATTTAATAAAAAATAAATCCCAAAATATAATTATAATTATAAACAGCCGTGCTGCTGGTCTGGATTTTGCTTAGTCGTGCATGCAATGAGATAAAAATAAATTATTTATTTTATGAATAGTGATGGGAGATGATTCCCAGATGCTTTTATTTTTAAATAAATTATTTTCATTTTCACCCTTTGCTCTTTGATAATTCTTTTCTTTTCTTTTCGAAGCCATTAGCAAATTTCTGAAGAAAAGTTTTTTTTTTAAGGAAAAAAAAAGGAACTGTGAAATACTTTCATCTTCTAGTTAGAGAGGATTGATTAGAAACCTGGATATACTTGGTAAAGTGGGATTTCATGGTTTACGTACAGCGAGTGAGCGAGATATTGGTGTGGTCCAATCAAAGGTTCTTTAAGGGATTATATTGCAGGTGGATGCATACAACCTCACTCGACCGTGTAAATTCTTTGATAGCAATATGAAAAGAATCCACAATTTTCTGTTTAAATTTAGTTTCTCCTCTTTAACTATCTTTTCTCTGATTTGAAAGGTGATCTCTTTTGCTATTCCAATACTCCATCAAAGAAAATTGTCATTGGTTAAGATCATCCGATTTTACTTCTTTTAACTGGTAATTACTGTAATCTTATATGTAATTAAATGTAATAAGTTAGTAGTTTGTTTACTTCTTTACTTGTATAAGACTTGTGTTATGTTCTAAATTATATTATAAGCAATAAAGAAGGAAGGAAAAATACGGTTGTTCGAGAGAACCGTTCTCTCTAGAAAAGAAGTATTAAGCAAGTGAATAACCTCCTCTATTCATTCACTTTTTCAGTTTAAATACAACACATGTTACATGACAATGTAACTTACAATAACTGAATGAAACTGCTAGAAGATAGTAATTAAAATACAAATTAACTTCCATTACAACTCACTAACATGACTTACTAACTCAACTAATAAAACTCAACACTAATGGAACGCCTAGCCAATTCTTACGTAAACAACATGCATAAATAAATTAAGCTCACATCATTCTACCCCCCTTGGAATGAACCTTGTCCTCAAGGTTGAATCACTAGCAACGTTTTCAAGTGCCTTTTGACTTTCTTCATCTAAAACCTCATCATCTTCATGAGATGCTTCAATCATAAATAAGCGAGGAGTACGACACTTATGTCCAGGAGCAAACTTGTCATCACAATAGTAACATAATCCACGTTCTCACCGATCCTTTGCCTCACTTGGAGTCAAACGTTTAAAAGTTGATGGTGGTGTGGCATTGGGAGTTCCCAACAACCCCGTACTCAAGTACCCTTTTTAGGAGAACTAGGAGATAGAGAACAAGGCATGAAATTCTTTTGACAGAGGTTGTACTTTTCCTCAACAAGCCTTGCAAGACCTATAGCAGTGGACAACGAACAAGGTCGTTGCATCTTCACTTCCAATCGTATCTCATCTTTTAGTCCCCCAACAAATGACCCTACTAAAAAGGGCTCAGGCAAATCATCCACCAAGTGGGAAAGTTTCTCAAACTCTTCTTGGTAAGCAATAACACTTGTTCGTTCTCTTAAACGGGATAAAGCCTCACGCATGCCTCCATCATCAAATTCTGTTGGTCCAAATCTTTTGAGAAGAGCGCTCGAAACGCAGTCCGGTGGTGAGCCCTTAGTTTTGTCATCCATCGATACCATTGAAGCGCCGCTCCTTCAAGATGGAAAGATACAAGTTGCACTTGCTGCTCCTCTGCAATATTTTGATACTCAAAATATTGTTCAGCCCGATAAATCCATCCATATGGGTCCACACCATTACAATTTGGAAAGTGCAACTTCAGCCGTCGCACAAGGTTATTGTCAACAGATTTAATAGAAGAGCTAGATGGTTCAATAGTTTGTGAGTGATCTCTTGGCATTAAATGGTTGCCAACGTTTGTGCTGACTTGAGCATATTGAACACTCAATTTATCACACATAGATGTCAAACTTTGAAGTTTGCTAAGGACCTCTTGCATGATTGCATCTTGGTTCTCAATCTTCTCAGTAATAAAAGCTTTAAAATCTGCATCTTTCTTTTGTCTTGTAGCTTCAGCCATGGAACGACTGCTCTGATACCAAATGTTATGTTCTAAATTATATTATAAGCAATAAAGAAGGAAGGAAAAATATGGTTGTTCGAGAGAACCGTTCTCTCCAGAAAAGAAGCATTAAGCAAGTGAATAACCTCCTCTATTCATTCACTTTTCCAGTTTAAATACAACACAGGTTACATGACAATGTAACTTACAATAACTGAATGAAACTGCTAGAAAATAGTAATTAAAATACAAATTAACTTCCATTACAACTCACTAACATGACTCACTGACTCAACTAATAAAACTCAACACTAATGGAACGCCTAGCCAATTCTTACGTAAACAACATGCATAAATAAATTAAGCTCACATCAAGCTGTTATGGGGCTCGGCTAGCATTTGCTCTTTCTTCTCTCTTGTACTATTTTCACTTTGTTTTTGTTAATATTTTTTCCTAGCTCATTTAGTTGAGGTTCCATTAAAAAATAAAAAACTTCTTTGCTTGTATGATTTGTTATGGGGCTCGATAGATTTAGCTTTGTAAATCCTTATTTTCTCGTCTAATGGGTTTGATGTTTTGAAATGCTTGTTGAAGGTTTTCAATGTCTAAATGAAAATTAAGTTGGTCATTGAGTATTAATATTATCTATATTCACGGCCTTTATTCATGGAATATGTTGTACAAATTTTATTGAACTGCAAGCGCCCAGAATCTTTTGTAGAATAGATTAATGGTAACGAGTGTCAATCCCACGAGGAGGTAGATTTTAATTACGTGTAGAGTTAATTTTTGAATTGGGTAATTGGATTTGTGGTGGAAATAATTTGGAATATTCTAAAACTTAAATTAAAATGGCGAGAATAAATTGAAGAGAAATCTATTGAAATGAAGCACTTGGGTATCCGGGATCCGTATCAACATGCACCACGGGTTAAATATTCCTTATTAGTGCCAATTAAATCATGAGGAATCCACAGCTCATGAACCACACTCTAATCAATATGGTGCTAAGGGCTTATCATGTCAAATAATAATAACCTTGTACTAGGGGCCAGGGGTGAAACTAGGGCGGTATCTAGACAAGATTATTATTATTTATCGACAAAAAGTCAAAACATCCACAATAATTAGAGGGGAAGAGAAAGTAAATTTACCAAATAAAGCCCATGACACATGTTGAGACTTCACCTTCAACCCAAGCTTGAAAGAAAATTAGCTACTCATAATTGAACTAGGGGTAAAATGAGAATTTATTAAAATACGTAGAAAATACAAGATGGAGAAGGAATTACAGAAAATAGAGCCCAAAAATGGATTCAGAGATATCAAATTAGGGGGGAGGCCCCTTTTTTATAGATACATTGAGTAAATCATGACCATCAGATTAAAAACAGTTTGGACGCTCAGGATTGCACCCGTCATCGATCAACGATGCAGCGGTTTGACCACACGGTTTGAATAGTGACACGGTTTGGTTGAAAATAATCACGGTTTGTATATGCATGTACCCGACGCGTGCGATTTTTAGTCCACTAACATGCTGCCACGTCACCGATCAACGGTGTATATAAATTTTGTCCAATAGAATCGTGACACCTCATCGATCAATGCCACATCATCGGTCAGAGTATGTGTGAATAGTGTAAGTTCCGTGAAGATGCCATAGACGATGATGCGTACATGTGAATAATTATACTCGTACATGTGAACAATGACATTTTCCCTTTATGCTCCTCCTAAGGTTTTCGGTATCACGAGTTCAAAAGTGATGTCTGTTTTCTGCCGTTGATTTCTCGTTCATTGTGAAATGACCATGATGCCCCCAAAATACATAAAATACTTAATTAAAATAAAACACACGTAATTAAATCACAAAGAAGTTTAAATACATAAAAGTAAGGGTGTTAGTAAAACTTGAAATGTAAAATGACGATTTTCTCCTTTATAAATATACATTTTCTAACACTCAACACACCCCCCAACCAGCTTATTGCTAGTCCCTAGCAAATAAAGCGAAAACAAAATTCAAACCCAAAATAATTTTTTTTTAAACAATCTTGTGTATTCAATCAGACTAATGATAGCAATCAAATAAAAGTATAAGCATTATCTCCAGTCTAAAGAAATATCACACCCACATCAACCATTCACATGAATCAGCCCAGTAGACTTTGTCACAGCTGTTTTCAGGAATGACATGTCAAACCCCAAAATCTCACTGGAAGTAGTGACACTCTCACAAGGAAATTAAACCCAATAAAAATAGCCACTTCAATGAATGCTGAATTTGAGAGAAAATAATAAAGAAATAATGTCACACGTTCTTACCAAGATGAAAGAAATATGCCCTCAGCTCAGAAATAATACGATCTCAAGTCAAACAAAAATGCTAGTCAACCCAATTTATTTATTTATTTATTTATTTTTTATTATGCACCACTACATCTTTTTAGCCCATATAACTAGCTTATACTTCAGACTATAGTTCCTTAAAATCAAGAAGGACTTTTATTAGGACGTAACGTATACTAAGGACATGGCTAACAAAGGAGGGGAAATAAAGAAAACAAAGTGTATGTTTGAGAAAAATACAGATATTTTTTTTTTTGGAAGTTGCAAGGTGGATTTCACCTATTATTGTTTTTTTTAACAACAATTTGTTTTTTGTTTTGTTTTTTTTTTGCTTTTGTTTGGCACAACTTCACTGAACAAAATAATTATTTACATTTTTCTCAAACATAAATAGGTGATGGAACTTATAAGATATCGGGTAATACTCCAAATCAGAGTAGGTCAAGATGATAAGTTTGACAAAGAAATTTTTTTTTTTAATTTTTTTTAAAGGCTCAAAAGGGTTAACTATGAATATTTCACAAAATGGATGGTTAGAAAGGCTCAAACGGATCAAAGATGGCCTTTCCATAGTCTTTTACGGCTCTAAATAATCTTCCATATCTACTAGTTGATGGGCCTCCAGATGTAGCAACACACATTTTTTTTTTAATTTAACAACTTTTTTTTAAGGGTTAACTCAAAAGAAATATAGAGATCGTGTATAAAATAATAAACTGCTAAGCTGTATGAAGAATGGGCAAAAGGGTTACTCTCCAAGAAAAACGACATGCTTAAAAACTCACTTGGTACTTATTATGACATGTTCATTCCTTTAAGCAACTCATATTTGTCTCCGACATCAACATGTAGAGTAGCAAACATGGCGTAACATCACTTAAGACCAAAGATAATACAAATACTAAAATTTGAAATTCATCATGTCATCCAATGTTAAAACAAATCACACAATTTTTTTTTCAAACAACATTCTACCCCCCAACCTATTCTAAACATGAAAGGAAAATATGCATGCAGAAATGTGAAAATAATCCAGAAAAACTAATTAGAAAAGTTACATTTAAAATGATACAAAAAGAAAATGGTTTTTTTTTAACTAAGAAGATGCGTTTCTAGGCACTACATTCCATATTCAGCCATCTTCGACTCAAAAATTTGAAAATGTATATTTATAAAGGAGAAATTAAAAAGAATAAGTAAAAAAATGAATATCAAAGCTTAATAAAGAAAAAAAATGTCTGGAATTTTTTTTTTAACGAAGAAGATGCGTTTCTAGAGTAACTACACTCCATATTCAGTCATCTTCAACACAAAAAGTTAGCAACAGTTAGTTTCTACAACAAAAAATTAGTAAAAACTTAACCAAGATTGAAGCATTCCACAATTGTCAACTATTCCCTCCCCCCAACTACAACGATACATTGTCCTCAATGTTTTAAAGGAAAGAAGTAGAGTTTAGAAGATATCACCTGGGTGGTGCAACACAAAAGAAAATATTTACAAGCGGAGAGTTAAATCTAATTTGTACTTCTTATCACATTTCTTTGTTACCATCATTATTTGGAGACTCCAACACAAGGGTCCTTGAGTCTGGCTCTGGTTTATAAGCTTGTAACAGATCAAGTAGCTCATTAGCAGTGTGAGCACAAATAAAAAGCTTTTTCGCTGTGGAATGAATGAAATAGTTTTTTATTGCATGGTTAAGAAATGCGATGAAGCCATCATAAAAGTTATTGACATTTAACAAACCGATGGGTTTCTGGTGAATGTGCAGATGGGCCCAAGATGCTAGTGTGATAAGTGCCTCTAGTGTTGCAAGATCTCCTGGAAGGAAAATAAAAGCATAAGCATGATTAAGCATTTCAGTTATTCTTTCTTGCATACTTGAGACGACTAACTCTTCTCCAGTTGGTGAGTCAGACAAACTGCCCAAAGGTTTTAAGACTCTTGGGATGATGCCTAACACTTGGCTTCCTCGACAAAAGCGACTTTTGAGACCAATTTTGATAACCCTCGGTTACCTCCTCCATTACACCAAGTGTAATTTTCTCTCTTCTATGCTTTGACCAAGATCTATGGCTGCCTCAACGAACTCTTTATGTTTGCCATAATTAAATCTAGAAAGTACACAAATGTTCTTGAATTGTCTATTGGGAGTAGCTGCCATTGTGATACTTCTCAAAAATAATTTGTGAGTGCTTAACAAAAAGTCATATTTAAGAATCTTGGTGACAGTGGGTCACGGCTGTGTATGAGGTAACATGTCAGTGTCAAATAACGCGTAAAGCACATGGCTCGCGAGTTAAAAAGGAAACAGTAAAAAGAAAAAAAACAATGATAAAATAAAATTATTAAAGACAATAATGCAAATGGTAAAACAACAGTGAAATAAAATAACAGTGAAGTAAAATGATATTTACATGTAGTTGCGATTGTGGCTCACATCTTCCTCTGGTTTTACGTCTAGAAACGGTTTGAACGCCCTCTATGGGTCAAGGATAAGTTTCTCGTCCAGTTTTCTTATAAATTGGCAAACATGGTCGTTTATAGTCAGATTCCCGAGACTATATCGTGCATGCTCTTTCTGGAATAATCGCCATAACTGGAGAATCGCTCCTTGCACATATCCACTGGGATGCGTTTCAAGAGACAAAATGATATCATCCAATGACTCCTTATTCAAGTCATCCCTAATGAATTGAATCTTATCTACCCTGTTATCAGACACCATTCCTAAAGAACATGGTTTTTTATCGCAACTCATTCTGGCACACTTATGACAAGCAACAGAAATCCTTCGAGCTCTTCGTTTTCTTGCATAATTTTCTTTACCACAACCATGCATGTATGTAATAAATTTTGGAGGTAACTCACCTGCCAATCGTACTTTAGCCTCGATTAACCAACAGATGTCAGCAGGTATGTTATTCCTCATGACCAATCGCATGCGTTCGGACCGAGCTTTATAGATTGTAAGGAGGGCATTCTGAGGAAGTGGAGGGAATCAATTGTGAAGCTTTGCTAGAATCTCGTTTTTGTCCATACATTCCCCTCAGAATATCAGTTATTATGGAAAACTGAAGTAACCGACTTGATTGTCACGGAGTACCGTTATTCGCCACTTCATCGGGGTAACAAACTAAAGCACACAAACAAAAAAAAACAAACTAAAACACATAAAGAAAACTACAATCGTCCTCTTATTGAATTTACCTCAAGCTCCAATTGGATGTTGTAGACACTTCTCTCAATATCTCTGAGTTGGCTTTCTAAATCCTCAACAAAGGATACTAACTCTGGTGGTTACATAGCCCAAATACGATGTGTTTTACAAAATCGAATCTGCCTTTTGAGATGAGATTTTGCACATTGAAGTGGTTTAAGAATGTCCAGGAGGAATTGTTTAGCTATGGCACTCATGATTAATAATGATAAGAGAAAACTTAATGATTAAACAAACATACTTATGCAAAAATAATTTCAATTAGCAAAAGAATAATAAAAAGAAAGAAAAATAAATAAATCACCGAAAAGAAAAAAAAACTTATTTCAAATCTGGTGGGTCACTCAAATTTATTTTAGTGTCCTCTCCATGTGGTTGGTACTCTAGATATGGCTTCAATCTTTGACCATTAACTTTAAACGTGACACCGTTCTTTGGGTCCTTGATTTCAATTGCCCCATGTGGAAAAACAGTATGAACAATAAAGGGGCCAGACCAACGAGAGCGTAGAACTTACAGGAATAGGTGTAAGCGAGAATTGAATAAAAGCACTTTCGACACGGGTGAAAGATTTTCTCATAATTTGCTTCTCATGGAAGACTTTCATTCGGCGCTTGTAAATTTTGACATTTTTTTTTATGCATCATTGCGAATTTCTTGAAGTTACGCCGGTTGTAATCTTCTTTTTGAGCTAGCTTTCTGCATGTCAAAGTTGAATTTCTTGATGGCCCAATATGCACGATGCTCAAGTTCCACAAGTAGGTGGCAAGCTTTTCCATATACTAGCCTGTAGGGTGACATCCCAATCGGGGTCTTGAAAGCCGTTCTATATGCCCATAATGCATCATCAAGTCTTAATGATCAATCTTTTTTGTCTGGCCTCACCGTCTTTTCTAATATGTGCTTTATTTCTCTATTAGAGATCTCAACTTGGCCACTGGTTTGCGGATGATATGGGGTCGCCACTTTGTGAGTAATTGAATACTTTGTCAAAAGAGTTTGAATGTTTTGTTACAAAAGTGGGCACCACTATCACTGATTATCGCTCGAGGAAATCCAACGCGTGAAACAATGTTACTTTTCAAAAATCCTATCACCACCATATGATCATTGGTTCTACATGGAATTGCTTCTACCCATTTCAATACGTAGTCAACAGCAACCAATATGTATTGATGGCCAAAAGAAGGGGGAAAGAGTCTCATGAAGTCGATACCCCATACATAAAAAATCTCAACCACTAAAATTGGATTTAGTGGCATCATATTCCTTCGTGTAATGCTCCCCATTCGTTGACACCTATCACATGAAGAACAGAAGGTATAAGCGTCTCGAAATATAGTTGGCCAATAGAAAGCACATTGTAAAACTTTAGTTGTTGTTTTCTTAGCACTAAAATGGCCTCCACAAGCTTGTTCATGGCAGAATGAAAGAATATTCTGAATTTCTCTTTCTGGGACACATCGTCTAACAATTTGATCTACACAATACTTGAACAAATAGGGGTCATCCCAAAAGAAATTCTTTATTTCCGCAAAAAAAATTGGCCTTGTCTTGCTTGGTTCAATGCTCTGGAAGTTGACCTGTAATAAGATAATTAACTATATCAGCATACCAAGGTAATACTTCCACACTCATTAATTGTTCATCTGGAAATGACTCATTCAATGTTAATGGCTCTGTAATTGTGTCAAAATAGAGACGAGAGAGATGCTCACCTTACAACATTTTCTGTGCCTTTCTTATCTTTGAATTCCAAGTCAAATTCCTGCAAAAGTAACACCCAACGAATTAGTCTAGCTTTTGTATTTTTCTTTGTGAGTAGATATTTAAGAGCAGTATGATCGATGAACACAATTATTTTACAACCAATGAGATAAGATCGAAATTTTTTCAATGCAAACACTACTGCTAACATTTCTTTTTCAGTAGTTGAATAGTTCAACTGTGCATCATTCAATGTCATACTAGCATAGTAAATAACATGGGGAATTCGATCAACTCTTTGTCCTAAAACTGCTCCTACTGCATAATCAGATGCATCACACATGAGCTCGAATGGTAAGCTCCAATTTGGGGGTCGAATGATAGGTGGTGATGTCAACAATTGCTTTACTTTTTCAAATGCCACAAGACATGAATCATCAAAGATAAAAGGTACATCCTTAGCAAGTAAATTGCATAAGGGTCTAGAAACTTTACTAAAATCTTTAATGAAACGTCTATAAAAACAGCATGCCCAAGGAAAGATCTTACTTCTCTGATTATTTTAGGTGGAGGAAGATTAGAAATGAGATCCACCTTGGCTTTGTCAACCTCAATACATTTGCTTGAAATGATGTGACCGAGAACAATACCTTGTTTTACCATAAAATGACGCTTCTCTCAATTTAAGATTAAGTTTTTCTCGATACATCTCTGCAGAACTAGTGTTAGATGATGTAAACATTGATCAAATGAGTCACCGAAAATAGAAAAGTCATCCATAAAGACTTCAAGGAATCGTTCAACCATATCGGAAAAAATGCTTAACATGCATCGTTGAAATGTGGCAGGTGCATTACATAATCCAAATGGCATCCTCCTATATGAAATGTGCCAAAAGGGCAAGTGAAAGTAGTTTTCTCCACGATCTTTTTGGTGCTATGGGGATCTGATTGTATCTGAGTAGCCATACGGGAAAGCAATAAAATTCATGGCTTGCTAATCTATCAAGCATTTGATCGATAAATGGTAAAGGAAAATGGTCTTTACGTGTGATGAGAATTCAACTTTCTATAATCAATGCATACACGCCATCCTGTAGTTACTCTAGTTGGTATTAATTCATTATCAGCATTGGTAACTACTGTGACTCCTGACTTTTTGGGGACAACTTACATATGACTAACCCATAAACTATCAAAAATGGGGTAAATGATACATGCATCTAATAGCTTAAGAACTTTAGTTCTAATAACTTTTTTATTAGGATTTAACCGACGTTGCATTTCCCTAGTAGGTTTAGCATTTTCATCAAGGGGAATGTAATGCATGCAGTCTACTGGGTTTATACATTTTATGTCTGCTATGGTCCATCCTAATGCTCCTTTGTGCTCTTTTAAAATATCCAATAACTTACTTTTTTGTTCGTCATTGAGGGATAATGAGATGATTACCGGCATAGTACTTTCTTCTCCCAAAAATGCATATTCCAATGTGTTGGGTAATGATTTGAGCTCGAGTTTCGGTGGTGATTCTGATGATGGGATGAGTTTCTTCTCTGATGGTGCTAGTTGTTCTACTCTTGACTTCCGTTTATTAGTGTCCATGGATGGTCTTTGAGTCAAGTAGAGCATTGACCTCATCGGCCGTCTGTCAATATCAAAATCCAAACCAAAGTGAGTTAAGCATGTTTGTAAAGGGTCATCACTGAGGTTTGAAAGAAAAGTGTTATCAACTAATGCTTCTATTAAATCAACATCAACAATTTCATCATCTGCATTGTGAGGTTGTTTGGCAATGTTGAAGATATTTAGCTCCATAGTCATGTTGCCAAAGGACAACTGCATATTTCCGATTCTGCATTGAATGTGAGCATCGGCAGTTGCCAAGAAAAGTTGGCCTAGGATAATGGGGATGTGTTTCCTTGAATCATGTATTGGTTGAGTGTCAATTACAATGAAATCAACAGGAAAATAAAACTTGTCTACCTGGATAAGTACGTCCTCTACAATACCACAAGGTATTTTCGTGGACCGATCTGCAAGCTGTAACACCACTGGAGTTGGGTGTAATTCTCCCAGTCTAAGTTTCACAAATACTGAGTAGGGTAACAGATTTACACTAGCTCCTAAATCCAACAAAGCATTCTCAATTGTATGGTTCCCTATACTACATGAGATAGTGGGGGAGCTTGGGTCTTTGCATTTTAGAGGAATTTTGTGTTGGAGTATAGAGCTAACGTTTTCTGTTAAAAATGTCTTCTTTTGAACATGAATATTTCTCTTTTTAGTATAAAGGTCTTTAAGAAACTTGGCATAAGATAGAATTTATTTTATAGCATCAAGTAAAGGGATGTTAACACTTACATGTTTGAAGATTTCAAGAATCTCACATATGAATTTTCCCTTCTTTCCTTTAGCTAACCTCTGAGGAAATGGAGCTTTGGGAACATATTCTCGTGGGTTGATTTCTTCTTTCTCTTCCGATGGTGAGTCCTCAACATTCACAGGTACAATTTGATTTTCTTTTGTCACCGGCATCTCCACTTTCTTGTCTACTTCTTTTCCTTTTTGCAATGTCATGACTGCTTTGACCTCTCCATCGCTCTTTGTGGTGAACCGATACTTACTTCATGCACTCGCTTTAGGATTAGGCACTTGTTGACTTGAAACTTGTCTTTCTCAGCGATCATTGCCAAGGTCTGAATCCCAGAAGAAGTAAGTTGTCCCATCATCTTCTCGAGGCTTGAAACGGTTGGGCTTGTGAGTTGACTGCTCTCATCTCATTTCGTAGTCCATCAATGGTGCGGTTTTTGTTGCTCAATCGTAGAGTGAGTAACATTCTTGAAAATGGAATGCATCCTCCATGGTGCGGGTTGAGAGTAGTTAAGTTTACGATTGTATGGTCTAAATGGTGGGTGAGAGGCTTGAGGAATTTGAGGAATGGTTGCATTGGTGGGCTGGAGTCAGGTTGGTCCATTCTGTTGGAATCCTTGAGACCATGAAAAATTGGAGTGGTCTCTCCATCCAGGGTTATATGTGTTGGAGTATGGGTTTGTAATTTGATGGTTTTTCTCATTACACCTATGTCATTGGCTTGATCTGAGAGTATGAGTCATGGTCATGTGGTTACATTGATTTAGCGATGGTTAACGATCTTATTTGTTCTCGAGAGACCTTGACCATCTCATGACTTCTTTGATTCACTGAGTTGACTGCCAATGTGAACCTCATTCACTCCTTTAATTCTTTTAGTATTCTGAGTGACCAGAGCTCCATTGTTGGAAATTATCCACTTGTCATTTGGAAGAATTTCCAAATCTCTAATGCATTTTTGACATTAGCTCTCCTCTACTTGTTGCCATTAGTCATTCTTACACATTCGGCAATAATCCCTCCAAAAATATTGGCATTGGTGTCATTTTTCATTACCCATGATGTGGACACTTCAAGAGTAGCCCATTGAATCGCTCCCATGTTTCAAAAAAACTACTCGTCTTCTCTTTGGGTAAACTCACGAAATTTTCTGCGAATAGCATTGGTTTTATGTCTTGGGAAATATTTATTCAAAAATTTTGTTACCATTTGTTCCCATGATGTAATGCTATTAGCGAACAATGTGTTGAGCCATGAACGAGCTCTATCCTTTAAAGAAAATGGGAATAGTCTAAGTTTAACATCATCATCTGAAAAATTATCATATCTAAATGTTTGACAAACAACATGAAAATCATTCAAATGATTATATGGGTCCTCATTTTCTAGGCCATAGAATGTTGGGAGACAATTTAGCACACTAGTTTTAGTTCAAAACTCCTAGCAGCTGCATTTGGGTATCTTATGCATGATGTGCTCAAATCAGCTAAGGGACTAAAGTAGTCCTTAAATGACCTCTCATGTGGTGGTGCTTGTTGTTGTAAATTCATTTTATTTGTAACTTGTTTGTGTGTGTGCAATGTTTTTTTTAATTCAAGGTCTATAGGTTCAAGATTAGGTAATAATGACATTCGACCATGCATGCAAAGAACATAAATAAATGCGAACAAAACAAATAAAAATAAAGAAGAAGGAGAAATTACGGTACTAACCTTATCACGCTGTTAAAACATTTCTATAAAAACACTAAAACAAATACGTGAAATAAATTAACTAAAAATAAATTAATAAGATAAACAAAAATTACAAAAAAAAAACTTGAAAATTAAATTACAAAACTTTAAAGAAGAAAAAAAGAAAAGAAATTATTACCTTTAAATGCAGATTCATTTTTTTTTTCTTTTTTTAATAAAAAAATACAAGAAAAAAAAATAAAATAAATTATTCACAAAACTTAATTCTCAATTAAAATAACTACCTCCCGGCAACGGCGCAAAAACTTGTTGTACAAATTTTATTGAACTGCAAGTGCGAATCTATTGTAGAATAGATTAATGGTGACAGTGTCGATCCCAGGACATAGATTTTAATCACGTGTAGAGTTAATTTTTGAATTGGGTAATTGGATTTGTGGTGGAAATAATTTGGAATATTCTAAAACTTAAATTAAAATGGCGAGAATAAATTGAAGATAAATCTATTGAAATGAAGCACTTGGGTATCTGGATCCGTATCAACATGCATCATGGGTTAAATATTCCTTATTAGTGTCAATTAAATCATGAGGGGGGAATCCACACCTCATGAACCACACTCTAATTAATATGGTGCTAAGGACTTATCGTGCCAAATAATAATAACCTTGTACTAGGGTGTCGGTGAAACCAGGGCGGTATCTAGACAAGATTATTATTATTTGTCGACGAAAAGTCAAAACATCCACAATAATTAGAGGGGAAGAGAAAGTAAATTTACCAAATAAAGCCCATGACACATGTTGAGACTTCACCTTCAACCCAAGCTTGAAAGAAAATTAGCCACCCATAATTGAACTAGGGGCAAAATGGAAATTTATTAAAATAAGTAGAAAATACAAGATGAAGAAGGAATTACAGAAAATAGAGCCCAAAAATGGATTCAGAGATATCAAATTAGGGGGGGAGGCCTCCTTTTTATAGATACATTGAGTAAATCATGACCATCGGATTAAAAACAGTTTGGGCCTTTCGGGATTGCGCCCGTCATCAATCAGCGATCGTGGTTTTGACCACGCGGTTTGAACAATGACACGGTTTGGTTGAAAATAATCCTTTGTATATGCATGTACCGTACGTGAGTTTTTTAGTCCACTAACATGATGCCTCGTCACCGATCAACAGTGTATATAAATTTTGTCCAATAGAATCGTGACACCTCATCAGTCAATGTCACATCATCGGTCAATGCCACGTCATCGTTCCGTATGTATGAATAGTGTCGTGAACAGTATCATGGACAGTATCGTACATGTGAATAATGTCATACATGTGAACAATGATATTTTTCCTTTTATGCTCCTCCTAAGGTTTTCGACTGTCCTGAGTTTAAAAGTGATGTCCGTTTTGCCGTCTGATTTCTCGTTCATTGTGAAATAACCATGATGCCCCTAAAATACATAAAATACTTAATTAAAATAAAACACACGTAATTAAATCACAAGAAGCTTAAATACATAAAAGTAAGGGTGTTAGTAAGACTTGAATGTAAAATGACGATTTTCTCCTTCATAAATATACATTTTCTAACACTCAACAGAATATATTACGAAACTAAATTGGAAAAATTTTCCAAATTAGTCAATTTTTTAGTACTAATTTTTTTTTTCTAAAAGATACTACTACTGATCACTCACTGCTGTCCTTACTGCATAAGCAATCTACAAAAATTTAAAATTAATAAACCAAAGTGTGGATCCAAATGATAAGGTTAACTCTTGTATAAGTTTGAATCTTATGACCAATAAACAACAAATTGCTCGCTGTTCTATTATAGTAAAACAATAATATTTCAACAACTAGATGATTTTTTTTTTTGTTGGGATTGTTGTCCAATGTTTGCTGACTTTTATTTGTAACTTTTTATTAGTTTTATTCTTTTTTGGGGGTCCTAAACTTATCTTCTTAGTTTATCATAATCTTATATTTACATTTAATTTATGTACCATTGGTCTCAAACATCAAAATGTCTTGTTATCTTCATACTAGACAACTGCATCTTTTATCTGATTATTAAGGTCACTGCCTATAATATTATTTATCTAATTTTCTTTTCTTTTCCCTATTAAGCTATAGGATGACTTGTTTATTAGCAAAAAAGAAGAGAGTCTTGGTAGTTATACAAGAAGTAGTTGTCATGTTGCAAATGATTATCGATGTGTGCACTGCTATGTCTTCCTATTTTCGCTTACCTTATGAATGGAGGTTGGAATGTCCAAATTCGGTATATAGAGTTCAACCAACAATTGTCCCATTTGCATGTCTTGGTATTTGAAAGTGATGTGAAATGTTTGTCGCAATTAAGAAAGGATAGACAAACATTTTTCAAATTATGTAAGCTTCTTTGTGAAAAGGGAGTTTGGTTAGAAGTATAAATGTGCCTCCAGAGGGGTTGTAATGTTTTTGTCGATTTTAGTATATCACATGAAAAATGGGGTTGTTGGTTTTAACATCAAAAGATTCAGAAGAACAGTTAACAAATGTTTCCAAGAGTATTTGAAGGCAATGATTAGATGTCAAAAGGAGTTTAGGAAAAAAACCTGAGCTAATTATGGAGGATTTAACGGAACCAAAATGGAAGTGGTTTACAGTAAGTATAATATTTCTTCAAATCAATGTCTTCTCTAATACACTTTCGTTGATTAACTCATTATTTTTTTAATGGTTTATTGTAGAATTTCACGTTTCAGAGGCCCAATAAACTAAGATATAGAACTAGGAAAAATGAGAATACAATAAATGTCTTGGGGTTTGTTCCCAAGATATGCAATTTACATATGTCTTATTATGATGGGAAGGTTCAACTTATGATATGCACGTGCTAAGAGATGGCTTAACTAGAAGAAATGGGTTAAAAGTTCCTCATGGTAATACATCTAACCAATTTTTCTTTAGCTTGTAAGGATATATTATTTAGCGAATAATTTTTTTATATGATGATTTCTTATTCTCTTAATAGGTTATTATTATTTGGTTGATGCTGGCTACACTAATGGGATGGATTTTCTTTCACCATATAGAGGAGAACGTTACTATTTGAGCGAATTTCGTGATGGACAGCAACCTCATATGCCAAAAGAGTTCTTTAATATGAAACACTCAAGTGCTTGCATTGTGATTAAACAATGTTTTGGGATATTGGAGAAGAGATGGGCTATATTGAGAAGTCCTGTCTTTTATGATATTGTAACACAACGGCGTATAATTTTTGTTTGTTGTATGTTGCATAATTTCATAAGAAAGGAAATGCTCATCAATGTCATGGAAGAAGAAATAGATAACGATGGAATTCGAGACAATGTTGATGAAACACAATTTATTGAGTCAATTGAGCTTTCAAATGAGTGGACTATTTGGCGAGATAATTTAGCTCAAGAGATGTGGAACATAAGGAATGATAGCTGAATCTACATGAAGACTTTTCGTTTTTCAGTCATTGTAGTTTGTATAATTACTTAGTAATATTGCTGGACAATGTACTTGTTTAGTGTGTTCCTTGAATGACATTGTGATTATTTTAGTTGATAATGTATTCATTTTATATGATAAATTATTTATGCAATTTGTTTTCATTTGATATGTTGAATTTAATTACGCAATTCACTATAGTTGACATTTGTGTGACACTTTCATTTCCTTGTAAATAGAATGACACACCTTCTTCTTGTCGGATGCATTATAGTGTGGATCCAAAAAGTCTCATGATAAGCTACAGATAGTAGGACAGGAAACGTCAACTTCAAACTTTCAATTATACAGAGAGGAGGAGACAAAGAGACAAAGAGACAAAGATGGCATTTGTTCTTCGTTGCTTTGCTGTTTCTTGCAAGCCAAGAAACACATTTTCCAAAACCCACCTTTCTTCTTCAACTCAGTCAACTTTGACCACTTTCACGTCCTTCAGTTTCTCCACAAGTCTCGACCACAATGTCTTCTTCAAGGAGGTTGCTGTGTTACAGAATCTGTAACATACACACCCAAGGAGAAGAGCACACGTGTCCTGAGGAGAGAGAGGAAAAACCATCCAAATGCATCCAATTAAGAGCTGGCTAAGCTGGATCTGTAAGTTACAGATTCTGTAACTTAGCCAGCTCCCTTCTTCAAAGGTTATGCCTTTCTCTTTCTGTTGCAGTTACTCATGACCTTCCCTTTTCACTCTGATTTGTTGCTGGGAGAGTGAAAACCACCAAATACAAGAGGCTAAAACAATAAAAGTTAGGTCTCTTTTTGTAAAAGGTAGTTGTTTCTTAGAAAATAAGTAACCTTTTCTTTGTTCACTCTGATTAATAGCTGGGAATATTAACGCTACCAAAAACAAGAGACTGGACTAGAAATGTTTGAATCTTTTTGTGTGAACTGTTGTCGATTCTTAAAAATGAGTCAACCCATTTGTTTTCTAACCAAGCTGTGTATGTAAGCTGAATTATCAGGCATGGTTCAGTAAAGCTTGTTATCTGGGTTAAAATTCTGGGAAATGTTTATTTGTAGGGGTTTAGTGATCTATTTTTTTGAAAAGCCGACTCGACAATCGTTGATTGCTTGGCAAGAAGATATGCTTCCAACTCCAGCTTGAGAAAGGTACCCACTTTTGCAAGTTGATGTCTTTTCTTCAAAGTCTCACAAATAGAAAATTGTTCATTTTTTATTACGTGTCATTGGACATGCCCGTTTCAACAATTTGATCTGCATGTCAAAACAATTCCGTAGTAATGATTAGTGGATAAAGATGAAATCAAGAATTATTTGATAAAGTTATAAGCTTGGCCATGGACATAGACACCCAGTTGTGAAGAAGAAAAGATCAGGATTCTTGTAAAGTATAATTTCATCTGATGTGTTGTTGATAAATGATTGGCCTATAGGGGCACGTATCTCTAGTTAACGTCCAATGAGCAATTTTACTATTTTGTTGAAAGTGTGAATTTGCTGACCAAATTGTAACAGTGAAATGATGAGGTTGTGTGTGAAGGCAAAAGTGAGTTTTAACAGTGCATTTGGTTATAGAAAAACCCTTCCGTGTTTTTTACTCTTTTTCTTATTTACTTTAGTAATGGTTTTACTGAACTGGTGAATTGTAGTGTTTCCCAGTTTTTACTTTATATAGTTGATTCAGTGTAGCTAGGTGTGCCGCTGCTTGCATCAAAGTTTGCTGTTTCTATTTGCACAGAATTCTAAACTACAAGCATTGCATTCATCATCATTTTTGAGTGTTAGAATCTTTTGATATATAAAATGTTTTTTAATCACAGAAGAAGAGTATAAAAAGGGGTGGTGACTCCCATCAGAAGAGGAGCAGGGAAAATGAAAGGGTGAGGAGAGACAAGGAAGAAGAAGAATGTAAAAGTCATCAAGCTTGTTTCATCTGCTGGGCCCGGAATTTTCTATGCCAAGATGAGGAATACAAAGAGTAAGGTAAAACTTGAGATCAAGAAATATGACCCTAGTATCAGATGTCATGTTGAGTTCGAAAAGAGGTGAGAAATATGACCATTGAATGATACGCTGCTGCTGTTTATAACCAATCTTGAGTTGAATGAATTAAGAAAATGAAACTGTAGTTGTCGATTAGAACTTATTACATCTGCTCATTGGCATTTGCTTGTTTAATATGGCTAAGCTGTTTGCTGCAGATAAATTTGAAGCTACAATAGCAACCACGTTAAGCTTTACCGAGTATAAGCTGAATAGGTACAATAGCTTATGACATCTTTAATGGATGTAAACTGAGAAACTCAGACCAAGCGTTTATTCCATAATATAATTATAACTACTAGCAGGGACTGTTATAACTCAACTAGAAAAATTTCTCAAATAAGAGTATAATACTAACTCCTAAACTGGAAAAACATTTTTTTTTTCTTTTCGGAATTTTTGTGCTTCATAGAAATTCCCCAATATCAAGGTTTCATCTCCCTTTTTCTTTCATGCATTCCCTTTTAGTCCTAGACTTGTGAGTTTTATCACCTTTTTGCCCTGCTCCCCTCTCTCTTTCAACTTGATGTTCATATCATTCACCAAAATCCCAGTCCTTGGCTCGGGTACCATTCCCTTCAATCTCATCTCATGGAAATAAGATAAAGCATCCTCTAACCTTCCCTTGTCATACAGCCCATGAATCATAACGGTATAAGATCGCTGGTCAGGTCCCATCCCCTTTTTCTCCATCTCTTCCCATGTATGTCTTACTTTGTCTTCACAATCCCAGTTTACATACAACTTTAAAATCACATTGTATGTGTCAGTGCTCATCTTGCATCCATTTCTCTCCATTCTCTCCAATACCCAAGGAACTTCCTCGGGTTTCTTCAAAGACTTGAGCAGGTAATTGAAAGTTATTTCATTAGGCAAACAGCTTCCATTCTTCTGCTCCATTTCATCCAAATACTCGTAAACCGTTTCCATCCTCTTAATCTTGCATAGATGCTTGATCAGCGAGTTGTAAGTTGTGACATTTGGGAGACAACCTCTATTCTTCATTTCCCTAAGAACCTCCAAAGCTTCAGGAATCCTTTTCTTGAAACAAAGTGCATCAATGATACAGTTGCAAGTAACCACATCAGGTTTACGACCTTTCTCCCACATAGCTTGAAACAACCTCAATGCTGTCCCCAATTTCCCCTTCTTCGTTAGTGCATTTACGAAAGTTGCGTAAGTAACAGAATCTGGCTCACATTTAGATTTAATTATATCTTTCCAAAACCTTTTTGCCTCATAAACATTCCCCAACACACACCATCCATTGAGAATAATATTCATTGTCTTTATATCATAACCAAACTCATTCTTCTTAGACTCGAAAAAAGTTTCAGCCACTTCAACATGCTTGTACCTACATAACCACAACAATAGATTCTGAAAAGCAGACAAATCATCCAATTCCCCAAACTCTTTCCTCCTATCAAAAACACCAATTGCTTCCTCTACCATATGTGCAGCTGCATATCTATTAAGCAAGATTCCATAAGTTTTCTCATTCACTAGGTCAGGCATTTCATCAAACACTTGTATCAACTCCACAAAACGCCTCGCTCTCCCAAGAACATCAAGGATCGCATTGAAAACATTAGACCCGGGTGAATAATCACCTTCTCTAGACACCCATTTGAAGAATGTATAAGCTGCTTCCCAATCAAAACGATAACGGTTAATAACATTTACAATCAAATCATCAGTTAGTGTAAGCTCACATTGGTTCAGAGCTTTCTCAATTTCTCCTTTTGTGCTGACGCTACAGGTCTTGAGAATATTTTGAACATTTATTGCTATTTCATCACCTGGGTAACGTTGAAACTCGGACTTTTCATCAGAATTAGCGAGTGAATGAACCAACTGAGCTGTTTCGATTCTGCCCAGAAAAAGAAACTCAGAGTTTCTGGCTTGCAAATTGATAATGGGGATTAGGGTTTTATGTGAAGTAACCGAGTTGCAAGATTGAAGTTTTGAGAATTGGGTTGTTAATTGAGAATGGAATTTGAATTTCTGTTGGAAGTGTTCCCGGTAAATTCTTTTCAACTGTCGAAATCGGGAACGCATTTTGTTCGTCGGTTTTACCTGAGCCACGTTTGGATTGATTCTATTTTGAGAATGTGTAATTACATCTGAATCCCTAACTTCTTATATTTTTTCAAAAAAATACAGATTTATCCCTTTAATTAAATAGGTCCCCTAAATATGGAGATGACAATGAGCTGGGATGGCCAAGAATTTGTAATTGTGGGATCAAAGTTAAAACTAATTACAGACGATTCAAAATCCCGTCCCTTCTCAATTATCACAAATATCCCGAATGGCCCACCTCAATTAATATTTTAATTTTGTTTACATGCTTTGATTAGATTTAATTTAAAATTTTAATATATTTAAAATATATGTGTTTCCCTTAACAGCTCAATTAACATTATCTCAATATAATTGAAAAAATAAAGAACTTTGCAAATTACGCAATATATAATTAATAATGTTAAAGAAAAATAAAATTTAACACATTGTTAGTTAAATAATTGAGCAGATTGGGATCCTATGAAATCTTGAGATAAATCTTAATCCTGTCCCAAAATTACAATTGGGTTCAATTTCAATCCCGAATCCCACTGCTTTTAAATTGGTCCTAATAATGTGGATCAATCCCATCTCCGTCGATACGAAATCCCGAATCTCAATTAGGAATTGAAATTTTTATTCATATATATATATTCCCTACCTAGTGTTGGGTTGCAACTAATATTATGAATTTACTTTGACGAGAAAAAAGCAATATTATTGTAATCAGCAATCCAAATATCATGGTCCCATTTAATTTGTGGAGAGATGGAATGAGATAAAGCAATGTTGTAGGTAATTACATTTGCCCCTAATCTTTGGCAAAAAGAATTAAATTCTTTAGTATCAATAGATACGGCCTAACGATAGTTAATATAAGTACTTTTCTTACAAAATTGTTAAAAAAAAAATCACAAATTTAAGGTATGAAAATTCTAATCTAAGGTCACTTAGGGTGCGTTTGAAATTGAAGTTGGACAACTGTAACTTAAAAGTCACAGTACTAAAGTATTTGGTAAACATTAGCTGTTGTATCTTGGAAGGTATATTGATATGATTTTTCACTTGTATAATAAAAAATTTATTATATCTTTAATAATTTTATCAACATTATTATTTAAAATTTACATTTACTATATGTTATTAACTTTAATTTCATAATTACACTTTTTTTTTCCACAGCAGCTGTACCTTAAAAACTATAGTATCTCAATCACAAACGCACTCTTAATCCAATGGTAGTGTGCGTGTGTTTTTATTTATATTTATATTTTTTTATTCTTTTTACAAAGCATCCCATGGTTGTTTAAAATTAAAACTAAAGATTATGTTTAATTGGATAAAAATTAAATAAATAAGAAACTTATCTTCAAGTTCATGCTTCCAAACCCAAACAAATACAAGTTAACTCATTAATATTTTTGAGCTCTCTGCCATTTGCAACATTGAATTATTCTTTACTAAATTTGGACAATTGTTTCAGTTTTCAACGAGTGGGGGTGTTGTTTCTATTGGTTTACTAAACTACACTTAGTTTGGGGCGTCACATATATGCAGGTTACAGTTAAATAAAATTCATCATTGATTCATCTAGTGTCTCTGCTCTTTATTTATTTTTATACTACAAAATGTAAGTATAAATTATAATAATTATTACTTAAGAAAATCCTAAAAAAAAATATATGTGGATGGATGTATGGTGCAGATATTGCATCCTAGAGTTTTAAGTCACACCTTGAAAAAATATGTTAATTTAAAATTTTAAAAAAATTAAGTTGTCCACTAGTATTTAAAAAATTCACGTGGCAGAATTTCATATGAAGCAGCACTGACTATTTTCATTCCCATGTCTGTACGACGACTTCTTATCTACACGTGTCAAATCACAACGGGAATCACCATAATAGCCGTCCGATTCTGGTGAGTCAACATCTCCGCGGGATCGGGTGGATGGATACGATCCGATTTACGCGGCCAGAGGACGGAGAAAGCCGACAAATCATCAATCAAAAATAGAAAAAGAAAATATCTAAAAATAGATGAACCGCCGTTATTCCCGTTCGTGTTAAAAAAGAGAAACAGAAAGCGGCACACAGACTTGCCGTCATAACCGCCGTTATCATAGCCGCCCTTGGACTTATCTGCTGCCACGTTTCCTTAGGGAAACCGCGTGCCACGCGTCTACTAGTAAGGGGGCTCAACATTTATCATGTCTAGTGTGGACCCACTACGTTTGGCTGCGGCAGGGCGTCTGGAGCCCATAATTTTTTTTTGGAAAAGCAGAGTCAAAGTCATCGTTGACCGCGCCGAGTGAAAAAGCGAAGCGCCGTAGCACGTGAGTGGCGTGCTCGCGCCCTTAGCGTTTTCGGTAGGCTTTCATTAAATACAGGCTCTCATTAATATTTTTTTTTCTTTTTTCAACAATGTAAATATAAACATCCCGGGCCATTTTAGTTAGTGCATGTGCATCAAAAATTAATTACGTAAAAAATTCGTTTAAAAATATCGGCATTTAATCCTGGTGTCAAATAAATAAATGTCTACTAAATATAAGGTGCGTAAGGATTATTGAATGCCATAAGATAAGATAGAAAATTTCTTAAATATTTCGACCATGCAACGATAACAAGAATCCCTAAGGTCACAACGTGGCGTAGTCTCATTAGGCAACATAATTGAACTGAATATTAGTTCGTGTAAGGGAAGCCACACCACATCTCTTGCTTTTACTGTACCCAACAACAAGCGCCCACAAAAGCGGTGTCGCTTTAACACACACAAACACACACACACACACACACATTCTCTCTCTCTTCCCCGCATATTATTCTATAAAAGCCGCCACTGCTCTCGTTCGTTTCCTTCAAGAGCTAACAAACAACTTGCTCCTCTGTTCAAAATGGCTCCGAGAGATAAGCTCAACAAACCATCCTCTAACCCGAATCCGAATTCGAAGGATATGGAGATCCGATACAGAGGAGTGAGGAAGCGGCCGTGGGGGCGTTACGCCGCCGAGATCCGGGACCCGGGGAAGAAAACCCGCGTCTGGCTCGGCACCTTCGACACCGCCGAGGAAGCAGCACGTGCCTACGACGCAGCAGCGCGTGAGTTCCGCGGCGCCAAAGCCAAGACAAACTTCCCAACGCCAAACGAAATCCTTGGCACCCTCGCCCGCAGCCCCAGCCAGAGCAGCACCGTGGAGTCATCCTCTCCTCCTCCGCCGACGCTGCTGCCACAGCCACAGCCACAGCCGCTGCCACAGCTAAACCTCGCTCTCAACAGCTACCGTAATGCCGGCGCGTGCTTCCCAGTCGCCACGGCGCGTCCGGTCCTTTTCTTCGACGTTTTCTCCTCCGGTGGTACTGTTGCGACTCACCGTGATGCACGCCGTGTTGGTTTTTATCCCGGCGGGACCCAGAGCGACTCCGATTCGTCATCGGTCGTCGTTGATTACGATCCTCGTTCGTCTGAGAGAAGATTGATTGATCTTGATCTTGATCTTAATCTCCCTCCTCCACCTGAAGTGGCTTGAGTTTTTGGACTGAAGCTAATGCTGACGTGTACGGCGATGGTGATGTGTATATAGTGACTCTAGCAAGATCCTTTGGTCGATCTTCGTATTTTTGTTTTTGCAACTGGAAAATCTAGGACGGTTACTCCACGTTGTTTTTAACTGCTGCCGTTAGAAATATATATATATATATATATATATATGTTTAATGCTTAGTCAAATGATATAAGAGAAGTGAGAACCCCTTTTTTATGATCTATGTTTGATTTTGAGTGTTAAGTGTTTTAGTCAAATTCAATGATTTTCTCGTTCATCATAAAAAAAATTTCCATCTTTTCAAGTTAATTAATGCCTATGTTTGGTTGCCGAGAAAAAACCAAATAAAAAGATGTAAATCAGATAAGTCAAATACATGCATGAATAAAATTAAAGCCTTTTTTTTTTTAAATTATTGTACTCTGGCGATGAACAAAGATGAAAACTGTTTATGTTTGGTGTAAAAATTGACTGATTATTTTTTAAAATTTAAATATATATTTTTTATTTTTATTAGGAAGATAAAAAAATAAATCATCAACCCAAATATGGAGGACGGTTTGAAAATACTAAATTGTAAAGTTTATCCATTATTTTTAATGCAGTAATAACTGTCACTTCTCATAGATTATCTGGATATGTTTTACAATCGAAACGTAATATTTATTTCATTTACTTAACAATGAAAAAGAATGTCTTGATAAGATTTTGTTATTAGTTTTATACCCCTATTAGTAACTTTTTTTTACTTATTTTCATCTGATGGTGCCTAAATTGGGAGTCCTCAATCAAACTTGAACAGATATGACATACTTTTTTAGAATATAGTATCCCATCTTCCATCCCCATAAATGCAACAATTAAAATTTATGTTATATTTATTTACTACAATCAAGCTAATTGTTAATTAAATTTTAAAAATTTTATTTTTGTTTATTTACTACATTTTACGTGTAGAATTTTAATTTTTTTTAATTAAAAAAAAAAGGTATGATTCAAGTACAAACATGTCGCCGCCTCGCCGGCGCTGTCGGGTCGTGAGATGCAATACTTAGAAGCCATGCTTTGCGAAACGGCGAGAGAATCGGCGTTCAGCAGCTTACGCTACTAGTATTTTTTCCGCTTACGTCACCCCTTGCGGCCCCACTTGATTTAATTACTTTTTTAATTCAGAAGCGGGTAAGAGGGGCGGCTTCATGGCGAGAAACAAAAGTGGGCCCCACTTAAATCTCCTCGTGATTCTCGAACTTTGTTACTTGTTTTTCTTTTGTTATCATGTCTGCCCATCAAACGATTCCTAGGCTGTTTCAAATCAGACGGTTGGTAATGAAAATGGAAAGCGTGTGGTGGGAGAGTCATCATTTAACTTGAAATGAGTTTCTTGTGGCTGGCTGTTTCTTGGTTTTTCTTATTTATTGATTTTGCTAATTATTAATTATTAGGCGGCACCGACAGTGAAACCGCCGCTGGGTTATACGACACCGAATCAGCGTGTTCCGCGATAGGCGTCCAAATGTGGGGGCCATGGAAGACTAATTCCGTGTTCACAAGGTACTTGTCGGGATACGAGTTAAATTATTGCGAACCTCCACCGTCCGATTGGAAAGCAATTGTTTTTTTTTTTTTCTAAAGAATATTTTATTCATTTTTCTAAAACATGTTCGTTTTTTGTTTTTAACATTAACAGTTGATTTTTCTTTTAATGTTATAATTTACAAATATTACAATCTGAAATTTATAAAAAAATTTGAAATAATTGACTTGTAATATACTCATAACTACATAAAGTCTTATTCACAAATTATAGAAAAAAATAAATGATTGAACTTTCAAAATGGAGAGGACTTGAAACGGTTAATGGCATTGGCTATCGGTGGCTTGGTGGCATACTTAATTCATTCGAACTAGATTTTTTGTTGTTTTCAAGTTTTAGTTATGAAAGTTAGGTAGCGTTTATTTTTTTAATTTAAAATATGAACATATTGATTTTTTTTTGAAATCTGAATATAAATATTTAAATGACACATTTTTTTAAATATTCAAATATAAATGAATTTTATTTATTTTTATTAAAAAATTTAAACATAATTATTTAACATTTATGTCTTTGTCAAATAAATGAAAAAAAGATTAGGTCTTATAGTTTAAGAAATAAATATATTTCACGAAGATAATTTGGGGATATAATATTTAATTCACATTCAAACATTTTTTTATTCATATAACAATCAGAAAAATTCACTTTTTCTATTTAGATGTAAATATATAAAAATCAAACATAAATTATAAAAATTTAAATAAGTCAATTTTTTTAAAAATGAAATGAATAAAATTTCAGATTTTAAATATTTAATAAAAAAATTCTTAATGTGTAGGATTGGTTTACGTAAGTGTATTCTACAAGGAATTTAATAAGAATTATCCTAAACTTTTCATTATAATCAAAATATAGAATTATTATTTACGTGTTCAAGAAATGTCAGATGATAATAAAAAATTTATTATTCGCTCTAATGAAAAAAAATAAAGTAATCATAAATGTATTATTCTTGGTTAGAGGAGTGAACACAAAGTATTAACTCAAAAAAAAACAAGAAGAAAACACCCAAAATGGCGGTAAAGGCGAATAAAGTAAGAATACAAATTTTTAATTGCGCTCAATCTTAAAAAATCTAAGACCAAAAACAATACCAATATTTTTATTAAAAATAAAAAAACAAAAACCACTTTCAAAAGTGTTTATTTTTCAATGGATCCACGTGTGAATCAGTCTCGCGAGAAAAGGCGCGGCAGCCGCATTTTTTGTGGGTCCGGGACTGCCTGTCGTCGTCTGGAATCAACGAACACCGCGGTTTTCTTTCTTTAATAATGAAGCCATCAAGCCAATACCTCTCCCACCAGTCGTCTGTCTCCACGTGTAAAGATTCACATGGTATCTGTACGAATGTTTGAAAAACTATAAGCGGGGGGTTTGGTGGTGACGTGTTGAAGACGACAGACAGCTGATGGCTGGCCGTCGGCTAACGCACGGAAATTAGCCACGTGTTAGCCTGCGGACGTGCTTCCAAGAGAAGCAACAGCTGAGAGTTTAGCGGATAGGGAAAGGTTCGCTCCGGCTCCAGTGAGTGACCCGCATTAAAGCTGCAGTTCATTGGGCTGTCGTGTAACGGGCGTGTTAGTTAAAAAATGCTGCCTTCGGTGGGGGTTTTGGCCTTTTGTGACGATGACTGAGAGCATTGGACAAGTAGAAGAAAGCACTACGAAACAAACGGAGGTTGCTATGTTACAGCATCTGTAACATATACACACCCAAAGCGAATAGCACACGTGTCCCCACTTACAGAGAAAAAGCAATGCAAATGCAAGGTTGGGGTTGGCTGAAGCAGCATTTGTAAGCACAGTAAACATATACACAATTGAAAGAATTTGATGATTAATTAATATAGTTTACGATTTGTTTGGATTGTGATACCCAATTGAAAGAAAACTTTAAACTTTGAACACGAATGGTGTGGAATTGTTTTTTTTTTATAAAAAAAAAAAAAATTTGATTAGTGCACCCAATTAGAACTACACCTCAATGAATAGAAAAAAACGCAGCAACTGTCGAAAATCATTCATTCATAAAAAGATTTAAGTTCAGATAGATGAATGCGACGTAAAAAATTAGAAAGATATAGAAATTAAGAATTGTTTATGTTCTTTTCCCACTCACTCAAATACCGGACCTCTTGTGACATTTCAAGAAGTTTAATCTATAGTTTAATAACATATACAACTATGCATATTAAATATAATGTATATTTGAAACAGATTTTATCTAAATTTGTTTGGTCGTATGGAGGGCCAACGTTCACTTTAAGGACTACGAAAAGATTAAATTAAGTAATTTAATATTAAATCTCTAATCAGTAATTAGTTTTCAAAAGAGATGACGACTTATACTTCAATGAGTGACATGTTAGGGAAATTACGCAACACGCGTCTCGATTTTACCTCAAAGGTAGGTAAGTTAGTATGAGGGGGAATAAATCATTTTACCTCTCATTTCCGTTGCAAGAGTCAAATTAGTTGAGCTATTCTCATGTAAATAAAATTCTTTCTTTTTTTTATATTAATTAATTACAAGTAGAGATGGTTAATGGGTCTGGCGGCACGTGGCACGACATGTGTCCGTACGGCACGTGTCTATACGGCACGAATACGTTTTTGTAGGGCACACATGTGGGCCGAACCAAGCCTAAAATTTTAGACACATGTGCCTTAAAAAGTATGGCACAATTAGAGGATGGGCCAAAACACATCACGATTAGAGGATGACCCAAAACACGGCACTCGAAAAGACATGTAATAAACACGCTTCATTGGTGGGCTAGCACGCGGCCCGTGGCCCATCAATAGCACATGAGCCAAAGTATATCAAAGTAAAATTTTTTAATGAAAAGTAAATATAGAATGTTATGATTTTACAAATATCTTGAAATTCAAAATTTTAATATATTTTTTTAGCATAAACTTTTAAAATTTAATTTAAGTAATTGTTATTTCAAGATTTTAATTTTAATTTTAATTAATTATTATTATGATCTATGGAATTAAATTTATATATTATTGGTTATGATTGGTTATTGTGAAATTAAATATATAATTGTGAAATTGTAATAAACTGATAATAAAATTTATTATTATTATTATTATTATTAGGCTGATGAGTTTAAAAAAGTATGTGAGCCACGCAAACTTGAATAAAACACGCTAGATACGTGGACTTTTTTAGACACGCTGGACATATGGACTTTTTTAAATACGTTGGGCATGTGATTGTGAGCTTAAAGAAAAAAAAATTAATGGATTTTTTTTAGCACGGCACGGAGACGGCACGGCTCATTGTCTACCTTTAATTAGTAGTCTACATATTATTTTTAGTAAACAACTAATTCATTATGTCCCTACCACTCAAAACTCCCTCCCACGGTTAATATTTTATTGAAAAATTAGTACACAACTTAGCTCGGGTCAATTGACACCGGGGATGGTTGCTAAGTACACCCACGGATTTTCAATTACACCAATCATTTTCAGATGCAGAAGCAGTGATTTACACAAATTAAATATTGGCGAGTAATTTTGGCAACAAAATATAAAAATATTGGAGAGTAATTTTGACAACAAAATTTACTCGATCCAATCTGAAGGGATATGTGGGCTATTAACATCTGAAACCGAAGCAAGCCCAATCATGCGACGTCACAAAACTAACCGGGCAATGTCAGCAACAGATCCTGAAAGCCGAAAAAATGCGTCGTGTCTTATCTTAAACACTGTCTGAATCCAAAACTGAACTCAAGGCAGCCGTTTGAGTTACAAGAACAAGAAGCGAAAAGATAAAAGGGTTTTACAGATTTCAGTTGCAACAAGCAAAAAGATATAAAAAAAAAAATGGGAAGAATATTTGTGGTGGAGCTAGATGGAAGGTCTTACAGATGCAAGTTCTGCAGAACCCACTTGGCCCTTCCTGAAGATCTTGTTTCCCGGGTACTTAATTATGTTTATTATTATTACTGTCTTTCAATTGTTTGCTATGCGTTCAAGTGGTTCATGGAACATGAGAAGTAACAATTTTTGCTGATTATGTGCTCTTAATTAATAATCTGTGTTGTTTATTAGAAGATCAGAACTGCATGTGAAATCATGAATGGTGTGGAAAGTAGAAACCTTCACTTGAAAGATGGTACATAATTGAATGCGTTGAAACCTGCTTAAGTTAATTAAATATTGTACATAATCTTGGTATAGACAGGGGTGCCTGTTTAATCTAATCATGGTGTCTTTCGAAATTATGTCCTCGGCGAATGGAATAAAGATTCACCATATGTATTGGAAATGTCGAGGGAGGTGGGCTTATCTACTTAGTGGTGATTTTGTTTACTGCTTTCCTACCCAAACTAGATTGAGGTCTTGCAGTTGCAGCCATACAAATGAGCCTCTGTAATGGCCATCTTTTTGGTATTCTGGCCCTGATAATTGCACTGTGCTTAGTGGTGAGAGTAAGGATTAAGGAGATAATTCAAGGTTGGGTTGCTGATGACTTTTTGGAGAAAGCTGTTGCCATAAACAGGGCGGAACGATAATGCCACTGACATCAGATGAATCATTAAAGTATGGAGTTGGCACCAACTTTTTTTTCGTAAATTTTATTCAAGTTGGTAATGGTAAATGCTGCACAAAATAGTTTTGCATTCATTGAGCCTCTTTGAGATAACTAAAGAGGCTCCAAGTATCCATGCTCGTTTCTATAACCGAATTCCAATTAGGAATTTAGCAAGCTCCTTCTGGTTGTCCCTTTTAGTGGAGTTTGTGCTTCTAACACAGTCCACTTTATTTTCTGTTTCAACAAAGCCTTCCAAGGATCATCCCACAACAAAGCTTTGCAAACCCATTCTGCTTTGTTCTTCACTTGATTTGGTCAAATAACCACACTATTCTAGTAAACTTGCATTGTAGACAAAATAGATTGAACTGATCGCCATCTACCAGCATATGAAAGAAATTTGCTGAATATTTAACTTTTTGCTGTAATCTTATCAATCAGAAGCTTGACATCCTTGTCAGAAAGTTTTGTGCATATCAAGGTCAAAGCTAGTTGTTTACTGGTACCTCCCTAGTTAAAAAGTGTAAGTTCCTCAAAAGCTTTTAAGCTTAAACTTCTCCTAGAAAGTTTCCGAAGAACATTTTTATTTTTGCTCGCATATGACCCAGAATCTTACAAAAGATCCATAAAAAACTCCCCTTTAAGAAAACCTGATAGATTTCAGCTTCCCATATTAAAAAGGAATGTAAATCGGCTGTGAAGCTTAAATGAGTAATCTTTGACCCATCACATCATGGATGAAAGTCAAGTTCTGCACCCTCAGCTGCTTTTCAATCTCCTGGACAGATACTCCATTTCTCGGACAAGCGGATAAGCTGACTTCAGCCTTAGCCCTCTTTTTCTAGGTGTGGTCATACACTACTTCATCAAATTTATATCTTCAGCGGGAAGTCCTAATGATGCAATTTTTGTTTATTTCTTGCATTTGTCTGACTTGCTTTTAAATTGCTGATTCTTCTTGGTTGATTTATACACAGATGATGTAATTGTACTGCTGTGCTTCACTGATAAATTCGTTTTGGTTGACTTGGTCAGGCTTTTCATTGTCGCAGAGGGAAAGCATATCTCTTCAATAGCGCGTAAGTTCCACTGTGGATAGAGTCAGCACAAAACTTTGTTAAGTTTACATGTAAATTCTTTCTTGTTTCTTTTGAAAGCATTAACAATCATGATGTTCTTCAACTGCATGTAAATTCTTTTTTTTTTATTATTATTATTGGCACTATTCAAATGATTTTTGTCTGCAGTATGACCCAAATCTTTTGAAATTCTTTCATAAACTCTGCAATGATGTAAAGATATACTGCTATTAGATTGTTACAGGTGTCTGAAACTCTCAAAACAAGAACCAAGTTTTATGTGTTCTCCTACCCATGTGGCCATGTGGCCATGTTTGAAATCTTTGTTTTTTAATATTACATTATGTCAATCCATGGAATGGTGTATGATATATTAAATGCACTTGTATGTTGAGTACTTTTTTTTATTTTGACATATGGGGCAAGTTGAGAATTTACTCTTGCTAGTATCAGTTGTAGAAATATGGAGCTGTGCAATCTTGAAACCTGTGCCAATGATCATTTTCTCAATGAAATGAATTCAAATGGGTCTTATCCATTGTCATTCTTTGGAAAATCATTTAACTTGTTTGATAAGAGGCTGAGAATACATACAAGTGAACTTGTTTTTCTTCCATCTATCATGCAAGAAAGAAGTCAAGTTGGCTACCATTTTGTTATCTATCCTTTTAATAATTATATTCAGAGGAGCAAATCGTAATCAAGATGGACACTCTTGAGTTTACTTGTAATGGGATGGAGTTTGTATTTCAGTGTGAACATCACAGTTGGAGCTTCGGAGGAGAGGCTGATGCTCTCGGGAATGCATACTGTAGCAGACATATTTTGCTGCTCTTGTGGTCAAATCGTTGGGTGGAAATATGTATCCCTCTCTCTCTCTCTCTCTCTCTCTCTCTCTCTCTCGCATGCTTGCACACATACATTGTACTTAACACATACACACACCTATATTTTGGGAAGGATCGTGCTAACTTCTTGTTTGTATTTTTGATCATTCCCCTACAGGAGTCAGCACGCGAGAAGAGCCAAAAGTACAAAGAAGGAAAATTTGTTCTTGAAAGGTACATGAGATATGTCTCTCTTTTATACATTCAAATACCCTTTTTCTTTTGGCTTGGCGGTTGGCATCCAGCTGGCAGTTTTATTTACACTGTAACTATATGTGTTTCTATATATAATAGAGGGAGGATTGTCGATGAAATCGACTTTTCAACAGAAGTCTACATTGATACCCGTCCAAGCGTGAGTGACGCTGAAGAGTGAAGCTCAGAAACTGCAAAGGTTATAGCTTCATTTCTACAAAACGTTGTACCAAATATTTTGACAATAAGAACAGATGCACTTCTATTGTATATATATGTATGGGCTGTATACCTTTTTGGGACAACCTTAGCACTTTAGTTCGAATCTCGTGGACAAGTAGTGCTAATGTACTATTGTGTTATCTGTTCCATTTTCCAGGTTCATATTTCTCTCACATTGTGTCTTCTAACTTTTGCAAACATTGGGTACATGAGGAGAGCCATAATGTAGTTCCGGCCTTCCCGGCCGTTTGATTCTGCCTATGATTCTGTTAAAAGAGTAATGCTTGCTTGCTGGTTGCTACATATGTAAACTTTTGTACAAACATTATTTGTACAATCTGATGAGTTAAATGTTAGGGTAAATATCCCTTTAGTTTTCAAATTTTGGCTTAAGTATACATTTACTTTTTATATTTTGAAAAATTCTTGAAGGCATTTCTGCTATTAAATATGTTACACTTTTGTTCTTATTTATTCAGCAGTGTTATACTTTTGTCCTCACTTATTCTAACTTTTAAAAAAATACCCTTATAACAACACTCTTGGGGACATGAATTAATTTATCTATAAAAAAGTTAGTTATTAAATTAATCCTAAAACTAAAATAAGAATAAATGTAATTTTTTTAGCAAGATTATTGCAAAGGTGTTAAACATTATTTTTAAGTTGGTTGATATTAATTTATTAATAAATAATTATTAGCAAGATTGTTGTAAGGGTATGAAAATACCAATTCTCTCAAACTCATAATTATTGGTTAAATTGCTAATAAATGATTATTGGTTAATATGATAGTAAAAAATATTGGTTAATTAATTAATTAATTAATTTTTTATAGATAAATTAGTTAATGTTCCCAAAATTGCAGTAAGGATATTGTCGTAAAAGCAAAGAAAAAAAAATAAAGGTATGAGTATCAAATATTTAATAGCAAGGGTGTCTTGAGACATTTTTCAAAATCTAGGGACTAAACATGTATTTAATCTAATATATAGGAACTAAACAAGTATTTACCCTTAATTTTATATTATCTCAATATTTTCTTATTTTAAAGGGTATAAAAGAAAATAAGTAATATGAGACAAGTAGCAATCACATAACCTCATTGATTTGTTAATAATTAGTATTATTGTTCTTTGTTGTTAAAAGAACCAAAGTCGACAGTGGATGAGAAGTTGAGAACCCTTTTTTTTAATGTATCATTGAAAATTTTTCTCTTTATTAAAAGAGGTTTATTCAATAACAATTATAAACTTAAATACGTATTTATAGCTCAGTGATACTCATGTCTTGAACATATGTTGAAGGAATGAGTTCGAACCTTTTAGGTCTCATTCCCTTTAAAATAAGAGTAAATTTATCTCCACTCATTAATCAGATCAAATATGAACTTAGATACTATAATACACCTTGTTTAATGTCTCAAAAATTTGAAAAGATTCACTTGAACCTATAAATAATTTTTTTAATAACTATTATTCGGTCTTACCTTTAAACCATACTTAAAAGGGAATGATTAGCACTAAGTTAGAGTACCAATCATAACCGGACCTTACTTAAAATATTAATTTTGCAAACAAATATAGAATACAATTTCCTAGGCCCATGGCCCAAATTAATGGACCTGGAAGTTACAGTAGTAAAACGCCATCGTTCGGTCATAACTCCTAATTCTCAGCGGTTGTCTGGTTGCTGCTGAATCAATTATTTGGGCACGACCAGTCGCTTTTTCTCTATCTTGTGTTGTGTTCTTCGAGAGAGAGAGAGAGAGCAAAGCAGTCGCCTTTTACCAATTACCATTACCGGCCTTCTTCCCTCTACATTTTTTTGTATAATATTTTAAAAACCCATTAACGCGCTCTGGTTTATTTTATTTTTGGTTATTGCAGGTCAAATAAAGAAACCCCAATGGGAAAGTCACCTTCTTCTTCTCTTAAGAAGAAGAAACGATCCAAGATTTCCTCTCAGGTAATTTCTTTCTCCTTTTGCTTTCTACTATTATTTTCATGTTCTATCACTTGTACTTCAAAGATTGGCAGATTTTACTTTGCTTAGCGAAGTAATTCAATGAGGCACTATTCGTAATTGATGAAATATTAATTAATAATTATGATTGGTTGAAGTATTTTCTGAACAAAGTTTAATTCTTTCGTAGAAGCCGAACTTTTTTTTTTTAATTTTTATGGATGTGTGTTGGATGTATAGGTTCAAATTAAGAAAAGAAGAAAAAGTAGAACCAGGAGAAGTAATAACTTAAAGAAGGTTCGCTGTTGTGATGATTCTGTTTCTTATTCAAGTGATAGTGATGGTTCAAGGAGTTCAGTGTCTTTTTCATCTTCTAGTTCTGAGGGTGATTATAGGAGTAAAAGGTCTCGTTCTAGAATGCAGAAAGATGTTAAGGTCAGTAAAAAGAGGCGAAGACGGTCCTCTAGTTGTGAAAGGATTGAGGATTCTCCGCATGTTAAAAAGCGGAAAGGGTCAAAGAAAAATGATGACTTTCGGGTGAAAAAGAAAAGGCTTGAAAAGAAGAAGAAGAAGAAGAAGAAGAAGAAGAAGTCTAGGAGAGGTGTGAGTGTTAGTTCCTCAAGTAGTGGGTCGTGGAGTTGCTCAACGTGTAACAGTAGCAGTGATGAGCGTGAAATTGAGAAGAATAGAGGCAGGTCTGAGAGGAAATATAAAGATGGGAAGAGACTGTTGAAGGTGAAAAATGAAAGCAAAAGCAGGAGGTCAAGGTCAAGAAGTTCTTCGTTATGCAGTCAATTTAGTGAATATAGTGATCATAATGTGGAGGATAAATTAGCAGGTGAGGCTAATTCGAGGCGGCTCAGATCGGTTATTACTGTTGTCAGAGAAGGAGAGGACGTGACAGGGATGTTCAATGATGAGCATAAAGAAGAGATGGTATATGATCATGATGATTACCCTTCTAGCAGAAGCAATGATAGTATTGATGCAGGTAGTAAGAGGGAGTTAGTCCATAATTCACATGTTGCATCTGAAGAGAAAAAGCATGAAGAAATTGTAAAAGGAGAAGCTGTTGTTTCTAACATCAGAACCTGTAAAGTCACGGAAAGTCACAGGAACGGTGAGGGTCATGATGGAACCAATCCTAGCTGCGATAGGGTTGAGATGAATGATGATGTAAAGGGAAAAAGGAACCAGGATTCTGGCAGTGTTGATGGTTATGATTTGGAATCAATATTAAGACAAAAGGCCTTGGAAAATCTAAGAATCCGGAGGGGGTGCCAAGCAGATGCAAAGGTTCCTATTACTCAGAAAGATGTGATTTCTTGTGAAGTGAACACACCCTCCACCATAAATTCCAGATCCTCAGAAAATAGATTCTCCAATGGAGATGGTGATGAACTTTTAGGTGCAAGCCACGCAGCGGAGCGGAGCAGCGCTTCTGCTGATCTTTCAATAAATAATGACAAGATTTCTGACAGGAATGATAATGGCAAAGGGTCTGCTAAGCATGATGTTCAGTACCCACCAGATCTGCTGGCTCTTGCTAGTAACCCCAAGGGGGCACGTTAGTTCTGAGACTAATAACCCAACATCAGTTGTATTAGTATCAAAGCCAGAATTATCTAGTACTAGCACCACCAAGAAGCAATTATTTACTTTGCAAGGACCTCCTCAAGCAGATTCCATCGCTAGGGACAATGTGGATAAGACTATGGTAGAAGCTACGCCAACTGTGAATCCCCTTGGTGACAATAATAATGATAAGGAAACTAAAAATGTCTCTGCCTCTGATGATCCTTCTTCTTGCACACAATTGGCTTGTGGAGGTACTAGCTCAAAGAAACCACAAGATGAAACCAATGAAGGTTCACAGTATCAGCAGAAGACTATGACTGTGATGCGGGGTGGTGAAATGGTAGAGGTGAGCATTTTAACCTGTCATAGACTTTACACTATAGAGCTTTATCTCTAAACGATAAGAAGCTAATGTTGCACTAAAAATTTATAATATGCCATGGTCTGATAACATTATCGTTATTTTGGCCAGGTAAGTTACAAAGTTTACATCCCCAAGAAAGCCCCGCTTTGGCTCGGAGACAGCTCAGCGGTGATGATGTTTAATCTATATGATTTTGGTTGAAATGTCTAACAACCCCAGATAAAAGTCATTAGTTGATAATCTAAATAGGTTGATAATTAATTTGGGGTTTACCTCCTTTACTTTTATACTTACGATAGTAATTAGATAATTCAGGCTTGTATTAGGTTCTTTAGGTATTGTTGTTTAACGTGCTTGATCTCTCTTACACCGACCTTGGAGGGAGATTAGGTTAAATTTGTGTTGGAATGGGTGTGTGGTAACTATTAAAACAATAATAAATTACTAATGGTAATGCTGTTTATTTGAAAGTAGTATTTCTTAGGTTTCCGCATTTACGTTCTTTAGATTGTTTTCTCCCAGTATGATTAATTCCCGTCTGGGTGAGCTGTTATTAGTTGGTTCATATTCATGATCACGGTAATCGAAAGTTCCTTTGTCGGCGTGGGAAAAGGCTGTATTGAGGTCCAGACAAATCTTCGAAGGAAATGTTGGAGAAAACATCTTGGGAAGTACTTCCAAAAGCAGTTTGAAAATTGAAACAGCTTCAGGAAATATGTAGTTTTCATTCCTCTATTGAAATGTGTTTACAGTACCTTTTGACTGATGTAAAACTGATTCTATCATTCTAATATGGGTAATAATATTCTCCTAATGCTTGACATTTATTTTGGAATCTAATTTTGTTTCCTCAATGTTTTTCTTTATGAGCCATTCTTAAATTTTTCTTAATTGTGCTTTTAGAATCCTCCTTTTGAGGAAGTTCTTCATTTTCACATGTTCAAGAGAAGTCAGGCATCACAAAAATGAATAGAACATTTCCAAAGGACAATTGCAAGACCTTGTGCTTCTCCTCTAGAAAAGTTCATTCAATATAGCTTTACTGAAGTCAAGTTTATTGAAGTTAAAATATATTGAAACTTCACTGAAAGTTTTTTGGAAACTTCTGGACATTTTGGATTTTGATTCTCAACAGCAACTGGCGCCTAGAGTTCACCTGCCACCGCAAGTTTGAGAGGGAACATTGGCAATTTGGCAACGGCAATCAATCAGAGCATAGGATGCAGTACTTAAATAGGTGAGAACTTGGGTGCTTTCTGTGTCTGATCATAGATCGACACTAATGATCTTCTTTAGCTTGTTTCTTTGTACCACTCACGCATGTCCAATCATCCATCTCTGATACTAATATGTCTTCTAAGAACTCTGAATAGCGATTAATGATATGTGGAAGCTGCGTAAAAGTTATGACAACAACAAAATCAGCTTCATGTTGCCTAAAATCCAATTAAATATAACTATGAAGAACTTTGTTGGGAAATATAATAGCAGCAACTTCATCGTGTTCTTGGCAATAATATTTTGTATAATAACATTTTCCAGCAAAAGACAAGGAACAATAGAAAACATTGAAGAAGCAAAAATACTGTACACTGTAGAGACCTCTCCTCGAAACTTTACTGTAATTACCAATTGTGACTGAGGAACTCATTGCCGCTCATCAACTATAGCATACATATAACTTTTAACACCTTAGCAAAGAAGTTACCTGCTCAGATAGAATACCGGAGATGCCCACAACTGCTCCTGGCTTAGCATAACAAACAATATGATCTGCTAATTGCAGCAGAGGATTAAGAAGAATATTTGCAATAACTACATCATACTTCTCTGTCTGAGAAATCCCTCTAATTTCGTGTGAGCTCAGATCTTCCACTACTCCGTCTACCCTTTCATTCATGGAGGCCGGGAAGGTTCTGTCTGGAACCAAGTGTAGTTTCATTTTCTTAGGTCCTATGTTGTTTAAAGCAGCATTTTGATGGGCAGATTTAATTGCCTGGGGATCTATATCAACTCCAACAGACATAGCAGCACCGAACTAAATTCACAGAAGAATTGACTTTGTTTCACATTGCACAACAGAAAGACAAATTATGCTACAGTAATGGGTCGATATTTATAGCTGCAGTAGCAAAGTTAATAGTTGATTACCTTGATTGCTGCAATTCCAAGAATTCCTGAACCCGTGCCATAGTCCAAGAAGAGTTCTCCTCCCTTTATCAAGCTTCGTAACAACAAAAGACACAACTTAGTGGTGGCGTGCTCGCCAGTTCCAAATGCCAATCCAGGATTCAAAATTATATTTGTTGCTTGAACATCCTGTAGCGAGCAAAAACAAAAAAAAAATTATTGATACGATGTGTTAACCATTGCTCAAAGCTAAAATTTTTCTTTGTAAAGAATTAAAAGAAGTAAAAATGCAAGGGAGACTATTCCAGCAGTCAAACGGATTTGCAATGAGAATGCCAAACCATTGCTCAAAGCTAAAATTTTTCTTTGTAAAGAATTAAAAGAAGTAAAAATGCAAGGGAGACTATTCCAGCAGTCAAACGGATTTGCAATGAGAATGCCAAGTCGGTGTGTTTGGATTACTCTTCCTAATTTTAGAATTTCCGCGTAAACTATCAGGCAAATTCACTAGAACCTTAGGTCATTAGGCAGAGGGGCCCAATAATAAATAAGCAGCTATATTTAAGACTTAACTAATGTGGGATTACATCAACATTATGATTTTGCAAATGAAGGTTCCTCATTGATGAAATTTAAAGACTTGGAAGCAATTAGCTCATAAGACTTCTGCAGAAGCAATGAAGAAGAGGGTACCCTATAAAAGATGAGAAATTACTGCAACAAAACCTCCAAAGAGAGTGAGATAATCATACTGGTGGTGTACTCCACTCGGGCACAATCCATAGTCCTTTTGTCACCTCAACGGGATGAAATGATTCCTGCAACATGTAAGAAAATAGAATCAAATTAACATAACATAATTCCATTTATACCATTGTGATAGAGAGAAAAAGGAGAGCAAACAAACCTGAGCTTTCTTTATCCAGTTGCATTGCTCTCCCATTTTAACTTCATAACGTGGTATCTCTTTCATGCCTATGGAATTAGCAGCATTTAATATGCACTCATCCACGTCTTCGCATTCAGGAAATATGGAATCAATATAGATCTGCATAAAAGAAATCTGTAAGTAATATTTAAAACAACTGTAGTTTTTATTCAGAAGCCACTCTACATTCAACAAAATCTAAGACCAACTAGTAACATTATAATGGCGTTTTAGAGGCACTCTTTTAACACAGAAAGAAGCCAATTTTCTATTCCACACCAAACATTGAAAATTTTGTACTTATTTAGTACTATTATTATTAATTTTTTCCTCTGGCTACCTTTCTAGCAAGTGAACCAACAAAGTCAACAAAAATCTAAGGCCAACTGGTAACATTACATTGGAATTTACATTTGCAAATGGGATATGAGTTTCATTTCTTGTTTATTGGTACTCTCAACATCCTTTACAAGATATGAATCAATAATAATAAAAAAGAAAAGAAAGAAGAAATTAAAAAATAAAGTTTCAACCTCATCAGAATTCTCATCAGCATCATTATCATGTTCATCCACGCTTGTAGAACTTGCACCGAAACATAGAAGAGCTTCAGAAAACATATCCTGACAACACAAGTTAAGGCACCTCAATTTTAATGCCAAATAATTACTAATTCAAAATGCTTAAAAACACAGACAAGTAAAAAAAGTGAAACTCACTAAGGCATGTTTTTGACAGCAAATGCGAACTGAGAGATAAGGAGATTCCGTTGACGGAGCGTAGATAGAGGATAAGGATGTGCATGGAGAAGAAGAAGAAGAAGAAGAAGAAGAAGAAGAACGGGCTGAAATTTTTATGAGAACGGAAGAGAGTGTTGTTGACTGGGCTCTGGGTTTTTGTTTTATCAGCGGAAATAGATTCTGACGGCGGGTGAGCTGTTTGTACGGAAGATGTTTGAAGAAATGACCCAATGAGAAGAATGACATCGCCGCCCTGCTTTCTTAAGATAGTTGTTTATCTCAAGGTGCGTCTTCGATTCGCAGAGGACTCAAATAATTTATTTTCTATCACAATTTATTTCCCCTCCCATCCGAGTAGGAAATAGTGCTGATTTTCGAGCTATCTTCTCGATAAAATTCTGAATTATTATAACAATTCAAAGAAAATACAATTATATATTAACATAGAGCGGTAAGTCAAATTAGATTGGATTGGATCAAATCAGGAGATAACTACCTTATATATTTTGTAAGATACACCCATCCAAACTAAGTAAAATAGAGATAATCCTAAGACTTACAGAATCTATAAGAGAGAAAGGTTCATCTAATAATTCGATATTGTTTAACCTAATATTAATGAAAGCTATCGACACCCTCTAAGACTTTCATAGAACCTTGTGCCTAGAACAGTAGAACTTATAGAAAGAGAATAGAGCGGAGCTATTAACACCTCTAAAAGAATTCTCATATCTTAAATTTATATTTTTAACTTTAATCAAATCACATTTGACAATTCATCTCTCTTCCACTAACCCCACATGGGTTTTATTTTTATTAAATAAGAAATAATTTTGTTGTTATATTTTCTACTAGTTTAACTTACTTCATAGTAATAATTTGATATCTTTTCCTATGGAATGATAAAATTAAGTAATAATATGAATTCTATATTATAAGATTCTTATATACATATAAGAATAAGAATAAAAAGCTGGAGCTCAAAGTATTCTAAATTGAACAAGGGCTTCATTGACAAATGGGTCAAAAAACATCCAAAAGCTTCAATGACCTTTCATAATACCTGTAATGGAACACAAAATAATTAATTATACTTTACAACTCAATTTTTTTTAAAAACATTTTACAACTCAAAACAAGCTAGAAGATCTTTAATATTTCTTAGTTTACTATAAGATACTATAAGCATATATAACAAAACAAGAATATATTGATTGATACCATATATTTGATACAAATGAATAGAAAATCTCTCACTTGATAGAATATATATAGCATATGACAAGTTACATACATCTAATTTTCTGTATGCATATGGAAAAAAAAATTAATTGTTTAAATTTATAATTTGTCAAATCGAGGTTTGATTTCTGAATTTTTTTAGTTGTCATGTGGATTAAATTTCCCCCCATATAAACTGTCTAGAGAAACTCATGAATCTAAACAAACCAAACCCATATTAAATTTAATGATATCATTATCCTCAGACTCTCAGTTTTGCACTTTTGCTTACATAAACATTATGGAACTTAAACTTAAATCCACATTTTTCATCACTCTCTTGGTGGCCTCATGTTTGTTCCTTAATCTTATTTTCCTCATCTTTTTAATGCATGCATAATTAAGTATAATATGACAACTAATTGGCTGGCATTTATATATGCAGGCGTGTTATTAGCATTAGGCTAATTAATTGATTGCCATTTATATATGCAGGTGTGTTGTTTGATATTTCCATGCTGGCAGTTGATGCTCAACCGGAATCAAAAGCAGTCACTTGTAAAAGCAATGCCGACTGTGACAATCCCTGTCAGTCGTTTCGAATGCGATCTTGATACCCATCTCTGCGTTTGTGTTCCTGCCCGCAATTCAACGTGTTGTTGAGGAGATTAAAGCTTGTATAGCAAGTTCTAGTGATATTTTGGATGCTGAATTGCAAAATTTGTAACGTTACAATCTTTGTTCCGTTTCTTACATCATATGTCAAATAAAAGTATCAACTAAGATTGCTGCCTCTCTTCTGATATGCATACTAAAATTGTGTACAAAAATTTACAAATCATCTCCATGTGATTGGTCCTATTATACAATGTTGTACCATACATTTGTAGAAGTCTTTAAGGCTTGGAATTATACAATTTTTAAAATTTTCAGTATTTTTTTGGCTTTCGAGCTGGGTTCGGACTTTTTAGCCGGAGCCCAAGACCAGCCAGAATACTTAGAAAACATGCTCTAGCTAGACTTGATTTTTCTGCCATTCCTACTTAGAATTCCATTATCATTGATTTCATTGATGGATTGTTATATTTTTAACACTAAGGGCTCAAATGAAAATAATTATAAATAGTGCCTTAAGATGTAATTCTTTAAAAAAAGCTGAGGGTTTATATAATACTGATTTTTGAATCCAAGAATGATGGAATGGTGATAAAACAACTATAAATTTTATTTATAGTGTTAAATAAAAAAATTATAACTATTTTTCAATTAACATTGTAACATTGCACAATTTATTATTATTTTTGTCACCCGTTGTTAGACCTCATTATCATTTTTCATCTCTTAAAAAAGAATGCTAAAAAGAAAATTGAACATATATTAACTATAAAATTTTACAAACGATTTAGCACTTTCTCTAAATCTGGTTGAAGAAATAAGATAGCATCACACATGATTCAGAATGCATATTTATTTGAGTAATTTTACATTTATAACCCTGGGATACAAATTTTATTTGTGATATAGATACATGCAAGTCTCGCAATAAATTTAACAACTAACACCAGACATGATTTTGCATTTTTCCACAGCTTAATTATTAAATAATTGATAACGCCCTTGTGCTTGCTCCGTTCTTTTCTTTTCAGACAAGCTTTTATAGTCCCAGTGGAATTGTTTTTACCCCTCCTTTCTTTCTTAAAAGTGGATGTATAAAACAAATTGGTCTTGATCGATACTTGACGATGTCCTGTTTATTTTTCTCTGCTTTATTCTTTTTTCATCATATGGGAGACGAGATTATTGTAAGATTCTGCCTTGATCTGTTCTAATCTGAGAGTCAACGATCTTGATTCAACTTCTTGACTGGAGAACTAGCTTAAGAGAAGGGAGGTACGGGAGCCAGCACTAATGTTTGAATTGAGAGCTTTAAAGCATGTTTTCTTTTTCCCCTCTCTCTTTTAATTATTTCTTTCCATGCTACAGGACTGATTTCAGGGTGAATCTGAGAGAGGAGGAGATATGGACATCAACTTCAAACTATTTTCAGAGAGGCTGAGAAGGGTGTTAGCCGGTGAAGAAGTCACGTTGTCCTGGATCTTTTGCAAAACAACCTATTCGAACCTTCATGCGGAGGTTGAAATCGTTACTTCTTGGCCGAGTGAATTTGAATATGACATCTCCTACATTCTGTGCAAAAAATAGAGAAGATGAAATTGAAAACCCGATCCGCGCGACCGTTATGGGCGAAATCAATTGCTTTACTGTGAATCGAGAAGGTGATTGACACATTCATCAACAAAGATCACTCAACATAAGAGTCAAAGCGGGTGCAAGAAGAACATTTGTGATGCTCTCGCAAGGACTCCAAAGCGTAATCATTGATATAAAACAACGGACGCAACAAGTTCCGCGCACATCGACTCGGAAGCTTTGATGACGTCAAAACTTTGGAAGTCAGTTTATATCTTCATCGTCTAAGAATAGGGACACGGTGGGTCTAGATGATAGAATGGAGGAGTTGTTAGATCTATTGATCGAGGGACCACCTCAGCTCTCAGTGGTGGCCATACTTGATAGCATTGGGTTGGACAAGACGGCTTTCACTGCGGAGGCTTACACCAGCAGTTATGTGAAGCATTATTTTGATTGTCACGCTTGGATTTCAGAGCCTTACGGCAATAAATATGATGCTGACCAAATAGTAGATATCATTATTAAGTTTCTAATGCCCTCATCTAGGTTGAGTGAAATAGAGGATAAAAATTATGAAATGAAAAAAATTATTCTTCATGAATATCTAATGACCAAGCAGTATTTGATTGTGGTTGATGATGTATGGAGCATTGAAATGTGGGATATTATTCGAGAAATACTTCCGGATAATCAGAATGGAAGTCGAGTATTAATAACACTCACTGACATTGAGATGGTCACCTCATTTCAGTTCGAAGACGGAGAGAACATTCGGCTTGATTTTGTGCCCACTGGAGGACCATTGAGAGCTACATATAAAGGATGGCCTTTCCTCATCTTATATCATGGAAGCATCTCATTAGAAGAAAATATAGGGGAAGCAGTGGAGACACCCCTTGGGCTTCGGTACTTCAAATGTTGCAGTTTACCTTTTTACTTGAAACTTTGTTTTCTCTACTTATCTGTGTTTCCCGCACACCTAGAGATATCCACCAGGCAGTTATATCAGTTGTGGATAGCTGAAGGTTTCATCCCAGACAATAGTGAGGCAACTGCTGAGAGTTACTTAGAACAACTAATCAAGGAAGGCTTTGTTGAAGCAAAGAAGAGAAAAGCCGGAGGCACTATCAACACATGCTCTAGTCCTGGTGGTTGGCGTCCCGTGTTGCTCATAGTTCCTCCTGAGGTGGAATTCATCTTTTCCCCTTCTATCAATAGAGAATCAGGAAAAAAAGCCAAACGGTTAAACGCTGTTGAAAGAGAGGGTGATTTTACTTGCTTAGATGATTATAACTCGCAACTGCATTCTTTGTTGTGCTGCTCTCCAGAAACCCGCCACTTTGACCCCATAGATTGGGAGAAAATTTGTGGAATGTTCAAACTTCTCAGAGTATTGGATTTGGGATCTCTTGTTCTCATCCAATATCCATCCGGAATTGAAAATTTATTTCTTTTGAGATATTTGAAGTTGAATATCCCTTCCCTCAAAAGCCTGCCTTCCTCGTTATTAAGCAATCTTCTAAACCTCTACACCCTAGACATGCCCTTTAGCTATATAGATCATACGGCAGATGAATTTTGGAAGATGAACAAACTCAGGCATCTAAATTTTGGGTCAATCACACTTCCTGCGCATCCAGGAAAATATTGTGGCTCTCTGGAAAATCTAAATTTCATTTCAGCTTTGCACCCTTGTCACTCTTTGTCAAGATATATTGGGCAGGCTACCTAATCTTCAAAATCTCCGAATACGGGGAGATTTAAGTTATGATCAATCTTTGCTGTCGAAAAGTCTCTGCAGATTGAGCTGTCTCGAGTCATTGAAGCTGGCGAATGAAAGCAAGATGCCACGGCTCTCCAAAATCGTCCTTGCTGAATACCTATTTCCTCATAGTCTAACCCACTTGAGTTTTTCTAATACTGACCTAATGGATGATCCCATGCTGACACTAGAAAAGCTGCCGCTTCTTCAAGTGCTCAAACTGAAGCAAAACTCTTATTCAGGTCGAAAGCTGACTTGTGGCTCTTATGGTTTTCCGAACCTCAAGGTGTTGCACCTGAAATCAATGCTATGGCTAGAGGAGTGGACTATGGGGAATGCAGCCATGCCAAAACTAGAATGCTTGATTATCAACCCTTGTGCTTACTTGAAAAAGATGCCTGAACAGCTCTGGTGCATAAAGAGCTTAAACAAGTTCGATTGCTGGTGGCCTCAGCCAGAGCTGAGACAAAAGCTACGGGAATTTGAGTATAAGGAACAGTGCGGCATTCAACTATATCCTTACGGAATTTGATTAGCCCCTATTGAATTTGATGTATGTTTCTCGTTTTACACAATTTCTTCAAATTTTAATTATTTATCCAATTTCATATACTTTTTTTCCCCTTCTCTTCAATACAAAAATGGTTATACAAATTGTTTTCTTCTAATTTGTCTCAACATTAAGTACCATTTAGAGTTTCCGATGCTCACCCCAATCATCAAGCCCTCTTCAATACATCGGTGTTCATTTGTTTTAGTAGTTAAGAAAAAAAATATGTAATTTAGATTTCTTATTTTTCACAATTTCTTCAATGACTTGTGTAGGTGAAATCAGAGCAGAAAACATCATGACTGCAGCCCGAGCTTCAATTTCAACCAGAATCCTTTCCGTCTTCACTTTTGCTGTCTACACAAATAAGTCCTGATCCTACGGTGGTGGGCTTTTTTTGGTTTCTTTGTTTCCGCTGTCTATTCATAAATAAGAAGTTTCGTTTCGGATTTTCAGTTGAGAGTTCATTGATTTTTGCTTCGGCCATGGTTTCGTTAATTGTGTACAAAAAATAAATAATATTTGTGATGCTTTCTGGTGTTGGGTTCAGTTGAATGTATTTTCTGTCTTTGTTCTGTTGCTTGCTCTGAAATCCTGTTTCAAAGGCTGGGCAAGTTTGGCACTCAGTATGCTTCGTTTATTTCCAGAAAAGATTGATTATTGATGAACTTCATACTTGGCTGAATATCTTAGTAAACGTTCTTGTGAAGAAATCCTAATACCCACTTAGGCACTACAATAAGGCAGAAATACTAATACTGCTTTACATGTGTTGATTGATTAACAGCTTTGTTCTCTGCTGCTCTTTCTTTATCTGTTGCAGAAAATTCCTTCAATATGATTGGTAGTTGCTACTAATTATAGAAGCATTCCTCCTTTGGCTCATTTCATGGAATATGAAAGACAGATTACTGAGACAGAGCCACGCTTCATTACCTTCCTAGAGAAAGTTGAAATTTGGGCTGCGTACTTGGGAGTGGAATGAAGAGCGGCAGCAAAATGATTACAAGGATTGCCATTTACAGGGGCATTTTTGTGGCTACTGATGTGTCCCTCTAATGGTTCAATAAATTGAAACCACGTCTAGTAAAAGGCTAGAAAAACGCCGTGTTATAGTAAGCAGCGACTTTCAATAATAGAAATTTGTGTGCAAGTGTGTGCATTCGAGAAAGCAAGTACAAGTTTTTATATAACTCTGGCCTACGGTATATGCCCGAGCATCTAAGATATATTTTGCAGTGAGCTATGAGCATTGACACGATATGGATACATCAACTATTTTTAGTAGAGCATGCATGAGAACATCTATAAAATTCAAGAAGGTATAATTGCAATCCCTCGTTCAAATTTATAACAAATCAATTATAAAAATATTCAGAGCAAAATTCAAGATTAAATTATGTTCTATATTGGATCACACGTTAAAATAGTTATCAAGATATGCATGTATATAATTAAATAAATGTAGAAATTTAATTTGGTTTGTTAGCATTCCATTAAGAATAAACTTAAACAATTAACTAATTAAATCCTCATTGAATAATTATTAAGCTTCATTTAAACTAATAAAGTATGTTTGTGATATGATATCTCATAACAAATTAACTAACGACTTTGAAATTTATGCTATCTATCTCATGAAATTTATCAAACTCATACTTGATTCTTAGATCAAGTTACAAAAATCGTGTGAGGTGAATCAGTAGATTAAGGGTTAGCTCAGTGAAGCTTTGAGGCAGTAGAATCAACACATGCCACATTTTAATATTGTCATTGTTATTAGCAGTGTATCAAATTTGAAAAGCAAGACCTTCATTTCTCATTGTCACCTTTTCTTGTGTTGTGCAGGCAACATCAGAGAAGGTAATTCCAGTTGTCTTTGTTTCAGCTGTGTACTCATTAAGTAAGAGATTTCATTTCAGCAGAGAGTTGATTGTGTACAAAAATAAAGAATGTTTGTGATGCTTTCTAGTCTTGAATTAAGTGGGATTAATGTACTTTCTATCTTTGTTCTGTTGTTTAAACCTGGATATGTTAAAACCGTTGAGAAACAAGTGAAGCAAATCGGAAATATACAAAACGACATTGAGCGTTGCGTTTTGGGCTCAAGACACTTAAGCTAAACGGCATATGCTGATGTCGTTTTGATGCGTATTGGTATTGCCTGGTGAAACGATTTCGATAAGCACCGTTTTAGGTTTAATGAAGCACGGACATCTCACGTGCTTGTAGAAAGCTGCTTACGTTCGTTAGAGTTAGCTAACTCGCGTTATGTAATACATCTTGTTCTTTGCTTTGTACTCTGTAATGCATCTTGAAGAATCAATAAAAACTGATCAGAAATTCCCTGCCATGGATGCAAGCTAATGCAAATTAGCTGAACCACGTTGAATCGATTTTTCCTCTGTTGGTTCTTTCAATTCTTTGATTCAATTTGATCTTAATTGCTTTCTGTTCTTTCATCATCATCTTGTTTCAATTCCATTTTCAATTGAGCTTCAAATCAGTTCATTCTTGGTAGCATCTTGATTGATTGGATTGTGATATTGGGCAGCAACTGAGGTATCTCTGGTTTTAAGCACTCCAGTTGCTACAGTTAGGCACTCAATCAATATGCTTTGTTCATTTACAGAAGAGATTTGATTATTGATGAACTTCATACTTGCCTGACTCTGATCCCGTGTAGTGGGTTGAGAGGATTACATGGAGGCGCTGTTAAAGCTAAGGCATAAGGCAGAGATTAACAAACACAATGATTAGCAGTAGGTCGTTATTAAATATTATTTAACGTGAGGAACAAGTTTTTCAGCCTCGCTTCATAGTGCTAACTACTTCGACTTTGTCTGTTACTTGGAAACTTTGGTGCCTTCCATGACAATCATTTTGTGGCAGCACAGTGAACGATTCCGTTGCTTTTGCTTTCAATGAACAGGGCTACCTTACCAGATAGGGTTAGCATTTTATTAATTGCAAGTGGTAGCTTATTTATTCATTACTTTTGTCTTCTGTGAATATAAATCACTGACTATGTAATCATAATAATTTTTTAATAAGGAGTATGATGAAAATTAAAGACAAATAATGATTTTGTAATTATTTATTATGCTCCAAGTCAATAGATATCACATCAACCCCCAATATTTTCTCTGCAACTACTTTCTTATTGTACCCATTATCAAAATTCTATAATAAACATCATTTATGTGTAGGAGAAACTATTGACTAAACTGACATGCTTGCACTACTGGAGTACTGAAAGAAAGAGTTGTGTAGGTCAACCTAAGATCATTTCATTCAGCAACAATAAATGTTTCAGTGGATACATAAAAACTTTTGCACGCCAGTGAAAGTGGTAGACGTGATTTTGCATTTTTCCACAGCTTAAATTATTAACGATCTTGCTCTGTTCTTTTCTTTTCAAATAGGCTTTATGGTCCCGGTGGAATTGGTTTGACCTTTTCTTTCTTGAAAGTGGATGTATAATACATATTGGTCTTGATTGATCCTTGATCAAGACCTATTTATTCTCTTCTGCTTTATTCTTTTTACAACATATGGAGAACAGTGTATTGTAAGATTCATTTACCGCACTGCTCTGCCTTGATCTGTTCTAATTTGAGAGTCAACAATCTCGATTCAATTTCTTGAATGGAGTACTAGCTAAGAGAACGGAGGTAGGGGAGCTTTAAAGCATAGTTTCTTTCCAACTCTCTGTTTTTAACTATTTCTTTGCATGCTACAGGACTGATTACAGGGTGGTACCGAGAGAGGAGGAGATATGGACATCAACTTCAGGCTATTTTCCGAGAGGCTGGGACGGGTGTTAGCTGATGAAGAAGTCACGTTGCCTGATGCTGCAAAACAACATATTCAGAACCTTCATGCAGAGACTGAAATCGTTACTTCTTGGCTGAGGGAATTTGAAGATGATATCTCCTGCCTTCTAATGCGAAAAATAGGAGACGTTGAAATTGACAACCCAGATCTTGGGACAATTATGGATGAAATCAATTGCTTTACGTATGAATCTGGGAAGGTGATTGACACATTCATCAACAGCATCAGTGAACAAAAGAGTCAAAGCAGCGGCAGCAAGGACATTTGTAATGCTCTGCTAGGACCCCAAAGCAGAATCACTGATATTAAGCAACGGATGCAACAACTTAAGCACACGGATTCCGAAATCTTTGATGCCTTCAAAAATCTGGAAGCTGAAGCCGGTATATCTTCATCTTCTAAAAGTAGGGACACGGTGGGTCTAGATGATAGAATGGAGGAGTTATTAGATCTATTGATAGAAGGACCACCTCAACTTTCTGCAGTGACCATACTTGATAGCATTGGATTGGACAAGACGGCTTTCGCCGCAGAGGCTTACAACAGCAGTTATGTGAAGCATTATTTTGATTGTCACACTTGGATTCAGGAGCCTTACACCTGTTATGCTGACCAAATATTAGATATCATTATTAAGTTTCTGATGCCTTCATCTAGGTTGAGTGAAATGAAGGATAAAAATTATGAAATGAAAAAAATTATTCTTCATGAATATCTAATGACCAAGCGGTATTTGATTGTGATTGATGATGTGTGGAGCATTGAAGTGTGGGATATTATTCGAGAAATACTCCCGGATAATCAGAATGGAAGTAGAGTACTAATAACGCTTGCTAAAATTGATATCGTCGTCTTATTTCAGTTCGAAAACGGACAGAATATTCAGCTTGATTTAGTGCCCACTGGAGGACCATTGAGAGCTACATATAAAGGAAGGCCTTTCCTCATCTTATATCATGGAAGCATCTCATTAGAAGAAAATATAAGGGAAGTATTCGAGACACCCCTTGTCCGTCAATCCGTCGCACATTGCATGTTACCTTTTCCTTTGAAACTTTGTTGTCTTTACTTACCTGTGTTTCCCGCACACCTAGAGATATCCACCAGGCAGTTATATCAGTTGTGGATAGCTGAAGGTTTCATTCCAGACAACAGCGAGGCAACTGCTGAGAAGTACTTAGAACAACTAATCAATAGAGGCTTTGTTGAAGTAAAGAAGAGAAGAGCTGGAGGCACAATCAACACATGCTCTATCCGTAGTCGTTGCTGGCCTTCATTACTTGTAGTGGCTTTGAATGCTGAATTTGTCTTTTCCCCTACCCTGGATCCAAAAGGTGAATCACGAAAAATGTCAAACGTTTCTTCGCTCTAGAACAACAGAGTGATTTTGCTTACTTAGATGATTATTACCCGCACCTGCATTCCTTGTTGTACTTCACTTCAGAAAGCGACCACCTTGACCCCATAGATTGGCAGAAAATTTGTGAAATGTACAAACTTCTCAGAGTATTGGACTTAGGATCCCTTGTTCTCAACCAATATCCGTCCGAAATTGAAAATTTATCTCTTTTGAGATATTTGAAGTTGAATATCCCTTCCCTGAAAAGCCTTCCTTCATCATTTTTCAACTATCTTTCGAACCTGTACACACTCAATATGCCCTTTAGCGACATAGATCATACAGCAGATGAGTTTTGGAAGATGAACAAACTCAGGCATCTAAATTTTGGCTCAATCATACTTCCTGCACATCCAGGAAAATATTGCGGCTCTCTGGAAAATGTCAATTTCATTTCGGCCTTGCATCCTTGCTGCTGTACTGAAGATATATTGGGCAGACTGCCTAGTCTTCGAAATCTCTGCATATGGGGAGATTTAAGTTATTATCAATTTTTGTTGTCCCAAAGTATTTGCAGATTGAGCTGCCTCGAGTCATTGAAGTTGGTGAACGAAAGCAAGATGCCACGGCTCTCCAAAATCATCCTTGCTGAATACCTATTTCCTCATAGTCTAACCCACTTGAGTTTTTCTAATACTGACCTAATGGATGATCCCATGCCGACACTAGAAAAGCTGCCGCTTCTTCAAGTGCTCAAACTGAAGCAAAACTCGTATTCAGGTAGAAAGCTGACTTGTGGTTCTGATGGTTTTCCAAGGCTTAAGGTATTGCACATGAAATCAATGCTATGGCTAGAGGAGTGGACTATGGGGACTGGGGCCATGCCAAAACTAGAATGCTTGCTTATCAACCCTTGTGCTTACTTGAAAAGGGTTCCTGAACAGCTCTGGTGCATAAAGAGCTTAAACAAATTCGATTGCTGGTGGCCTCAGCCAGAGCTGAGACAAAAGCTACGGGAATTCAAGGATAAGGAGCAGTATGGCGTTCAGCTTTATCCTTACGGAATTTGATTAGCCCTGATTGAGTTTGATGTAAGTTTTTTCTTCTTCCCCAATAACTTCAACCTTTAATTATTGATCTAATTTCATATAAAAGTTTTTTTTTTCTCCACAATAGATTTGATAGTATGCAGCTGCCTAAACTATAATCATAATATAAAGTGTTTTCTACATTCTAATTGTGGTTGCTTCTAATTTTTGTCTCAACATAAACTTGAAGTGTCCATCACAGTTCCTGATGCTGACACCATTCATTAAAAACTGTATGATAAGATCTTCAATCAGTTGTATGTGCAGGTAAAAGCAGAGCGGAAAATATCTTAACTGTACTGCAGCCAAAGTTTCAATTTCAACCAGAATCCAGCCTTCATCCTTCCAGTGTTCACTTCTGCTGAGTTGTCTACACGTTGTTTGGTTTCTTTGTTTTCAAGGATTTGCATGCTAAAAGTAATAATGTCATGTTCGGATTAATATATTGTACAAAAGTCTGATTAATTGTTTTACTTTCTATTTTCAGTTTCACTGGTGTGTATTCAATTTGTCAACATTCAAATTGATATATGTTATTGTTTTTATTTTTATTTTATTCCTTTCTCGAGTTTTTAAGTAGCGGTACAGGTCAACTTCAAGCTTAGTACTTCAGTTAGAAGAAAAGTATTTGTGCTTTGATCTCATCTCATCATCTCAACACAGGCAGAACGACATTGTTGTTCGGTTTTTTGGAATTTCACCGACGTGTCGGTCATTATAAGGGCTAGAATGCTGGTCAAAAGTCAGTTAAGGTTAGCTGAAAAAGTGCAGGAAAATTCTGGGATTGTTAGAGATGGCCTTTATCATAGTTTATAAGGCTGGTTGATGGGTCATCTTCTCAGATCTCATCAAAGCTATGGGGGGCTGGGGGGGGGGGGGGTGAGAGAGAGTTAAAGTAGAAAGTTGTATATTCTTGTTCTCTGTAACAAGCTCTACATCCTGGTAACCTTGATTTGCGACATAGTGAAAGCTTGTATCCTTGTTCTTCACTGGATTTAGGCACTTTGATTCAATTTTTAGTTCGGATTTCTGAGAATGAGTCTTCATACATCAAATCAAAGATGGTCTAAGGTGTTTGATCTTGGTACTGTCAGAGGATTAAACACAACAAAAAGAAACTGGGGCATATTGCCTAATCTTCATAGTCTTCAGATATATGGAGATTAAGCCCTTGTAAAATAAAAAACCAGCACTAATCCTTGGTGATTTGGAGCAGAAGATTTAACGAGTAAAGTTCTAAAAGTGGAAGATTTAATCTATAGTGCTGCACGTTTTGGAAGCTTTGCTAGAATTGATTACTGAATTCTTTCTCTATTGATTGATTAGCAGCCCCACAGCATGCAATGGTTTTCACATTTTTCCCTTCACAGCATGCAGAGGGTGCCTGTAGTGCAAAGAAGTTGATGGCACGCAGGATGTGCTGCTCACTCTCAATTCCTTACAATCACACCAAAGCCGTCTTTTGCAGCAGAGAAATACCCGTTTGCATTAAAAATGATCCTTATAGCCATTGAGATTAATTGATTAAATGGAGTTGACAAATGAAACAAAAACGGAAAAAAAAAAAAAAACTTCAATCTACCAAAATCATTCATCCATTAATACCCAGGTTGAATAAAACTCAACATCCTTTTTTTCTATTCCTTTCAATAAAAAAATATTAATTTAATATATATATATATATATAGAGAGAGAGAGAGAGAGAGAGAGCTTCTTAAGTGCATATACTTAATATTATATGGTGTTATAGCGAATCTACACAAAATCTGCATTTAGTGCATCCACACTTGAGAATTTCTATATATCAAAGCTTTCAAAGGCAGAAGTTTAAATATGAATTTTGTGCGGATTCACTACAAAATCATATGATGTTAACATGCTTTTACAATTGACTATAATACCACATGATGTTATAGAAAATCCACACGAAATCTATATTATATAAAAAGAGAGATCTTGCTTTGCTTTATAATTGAATATAGGGCGGTGATATTCCCACCGCTCAAATTTTGTAAACCTACCTCGCCTTAAAAAATTAAATCATAAAAAATTCACATTATTTTTAATAATTTCAAATTATTAAGAATAAAATTAAGCAATTGACTAATTAAATCCTTATTAAATAATTTAAATACATTTATGATATGATATTTCAAAAAATTTATGCTATTTTTCTCATGAAATTTATTAATTATAAGAAGGATCTGATTGATTAATTGTTTAAAATTTTATTTATTTTAAATTGAAAAAATGTGAATTATTTTTTAAATAATTCTTTGAAATGATTTAAATGCGGCACGTGTCCCATCAAGTTAAAACCTGAAGTTGATTTAAATTTTATTTTATTTTATTTAAATTTTATTTTGGAACGGAAACCAAGTAGCGAGGCCTCGTTCTTCAGGAAATTCCGAGCTAAGTTAATCAACATTTCCACTAATTATTTTTATTTTCTTCCAAAGTTTATTTAATTAGATCAATTTCTGGCTTCCTACTTAAATTGCATATCCAATTTGGGGGTTGATTTTTGGAGATGGAGATAAACTGAAACATTAATAAGCTCAGAGAAAAAAAAAATCGATTGAGATTGAAAGTTCTTTATTACCCAACATACAGAATACATATGCAATTAATTCAAATTTCTAAAATTACTGTAATTGTTGGCAATGTGGGTTTTTTTTTCGTTGGGAGGGGGGGGGGGGGGTTCTGAAATTTGCATGCATGCCTTAATTGAGTTTTATCACTTTAAATCCTAATTACTAATGTTTTTTCTGTTAATGGTTGAAAATAAGATAAGAAGAGAGAAGGTGAACTTGAAGAAGTATAAGAAGAAAAGACATGTAATGATGTTGATGTGTTTATGTGAATAAAGAGAACGACAACGGAGGTGGAACCATTGGACAAATGGAAATGGAATCTTTGTCCAAGTTTTTCCCTTGATGTTCTAAAGTTTGCATATATATGTTTCAAGAAACAAATGGAAATTAAATAGTACATAAAGGTGAACTCACATCGTCAACTAAAGGTTACACTACCATTTGCCCAATGGTTCCATTTCTATTATCATTTTCTTTATTCACAGAAATATCATCGGCCTCATATTCATCAGTATAAGAAGAGGGACAAGGACAAGGACAAGGACAGGGTGAGTCTATTGTAAGACTACAGCAAATCTACAATTTAGTTTTATTTTTGCTGCTACACTCAGGAATCACTAGCATCAACCACCTCCTTTATTGCCCTTGCTTCATTTTTCTCCTGAAGATTGTTGACCTGATGAAATAACACTTAAAATGAGGCTGCCTTAGACGAAGCATATATGTTAATCACCTGTTGTAATCTCATGCCAAAACATTTCAGTTCCTGCTCATAAAATTAGTTACTTCAACCTTTGTCATATGTATTCTCCACTGCTTCAAGATACTTAGATAGTGAATGTGTCTAAATTCCAACTCAAAAGATTCATTTGAGGAAAAATTCTTCAGATGGTCATGTAGAGTTCTAATTTATCTCCGCATCATACACAAAATACTTGAAACCTACACATCAATGATCAATGTTCATCTTTTATTGACAATCCCAATTCTCAAGTGTGTTTGGAAAGAAATTAGATTCACAGGCATTCTAGAAATATCTGGTGTATTTCAATGACAATGATGCCAAGTCATGTCTCATGGCGTCCCAAAAAAAAAATGGTGATGTATGTGGAGGAAGATCGTCAGCTCAATTAAAACTACACCTCGGTCATTTCTGGATTCATCAACAAGAGGTAATTTCTTACTTTGTGAACAAATTTTGTGTCTTATAATTTTTTCTGTATTTATATACTTACATGCTGTGTTGTAATTATATAGCCACCAAAGCCTGGACATGGAGATGTGTGTTTTGTTATGTTTAGTCCATTTATAAGATCATGTGTCATGTGATCTATAAGTCTACTTAATGGTTGCAATCAAATGAGTTCATGTCCAGATTGTGAAGTTAGTTAATTTCAACATATAGCAAAATGATTGTATCCATTGCTTTTATGAAGTTGCTATGTTATTGCTTCTTTAATAAGTGGCAGACATGATTTTCTATTTTTCCACAGCTTAAATTGTTAAATAATTGATAATGCTCTTGTGCTTACTCTGTTCTTTTCTTTTTAGATAAGCTTTATGGTCCCAGTGGAATTGTTTTCACCCTTTCTTTATTGACGGTGGATGTATAAAACAAATTGGTCTTGATTGATACTTGATGATGTTGTAGTTATTTCTCTCTGCTTTATTCTTTTTGCAACATATGGAAGACTGAGTATTGTAAGATTCATTTCCCGCACTGCTCTGCCTTGATCTGTTCTAATTTGAGAGTCAGCAATCTTGATTCAACTGCTTGGGTGGAGTACTAGCTAAGAGAAGGGAGGCATGGGAGCCAGCACTAATTTTTGGATTGAGGAGATATGGGCATCAACTTCAGACTATTTTCAGAGAGGCTGAGAAGGACGTTAGCTGGCGAAGAAGTCACATTGCACGATCTTTTGCAAAACAACCTATTCAGAACCTTTGTGCCGAGGTTGAAATCGTTACTCCTTGGCTGAGGGACTTTGAATATGATATGTCCTGGCTTCTGCTGCAAAAAAATAGGAGAAGATGAAATTGACAACCCAGACCAGAAATCAATTGCTTTACATATGAATCTGAGAAGGTCATTGACACATTCTCAACAGCATCACTCAACAGAAGAGTCAAAGCAGGTGCAACAAGGACATAGGGGCACGGTGGGTCTAGAAGACAGAATGGAGGAGTCGTTAGATACATTGATAGAGGGACCACCTCAGCTTTCAGTGGTGGCCATCTTGATAGCATTGAGTTGGGCAAGGTGGCTTTTGCTGCAGAGGCTTACAGCAGCAGTGATGTGAAGCATTATTTTAATTGTCACGCTTGGGTTCCAGAGCCTTACAGCTATGATGCTGATGATGACCAAATATTAGATATCATTATTAAGTTTCTAATGCCTTCATCAAGGTTGAGTGTAATAAAGGATAAAATTTATGAAATGAAAAAAAAAACAATCTTCATGAATATCTAATGATCAAGCAGTATTTAATTGTGGTTGATGATGTGTGGAGCATTGAAGTGTGGGATGTTATTCGAGAAATGCATCCGGATAATCAGAATGGAAATGGGGTACTAATAACACCATTCAAATTGATGTCGTCATCTCATTTCAGCTCAAAAGCAGAAAGAATATTTGGCTTGATTTACCTTTTTGCTTGAAACTTTGTTTTTCTTACTTATCTGTGTTTCCTGTACACCTGGAAACATCCACCAGGCAGTTATATCAGTTGTGGATACCTGAAGGTTTCATTCCAGACAATAGCGAGGCAACTGCTGAGAAGTACTTGGAACAACTAATGAATAGAGTCTTTGTTGATGCAAAGAAGAGAAGCGATGGAGGCAGAATCAACGCATGCCCTATTCGTAGTCGTTGCTGGCCTTCATTGTTGCAAATGGCTCTCAAAGCGGAATTTATCTTTTCATCCTATCCTGGATCAAAAAGGTAAATCGCGAAAAAATGTCAAACGTGTCTACGTTTTTTAAAAACAGAGTAATTTTGCTTACTTAGATGATTGTGACTCGCACCTGCATTCTTTGTTGTACTTCAGAAAGCGACCACCTTGACCCCATAGATTGGGTGAAAATCGGTTGAGTAATGGACTTGGGATCTCTTGTTCTCAGCCAATTTCCATCCAAAATTGAAACTTTATTTCTTTTGATATTTGAAGCTGAATATCCCTTCCCTCAAAAGCCTGGCTTCATCATTATTGAGAAATCTCTGAATCTGTACCCCATAGCCATGCCCTTTAGCTACATAGATCATACTGCAGATGAATTTTGGAAGATGAACAAACTCAGGCATCTAGTCATTGAAGATGGTGAATGAAAGCAAGATGCCAAGGCTCTCCAAAATCGTCCTTGCCAAATACCTACTTCCTCAAAGTCTAATCCACTTGAGTTTCTCTAATACTGAACAAATGGATGATCCCATGCCTGCACTAGAAAAGTTGCCACTTCTTCAAGTGCTCAAACTGAAGCAAAACTCATATTCAGGTAGATAGCTGACTTGTGGGTCTGATGGTTTCCCAAAGCTCAAGATAGTGCACCTGAATTCAATGCCATGGCTAGAGGAGTGGACCATGAGGCTTGGAGCCATGCCAAAACTAGAATGCTTGATTCTCAATTCTTGTGCTTACTTGAAAAAGATTCCTGCTCAACAGCTCTGGTGAATAAAGAGCTTAAACAAATTCGAGTGTTGGTGGCCTCAGCCGGAGCTGAGACAAAAGCTGCGGGACTTCGAGGATAAGGCGCAGTATGACAATCAAGTATATCCTTATGGAATTTGATTTGCATGGATTTAATTAGATGTGAGTTTTTCATTTTATGCAATATCATCAACCTTTTGTTGGGAAAAATCCGGTTTTTAAAATTTTATAAAACCTTTTAAGGACCACTCTCATATAATATATAGGAATACGTAATCCAGAAATCGTACCTTGAAAATCCGATTGGACTTTTTCCGTTGAAGTGATTTAGGCTCCTAGATCACGATCCGCCACCACCACTCCTGTTAGATCACGATCCGTCACCACCATGCTTGCTAGATCACGAACTGTCACCAATGATCTTCCAGGTTATGACTCAGGTTCGATCTGCACTTGACGTGTGGGCGCCTTTATCACTACCAAAGCAACTAGCACGAGAAAATTTTTCTCTCAACAATGGAGAGAAAAATCTTATTCTCCGATTTGTATAAAGTAGCTTCTGTATTTCTTTAGAGAAAAATAAGCCTTTTATATCATCCTTTAGTGAAAACCCTAGGCTCCAAATATCAAAAAACAAAACTCACGTAATTTGCTTTTTCAATAGGGGACCCACCTTGTAAAATAACATAAGGCCCCTTATACAAAAGCTAATTAAATGGAGCCTCCCACTAAATGATATATTTAGGCTTTTGACCCAAATAGCTAGTTATCTTACTTATTAGTCCAAAGAAGTGGTGCGATCAATTAAATGAGCTAACCCTTGGGATCATTTGGGAACATACAATAGTGGCTACAATAATTAGGCCTGTAATTAAACTAGCCCAATTATTTAATTCCAAATCTACTCCACTAAAAGATTGGAACTGACTTCCATAATTGTATGCTCGAATAATAATTCGTCCCAAGCCACATTGATTTCTTTACTGCACAATCCTTTGTACCACATCGTTAATTAAATTGATATCTCAACTGTCCAATCAATTTAATAACATCTTATTCCTTGATCCTTACTGGTTTTCTCTAATGATCATTTTCAACATACTAAATATGTTGACACACTCTGGCCAGAGAATTCTATGATCAAGTACCGAAAACCTATCAAGAGATGTGTTGTACAAATTCTATATTTGTTAATCCATAACTCCAATACTCATAATTGCTCCCACCAAGATACCGGTAATCTTGACCACAAGGATGTGTCGTGCCCATTGGTAACTCAAATGAAATAACAATCACAATCATGAAATCATAATTAACTCAAGATTAAGATTACAGTAAAATCAACGCCTATGAGATTTAATAAGTCTGACAGTTATTACAAAGTTAATTAAATCTCATATGTGATCCTGTTCAATGTAGTCATACTACATCAATAAATTCATACATGATTAAGACAAATCATTCAATGAATTTATTACAGTCTATACCTAAATAAAGTGCCCAACTTTATTTATCAATCATGAACTAAATTTATTTAATCATAAGATAACTTGTATTTATGTCTTACAGAATCCACATGGTGATCACATAAATACATATAATATGATTAAATGGACTTTAATACAAATATTAATGCAATTAAGATTTTTGAATAAATTACCTCATTTATTTTATTAATCAGAAAAATTGTTTATTACAATTAAATAAACACATATGCTTTTAAAGAGCATATTTTCCCAACACCTTTAATTATTAATCTAATTTCATACATTTGTTTTTTCTTCTCCGCAATAGATTTGATAGTACGCAGCTTCCTAATGCTATAAAGTGTTTTCTAATTGTGGTTGCTTCTAATTTTTGTCTCAACATTAGACATGAAGTGTTCATCACAGTTCCTGATGCTGACCCCGACCATTTTCCCTTAATTATTTTTAGAAGAGGAAGAACCCTTGTGTATTGATTGTTGAACAGTCAGGAAAAACTATAATTTCATATCTTAAATTACTTGCGCAGGTGAAATCAGAGCGGGAAATATGTCAACTGTAGTGCAGCAAAAGTTTCAATTTCAACCAGAATCCGGCCTTGATCCTTTCAGTATTCACTTCTGCTGTCTACACATTAATGAGTCCTTAGGATTGTTGGGTTTCTTTGTTTTCAAGGATCTGCTACAAGCAATAATGTCAAGTTTTTGGATTCACTGTGTATATTCTATTCGTGTGTCTTCATTCTTGTAATGTGCTTGAAACTCCAACTTAGTGTGGACGTGTGTGGTTTGGTCGTACCATGTGTAATACATGTTAATTGTCATAATTGTCTTAAGGGAATTCTGCATCACTTCCATTAGAAGAAAAGTTTGGATGTAGGCACCATTGCTGCTGAATCTACTGTTGATTTGCTCTATGTTTTCTATATTTTTTTAATTCAATTTCGGGGATTGGGTTTCTAGCATTGATTGTTGATACATCAGATGACTAAATAAAAGAAATAGAAACTGGGGCATATTGCCTAATCTTCAGAATCTCCAATTTTATGGAGATTTAAGCCCTTATCATTCATAAATAACTTGAATGCTGGATTGTTATTATCTTAGATTCTCTAAATAATAATCCGAATAAGAATGTAGGAAAAATATTGATTACAAATGCTTGTTTTGAACAAATACTACCTATTATTTTAAATTTTGGACATAGAAATTATAAATAGTATTAGCATGTGAATTTTAAGGTATTAGCTGATTCTGTCCAATTTTAGAGGTTGCTGCCTCATGTTCACCTTATAGTCGTTGGTTTTTGCTGAACAAATGAATGTGTATCATTTTTTTTCCCTTTTATTTTCTGTTATACTTTGATTCCCCTGCTTCTAGCTGATTCTGTTCTCCTTTACAACGAGAAAGAAGTTATTTTTTGTGCTCTTATATATACATGTTAAGCCTGGATATGTGTGGTTTGGTTTGTTTTAATAATATGATTGTGTGGTGTCATCTGCAATACTTTTGAAGGGTGCAATCAAATGAGTTCATACCTTATAGTGAATTTGCTTAATTTCAAGATATCATTTTTTGGGATCTTCGTTTCTGGTTGCTAATACAAAATTCCTCAAATCTCGATTGGAATTTGGGAATCCATCCTAAATGATACAAGATTTGATAAAAATTTCTCATTCTGATTTATTATTCGAGTTGAGATTCAAGATCTAATTTTCTTCCAATTTAATATTCAAGACGGGATTTGAGACGTCTGAAAATCTCATTCGAGATCCCTTAGGCAATCAAATGAGTTCATATCCTTATAATGAATTTGGTTAATTTCAAGATACACTTTTTTGGAATCTTCCGCTCTAACTATTAATACGTGAACCTAGGCTGGCAAAATTATCCAGATACAAACCCTATATAAGATTTGTTACAAATTTCTTATCCCAATTTTCAATGTAGGTCAGGATTTGGGACCCCATTTTATACCAATTCATAAATTTCTTTATTTAGACAATAACTGATGACAGATTATTAGTTTAAAGCTCATGGAGTAAATGTTGAATTATTGGTTCAATCATCCGCAATTTTCTGCAAGCATGCAACATATTAAACAAGAGATTATTTAATTATTTTTTGGGTTCTGTTATTAACAATAATGATTTTGAAGATATTAGTGGGAGAAAAATGGTTCTTTTAAATCATTTCAATCTTGAGAAAAAGTTTTCTTGCTGGCATACACTGTCCTTTGTCTATATTTATATTTAATTCATACGCATATAAATCATACATACATTAAATGAGTGTAATTCAATAAAAACATTCTATGATCTTTCTACTATATGAAAAATAACCTAAAAAAAAACAATAAATGTACAATTACACAAGCTCCATTAATACTCTACCAATTAAATAGAGCACGTGTTCTTTTTAATATCCTCATTTCAGCTAATTGTATCCAGCCCAGTGGCGGCATTTTTTTTTTTCTCTTTTTGGGTGTGTGTGTGTGTGTAACCAAAGCTTTTTATCTTTCATTTGCAATTTGAGAACCCATTAGCCAGACAATTAAATGCAGATTCCATGAATTTTGCACCGTTGACTTAACTCGAAGAGTAAGACTTCGATGTAACTACCGAGTCAACAAATATGCTTGTCTTGGAAAATCTCATAACGCATACATTTACTTTTTCATATATTGTGTCTCTATTCTACCTCTCCAACTTAAAATTCCTTGCTCGTGTTTTAAACATGACATAGAAGTTCTGGTTTGGAAATGGTAGAGATAGTTAGATGTCACAGTTGCATACGAGTGTACACAATTTCTTTGTCAAATAAAATCTAGTCACATATTTATTCTAAAACTTAATTATAAACTATGAATAAAAAAAAAAACAGTGGACATAATTTTATTGACTGTCCCATTAAATCAAATGCATTTTAATTTTATTTGCTTGCAGTGGGACGACTTTAAATGTTGTCATGTGGCTGCACAAATGGACTAATTCCTGTCACAACTTGATAGTCTATATTAGCGCGGACTGTTGTGACAAATGAACCTCTATTTCGATTGCGTACCCCAATATGTTAAAAAAAAGAAAAGAAAATAGGACATCATCAAGTATCAATCAAAGATCAATTTGTTTTATCCACTTTCAAGAAAGAAAAGGTAAAAACAATCCCACTGGGGACCATAAAGTTTATCTCAGAAGAAAAAGCACTACAATAGTCGAACACAAAGAAGAGTAATAATGAGAAAGGAGTTGCATATAAATTGAAGTTTTTTATTTTTTTTTTAAAGAAGGGCCCGACATCATGATTGCTTTCATTTAGCAAAGGATATATGAAAAAGAGATGAATATTGCACTTTAGATTTGGATAATTGCGATTGGATTTTGAATTGTTTGGATTAGGAAAAAAAAATCATTCGAATCCAACCTGAATCTCAAATACAATCGATCGGATTTAAAATAAATCGGATCTGATAAATATTTCAGACAAATTTGGTTTCAGATTGTTTCGGATTTAAATGATATTTTAGATTCAAATGGTATTTTAAGTTCATATTGAATTTGGATTTGGGTCTTTTTGATAATTTTTACATAAAATTCATAAAATCTATATATATATATGAGTAGTGCTAAACGTCGGGAAGGCTGAGAGAACCCTGAGAGAAACGGCAGCTTGTGCTGCCGTTTCGCGCGTGTTCTCTTGGCCCCACCCCCCACGTTACTTTCTCTTTTCTTTTTAACTTAACATTTGGTGCAGTCAGCCTTTTGCTGCAGTCAACTCATCTCTCCAGCACCAGAAACTACCGTATCTTCTCCCTCCCCTCAATTTCATCGGCACTCTCTCTCATCAACGACATCGTTACCGACATCCACCTCTTTCTCTTCAGCTCACCACGACAGACACCACCAGTCCGGTTCATAACTTCGTCCGGTCTCTCCATTATTCCAAGTGTGTTTCCCCTATTTTTTGTTCTAAAAAACCCAAAAAAATGAAGAACAACACCTGTATTGATTTCGATTTTTTGATTCCAAGTCAAAGGGGTGCTTGGCTTTTAATTATACAAGAAGATGAAACCAAAATTTGATGTTGATGGAGAAGAAGAAACAAAACTGACAGGAGGAAAAAGAAGATAATTGTGATGATGATGATGTTGATGAAGAAGATGAAATTGACGATGGAGAGAAGTAACGAAGAAATTGCAAAAGAGAGAGAAAGAAAAAAGAGAAGAAGAAGAAGATAAAAGAAGAAAAAAATAGAAGAGAGATAAAATAATATAAAAAATAAAAGAGGAAATGCTTAAAGTAAAGTGAGGGTGGGGCCAAGAGAACACGTGCAAAACGGCAGCACAAGCTGCCGTTTCTCTCAGGGTTCTCTCAGCCTTCTCGACGTTAAGCATTTTCCTATATATATATAGTAGTGCAATCCAATCGAATTGTTTAAATTAAAGTGGATCCAATCCATCGGATGCACAAATTTTATCCAATTGGATATTTATGGCAACATCCAAATCCAAATCAGATCGAATCATATCTATCCAAATCTGATCCATGCACACCTTTAGCCCTATTGGAATGATCATCTAACGATTCAAATTATAACGTATTCTGTTGTAGTCTGTAGAGCGCTTGAAAAGAAAATCTCTAACAATAGCGACTATTATGCATTAGATGCATCAATGAATTGTTGAAAATTGATTAAAAAAAAAAGAAAGGTGGCTTCAAATTTGGTGGCTTAACCACCAAATTTGTTGACCAAAATTTGTTGATCAAATTTGATGGCTAAGCCACCAATTTCGATCAAAATTGGTGGGCATAATTACACAAGTTTTTGCGTATAAATAGGAGGGTGCTCCTCCTCACTTTTGTATCCAATTGAGAGCATTCAATTGGTGAATGCAAGAGAATAATTGAGAGCTTCCAATGGGAGAGAAATATTCTTAAGCATGTAGATGTATTATAGGAGTATTTGGCTCCTCAATATGGGTATTACGGGTTTGCTTTGTTAAAGAATATTTTTCGGGATCATGTATTTGGGGCTTGGGTGAGAGAAATTATTTCTGAGAGTGTGGTTGTAATAATTTTCTACATAATGAATATTTTTTTCTCTGGTTGTCTTTTGACAACGGCCGTGGTTTTTCTCCGGATTTGGAGTTTTCCACGTAAATCTTGTGTTGTGTGACTGGTGTATTCTCCGTTTAATTTTTTCTGTTAATTTGTTGCTTGACAAATTGCTTGGAGTGATCTTGGGAGGAAACTCAATTTCCTAATAGTGGTATCAGAGCCATTGATTGAAGCTTTGGTGTCAGGGCACTGTTCATGTACACGGTACTGTTCACGTATACGATATTGTTCATGTATACGATATTGTTCACGTATACGGTATTATTCACGTAAAGCAGTGGGAGCTAATCCAAATAATCTGTGGTGAAGAGAATATGCGGATCTATAAAGCAAATATGTCAACAACTGGTGTTTTTCGAACTTGGTGGAGTTTGATGTTATTGAAAAATTAATGGGAGAATGATTTTTTGTTGGTTTATGGAGAATTCAAGTCAAAGGTGTATCCAATCTGGTATGCACAAAGATTTGAAGGTGTGGACAATTTTGGCACCTCAAGAAAATTGTCAAGAAGGTGGAGTGGGTTCGGCAAATTACTCCAAAATCAGTAAAAGAGATATTGATATTCTTGCAGATGGTAATTTCCTTTTTATAAGAGATTGGGTTAGTTCTCTTGGCATGTAGATCTCCAAGTTGCCATGAAAGAGAACATGTTATTATCAGTGGGTCCACAAGTTTGTACGCGGGCATTAGCTTGGTATAAATGCAAGGTGTGTGGTGGAAAAGTTATGTCATGACTGAAGAATTCTTAGTGAAATCAAGCATGAGAATTGCACCATAAATTTCAGCAGGATATTTTGACATGTGCTGAGAAAAATCTTAGAATAATTAATTCTAAGTGGTATACTCTTTATGGTGGAGTATGTTAATCATTATGTTGAGAATTATGATTGTTGGTGAAGACAGTGCTTTATAGCAGTAGTTATGAAATTTTTTTTTTAATTAAGGTGGAGATTGTTGAAAATTGATTAAAAAAAAAAAGGTAGCTTCAAGTTTGGTGGCTTAACCACCAAATTTGTTGACCAAAATTTGTTGATCAAATTTGATGGCTAAGCCACCAATTTTGATCAAAATTGGTGGGCATAATTACGCAAGTTTTTGCCTATAAATAGGAGGGTGCTCCTCCTCACTTTTGTATCCAATTGAGAGCATTCAATTGGTGAATGCAAGAGAAGCATTGAGAGCTTCTAATGGGAGAGAAATATTCTTAAGCATGTAGATATATTATAGGAGTATTTGGCTCCTCAATATGGGTATTACGGGTTTGTTCTGTTAAAGAATATTTTCGGGATCATGTATTTGGGGCTTGGGTGAGAGAAATTATTTCTGAGAGTGTGGTTATAATAATTTTCCACATAATGAATATTTTTTTCTCTGGTTGTCTTTTGACAACGGCCGTGATTTTTTTCCGAATTTAGAGTTTTCCACGTAAATCTTGTGTTGTGTGACTGATGTATTCTCCGTTTAATTTTTTCTGTTAATTTATTGCTTGACAAATTGTTTGTAGTGATCTTGGGAGAAAACTCAATTTCCTAACATGAATCAGATTCTAAGGTGATGCTTTTTCTCTCTAGACAAGCTTTATGGTCCCAGCGGAATTATTTTTAATCTTTCAGTCTTTTGAGAGGGCAAAAAAGAAACTAGTCTTGATAACCTATTTTACTTTCTTCATACACATATATATAAAACACAAATTATAAGACACCCTTTTATCTTCTTTCATAAAGAATATTTTATGTACACGTACATTATACCTCAGATTTTGTGCAGAAAATCATTATTGTACATCAATAATTTCTCAATATAATTCCTCTTATCAATCAGTATCCCCACGGCACCTGCAGCATTTAGTTTTAAGATTCATTTTCCAATACTGCTCTGCCTTGATCTGTTCTACTTTGACAGCCACCTGAACTTGATTCAACTTCTTGATAGAAGGAGGTATTGGTGCCATCCTCAGTTGATTATGTTGACTAATGTTGAAGTAAAAGGAGAGATTTTAACCTTTTTTTTTTATAATTATTTTCTTTGCATGCTAGGGTTGCTGGCTACTGACTACCGAGAGTGAAGGAGATATGGACATCAACCTTGGAATATTTTCAGAGAGACTGAGAAGGGTGCCAGCTGGTGAAGAATTCACATTGCCCGATGTTGCTAAACAACCGATTCAGAACCTTTACACTGAGACTGAAATCGTTGCTTCTTGGCTGAGGGACTGTGGATACAACACTGCTTGGTTTATGTGGCAAGTCAATGCAGAAGAGGGTCAAACTCTTGCAGAATTAGAAGATTTTAAGGCTATCATTGACAAAATCCGTTGCTTTTCATATGTATCTGAGAAGGTGATTGACACATTTGCTATCAGCATCACTCAACAGAAGAGTCAAAGCGGATGTAGCGAGGACATTTGTGATGCTCTGCTAGGACTCCAAAGCAAAATCATTGATATAAAACAACGGATGCAGCAAGTTCAGCACATCCACTCCGGAATCGTTGATGAGGTCAAATCGATTGAAGCAAAAGCTGGTAATTTTCCTGCATCCTCATCTTTTAAGGATAGGGACACGGTGGGTCTAGATAATAGAATGGAGGAGTTATTAGATCTACTGATAGAGGGACCGCCTCAACTTTCGGTAGTGGCCGTACTTGATAGCATTGGATTGGAATAGACGGCTTTCGCCACAGAGGCTTACAGCAGCAACTATGTGAAGCATTATTTTGATTGTCACGCTTGGGTTGAAGAGTCTTTACCATATGATGCTGACCAAATATTATACGACATTATTAAGTTTGTGATGCCTTCACGTAGGTTGAGTGAAATTATGAAAGAAAGTTCGGAAATGAAAAAAATTATTCTTCATGAATATGTAATGACCAAGCGGTATTTGATTGTGCTTGATAATGTGTGGAGAATATCAGTATGGGATGTTATTCGAGAAATACTTCCCGATAATCAGATTGGAAGTAGAGTATTGATAACACTCAGTCAAATTGAGATCGTTGCCTCATTTCAGTTCGAAAATGGAGAGAACATTGGGCTTGATTTTGTGCCCACTGGAGGACCATTGAGAGTTACATACCAAGGATGGCCTTTCCACATCTTATATCATGGAAGCATCTCACTGAAAGAAAATATAGAGGAAGCACTTGATGAACCCCGAGGGCTTCAAGTCGTGCATATTGTATTTTACCTTTTTACTTGAAACTTTGTTGTCTCTACTTATCTGTGTTTCCCATACACTTTGAGATATGCACCAAGCAATTATATCAGTTGTGGATAGCTGAAGGTTTCATTCCAGACAACAACGAGGCAACTGCTGAGAAGTACTTGGAACAACTAATCAATGGAGGCTTTGTTGATGTAGGGAAGAGAAGTGATATAGGCAGAATCAACACATGCTCTATTCCTGGGCGTTGCAGTCCTGCGTTGTTGACTGTGGCTTTCGAGGGGGAATTTATCATTTCCCCAATCATGGATCAGGAAGTTAGATTACGGGAAAATGTGAAACGCTTCACCGCTCACGGAAAATTGAATGATTTTGCATTTTTAGATGATTTTGACTCGTTCCTCCATTCTTTGTTGTACCTCACTTCAGAAAGCCAATACCTTGACCCCACTTATTGCGAGAAAATCTGTAAAATGTTCAAATTTCTCAGAGTATTGAACTTGGGATCTCTTGTTCTCATCCGATATCCTTCCAGAATTGAAATTTTATTTCTTTTAAGATATCTGAAGTTGAATATCCCTTCCCTCAAAAGCCTGCCTTCATCGTTAGTAAGTAGTCTTTTGTACCTGTACACCCTAAACATGCCCTTTAGCTACATAGATCATACAGCAGATGAATTTTAGAAGATGAGCAAACTGAGGTATCTAAATTTTGGAGCAATCACACTTCCTGCACATCCAGGAAAATATTGTGGCTCTCTAGAAAATCTCAATTTCATTTCAGCCTTGCATCCTTGCTGCTGTACTGAAGATATATTGGGCAGACTACCTAATCTTCGAAATCTCCGGATATGGGGAGATTTAAGTTATTATCAATCTTTGTTGTCCAAAAGTCTCTGTAGATTGAGCTGCCTCTAGTCATTGAAGTTGGCGAATGAAAGCAAGATGCCACGGCGATCCAATATCATCCTTGCTGAATACCAATTTCCTCCAAGTCTAACCCACTTGAGTTTTTCGAATATTGAGCTAATGGATGATCCCATGCCGGCACTAGAAAAGCTGCCGGTTCTTCAGGTGCTCAAACTGAAGCAAAACTCGTATTCAGGTAGAAAGCTGGCTTGTAGCTCTGATGGCTTTCCAAAACTCAAGGTGCTGCACCTTAAATCTATGCTATGGCTAGAGGAATGGACTATGGGGATTAGAGCCATGCCGAAACTAGAATGCTTGATCATCAACCCTTGTGCTCACTTGAAAAGGATTCCTGAACAGCTTTGGTGCCTAAAGAGCTTAAACAAATTGGAGTTGTGGTGGCCTGAGCCCGAGCTGAGACAACAGCTACCGGAATTCGAGGATAAGGAGCAGTATGGCATTCAGCTATATCCATATGGAATTTGATTAGCATGGATCGAATTTGATGTAAGTTTTTTTCCTTTTTATCCAATAACTTCTGTTAAGTAAATAAGAGCACCAGCTCAGCCATGCCAACATTCCCACCCCAGCATGGATCACCTCAGCTAAATGGTACGAGCAGAACACTGATAATGAGTCTTCTACAAACAAGGGCCAACCAGAGATGAGTATCAGCCAGAGGAAGGTACCAAGCAGAGACAAGTACCGAGCAGATATCCATTCCCCAAAGAGCGGGAACACGATCTCACAAAATCACGACAGTTGCGCTATGCCCAGAACCGTTGGGGGAGACACGGTGTCCCACGTTTACCACCAATATAGCAGTTGGAGTCCCATGAGGGGCTGCCACTACCCGAGATAAGGGGGATGAAGAATAAATGGAAACGTGGGACAGTGGCTATAAAAGAGGAAGGAACCCATGAAGAAGGGGACAGAAAAATTAAGAGAAGGGAAAACTCTACCAAATTGAAACCAGACCATTTTCAGTACAAACTGTGAGCCATTTATAAGCAACTTATCGAATCTTGATTGTACCATTTTCCCGTAAACACCTTGTGCTAACTTAGGCATCGGAGGGTTTACGCCGGTAAAACCACCGGCGTCTCTGATCCACTTTTGTGAACGCAGGCTTAGTGGGAGAAGGAAGGCCCATTCCAATTTCAGTGACTAAAGCAGTCGTTGGGGCAAGAGGAAGTTGACATCTTCACTACCGATTACATAAACGTTGGTGTAAAGGTCTGGTCGGGCAAAGGACGAGCAGATTTCAGCATCAACATTTTGGCGCCGTCTGTGGGGAGCTGAATAAAAAGCTACCACCAAATCAGTAGTCACCAGAGAAGCAGCGAACGGTTGGATATGGATGCGTCAAGGAAGGATGCTTTGAGGGACGACAATGAGACTGTTGAGACAATCACTCTCCGGGAGATTGCGAATGAAGCTCGAGAAAGGATGATGCAAGACCGACTGGAGCGGATGGAGAAACAAATGGAAACTCTCACAGCCATACTGTATGAGCTGAGGGATGAGCGGAGAAGGGATTGTGAAACCCCGTGGGGTGAGATGAAGTTGGAGCAGAGCCCAGCCTCCGGAGGCGTAGAGTCGAGGAAATCCCTCCGCCGATGGACCAACCTCATGGGGTGCACCCCCATAGAAGTGCTGGTCGGGTTCCAGGAGAGCGCGCAGATGAAGGGAGGGACCAACCTCGCCCCGGACGGGTGCTGGAAATTGATGGCCGAGGGGCCAGTGTTGATGAAGGAGAGATCAGACAGCGGTTACAGAACGCCGAGCAGGAACGAGATCAGATAGCTATGCGCGACCACGACCGTCTTTGTAGAATGGAGGAGAGGTGCGCAGGTTGGCGCAGGTGATGGAGGAGATTCAGGGCAAGAAAAAGCCCCCGAGCTGGAGAATAATGCTAGATGAAGAGTCTCCGTTATCAACTGAGATCATGGGTACTGTAATCCCAAGAGATTTCCGCTTCCCCGACCTCAAATACTCCGGGCGAAGTGACCCGCTGGTACATATTGAACGTTTCAATGACATGACGGGTGTGCAGGGATTGACACCTGAGTGCAGGTGTTTCCCATTGACACTAGAGGACGAGCCGAGAATGGTACCACAAAAGGCCACGAGGAAGTATTAAAGTATGCGAGATGTGCCAAGAGTTGGCCGAGATTCCGAGGAGCAGTGGCCCCAGAGGATGATATGATGGAACTGATGGGGATGAAGCAGGAGGAACATGAATCCCTTCGGGATTTTGTAAAACGATACCACCGGGTCGTGCTGGATTTGGGAGCTTTCAATCACCCGCAGGGGTTGAGGGGATTAAAAGAAGGGGTGAGAATAGGCCGACTGTGGTATAATTTGAAAAGTCCCTTGGTACAGAATTATTCGGCGGGGTATGATCAGGCGAGGAGAGATATAGAAATCGAAGAGGAGAAATCGGCAAGGATAAAAAGTGAGCAATGGAAGAGCCGAGGCAGAAAGAACGGAGAGCCCCGAACGGGAGCGGATCGGGAAAGCGAGCTGGGGAATCTTCAGTAATGGGCGGAATATCGGCTCAGTCCCACCCTTACCCCATAGCTCAGAGATCACAACAGTTCCAACACAGCCAGGCTCAACCTCCGCGTCCCCCATTCCCGGAGCGGCAACGAGAATTGAGGCAGATGGCTGCCCACCCTTATCATAACGCTCCCAGAGCACTACATACAACTAATTCCAGGGCAGGACGATCAGATCAGCTACCTACGATACCAGCCCAGGGTGATATCCATGATAGCCAAGCAGTCCAGCTGATTGACCAGAGCTTGGCATATGGGCAATACACCCCATTAAAAGTTCCTATAGAAGAGTTATACGAGAGGATCGATGGACGAGGCCTGCTGTACCCTCCAGCCCCAATAACAAAACCTGCTCACCGACGTGACAAAAGTAGATTCTGTAAATTCCACGACACTCATGGTCACACTATCAGCCAATGCCGTGACCTAAAGATTCAGGTGGAAGACTTGGTGAGAAACCGGTACCTGGATGAATATGTAGATGGAGTGACCCCCGTCCTTGAATCGCAGTATACGCGGAGTGAAAGAATGGAGAGGAGTTTGGAACGTGCGCAGCCAACTATCCGCGTGATAGCAGGAGGGCCAACATTGGCTGGGGATTCGAACAGGGCTCGGAAGAACTATGGGAGATACGCCATGACCAGCAAAGAGGTGCTTTTCAATTTGCCAGCGGCCAAAAGGGCGAAAGTAAGACAAGTCCCCATTATGTGGACAGATGATGACGAAGAGGGTATTCTATATCCTCATGAGGATGCCCTGGTGATTAAGGCAATGGTGGCTGGTGCAGAATTACAACGAATACTGGTGGACACAGGCAGCTCGGTTGACATACTGTTTAAGTCGGCCCTAGATGATATGGGAATTTCATACTTAAAACTGGAACGGACAAGTACATCCTTAAAGGGATTTGGGGGAGGACGGTTAACCCCTATGGGGATCATCGAACTCCCAATTACAGTGGGATCAAAGCCGTTTGAAAGAACAATGATGCTGGACTTTGTTGTGGTAGAAGAAGGAAGCCCCTACCAGATGATACTGGGACGACCTTTCATGAGGGTAAGCTAGTGCGTTGTATCCACACATTACCTGGCACTGAAGTTCAGAATAAACGGAGTTGTCGGCGTAGTAAAAGGCGACCAGAGAATGGCGAGAAGCTGTTACGCTACAGCAGCCAAGGAGACACTACAGGTTACCTCTCTAGATAACCGAGGAGATTCTAAAAAGGGTCGCCAGGAACCTGTTGAGAGGCTGGAAGAGGTTATTGTAAGCAAGTGTAACCCGAGCAGAGTGGTTAAGGTCGGTTCAGAATTGGGCGAAGCAATAAAAGGCGAGCTGGTGAAATGCTTACAGGCCCATGTAGATATATTTGCCTGGTCTCATAAGGACATGCCAGGTATTAATCGTGGGGTAGCTTGTCACAAACTGGCAATCAAGAAAGGGGCGAGGCCGGTGAGGTAGAAAAGGAGGTGCTTTAACCAAGAACGGTACGAGGCCATAAATGCCGAAGTGGATAAGTTGTTGAAAGCGGGATTTATAAGAGAGGCTAAATACCCGGAGTGGATTTCCAACGTAGTGCTGGTAAAGAAGGCCAACGGAAAATGGAGAATGTGTGTGGATTTCACAGACCTTAATAAGGCATGCCCGAAGGACAGTTTTCCCTTACCAAAAATAGATCAATTGGTGGATTCAACGGCGGGTCATAGTCTGCTCAGCTTCATGGATGCCTTTTCAGGATACAACCAAATACCCATGAGCGAGCAGGACGAGGAGAGTACCACCTTTATAACTAACATGGGTTTGTTTTGTTACAGGGTGATGCCTTTGGCCTTAAAAATGCAGGAGCTACCTATCAAAGGTTGGTGAACAAGATCTTCAAACCATTGATTGGTCACACTATGGAGGTGTATGTGGATGATATGATCACAAAGTCCAAAGAACCGAGAGATTATGTGAAGCACCTAGAAGAGACCTTTGAATTGCTGAGGAAGTACGAAATGAAGTTGAACCCAGACAAATGTGCATTCGGGGTCAGCTCGGGCAAGTACTTGGGATTCCTGGTAAGCCACCGGGGGATCGAGGCCAACCCGGAAAAAATACGGGCGGTGACAGAAATGAGGTCCCCACGAACAATTAAGGAGGTGCAGAGCCTTACAGGGAAATTGGCAGCGTTGAACCGGTTCATCTCGCGGGCCACAGATAAATGCCACCCTTTCTTCCAGACCATAAAGAAAGGGAGGAAAATGGAATGGACGACAGAATGTGAAGAAGCGTTCGGGCAGTTGAAGGATTATCTGTCCCGTGCCCTGTTGCTATCAACTCCAAGGGAGGGTGACCAGCTATATTTATACTTAGCAATCTCTAAATGGGCAACCAGCTCGGTGTTAGTCAGAGAGGATGAAGGAAAGGAACACCCAGTATACTACACTAGCAAGGCCCTGGTGGACGCAGAAACCAGATATCCACTGATGGAGAAATGGGCACTGGCTCTAGTAACGGCAGCACGCAAGCTCAGACCATATTTCCAGGCCCACCCGATAGTTGTGATGACTGACCAACCCCTTCGACAAACGCTCCAAAAACCAGATGCATCTGGTCGGTTAGTAAAATGGTCCGTGGAGCTGAGCGAATTTGACCTATCCTATAGACCCCGAGGAGCAATCAAGGCCCAAGCCCTGGCCGATTTTATGGTTGACCGTGTTGAACCATGGGAAGAAGTTCAGGAGGAGCAACCAGTGGAACAGGAGAATCCAAAGGGGGTGTGGTTGGTAATGGTTGATGGGTCACGTAGTGAACAGGGATCCGGAGCAGGAGTTATAATACGGAGCCCAGAAGGGGTCGAGGTATCCTATGCAGTACAATTCGAGTTCCAGCTTACGAATAACCAAGCTGAATATGAGGCCTTCATTACTGGGCTCGGACTTGCACACGCACTACGAGCTGAAAGAGTAGAAATCCGAGCAGATTCCCAGCTAGTCTGCAATCAGCTCTGCGACCAATTCCAAATAAGGGAAGAGAAGTTGGGGCTTTATTTGAAGAAGGCGAAGCAAATGGTTGGGCTCTTCAAAGAGGTAGAGGTAAAGCAGATATCCCGGAAGGAGAATTATCGAGCAGATATGTTGGCTAGAATGGTTGCAATTGCAGATCCAAAATTACCTAAGTCAGTTCCACTAGAGGTGAGGACCTCGCCGAGTATAGGGGAGGAAGTAGAGGTAATGAGAGTAAGCACTGAAGAATCCTGGATGGACCCGATTCTCGCATACATCCGCGATGGCATTTTACCGGAGGGCAAAAGGCAAGCAAGAAAATTAAAATGCCGAGCAGCAAGGTACACGCTACTTGATGGGGTGCTCTACCGCCGAGGATTCACCTTGCCCCTTTTGAGATGTTTGGATGATGAGGAGGCAGATTATGTACTGAGGGAGATTCATGAAGGAATATGTGGCAATCACTCGGGAGCAAGAACTTTAGCCTTCAAAGCACTCCGGCAAGGATACTTCTGGCCAACCATGCACCAGGATGCGAAAAGGACGGCAAAGAACTGTAAAATCTGCCAAAGCTTCTCAGAGGTTCCTGCACAACCCCCAGAAAAGCTGACCACTATGACATCCCCATGGCCTTTTGCCCAATGGGGAATCGACCTGATTGGTCTGTTACCTAAGGGCCGAGGAGCGGCAACACATGCAATTGTAGCGATAGACTACTTCACCAAGTGGGTAGAAGTGGGAGTCCTCAGCCAAATCACGGAGAGAAAGATGACGAATTTTATTTGGAAGAATATCATCTGCAGATACGGGATCCCCTATGCCATCATTACAGACAATGGGAGGCAATTTGACAACAACTTCAGAGAATTTCACGGAACTCAGGACTCAAGTTCTCGCACCCCGCACACCCCTGTGCAAACGGACAAAAAGAAGCAGCCAACAAAATAATAAAGAAACTCCTGAAAACAAGACTGGGAGAGAAGAAGGGAGCTTGGGTCGACGAGTTACCAGGAGTACTGTGGGCTTACCGGACAACTCACAAAACCGCCACAGGGGAAACCCCGTTTGCTTTAGCTTTTGGACATGAGGCGGTAGTCCTAGCAGAAATCGGGGTGGGGACGCATCGGACAGAATACTTCAACGAGGAGCAAAACGACGAGTAGATCTGCTTGAGCCTGGACCTGCTGGAGGAGAAAAGGGAAGGGGCCTCGCAGAAAGTGGCCCAGTGTCAGCAAAGAGTCATGCGCTATTACAACAAGAACGTACGCGTGAGGCAGTTCCGAGCAGGGGATTGGGTACTTAGGAAGGTGAATCAGAATACTAGGGATCCTAACCATGGCGCGCTCGGCCCGAAATGGGAAGGCCCGTACAGAGTGATACGAGCGACTGGACCAGGAGCTTACAAGCTAGCGTACCCAGACGGACGAGATGTGAAGAGGTCGTGGAACGCCGAGCACCTGAAGAAGTATTTCCAGTAAGCAAAGTGCTCTACTAAGTCTTCATTTTGACAAGTTATTTCTATTAAATGCATGATGACTTGTTGCACATGCATATATTCCGCATTTCTGTAATGCATTCAAATTTCAATAAAGATGAATTCAGCATGAAATCCCTCTGCTAGCAAGCCCATTAAATTCTTACTAAGGCAAGCAAGTGCCTATTCCTGCTCGGTCAACGAAAGACCAGCAGGCAATTTTACGAAATTCTACTAAGGCAAGCGAGTGCCTACTCCTGCTCGGTCAACGAAAGACCAGCAGGTAATTTTACAAAATTCTACTAAGGCAAGCGAGTGCCTACTCCTGCTCGGTCAACGAAAGACCAGCAGGCAATTTTACGAAATTTTACTAAGGCAAGCAAGTGCCTACTCCTGCTCGGTCAACGAGAGACCAGCAGGTAATTTTACAAAATTCTACTAAGGCAAGCGAGTGCCTACTCCTGCTCGGTCAACGAAAGACCAGCAGGTAATTTTACAAAATTCTACTAAGGCAAGCGAGTGCACACTCACCTTTCAGTCAACGAAAGACCAAAGAGGCAATTTTATTTAAATTTTACTAAGGCAAGCAAGTGCCTACTCCTGCTCGGTCAACGAGAGACCAGCAGGCAATTTTACGAAATTCTACTAAGGCAAGCGAGTGCCTATTCCTGCTCGGTCGCCTAAAGGACCAGCAGGCAAATCTACAAATTGGGTTATGACAAATAAATGCCTATTCCTACTCAGTCGATTAAAGGACTAGCAGGCAAAGCCAACTAAAAGCGTTAAGGCAATTCGCAGAAACGATGTATAAGCAAAACCACAACAGAAGAGCCAATAGAAAGCATCTAAAATTTATGCTCAAAATGTTTACAAAACAGATGAAAATTTAGAGTTTATACAAAAATAGACCTAAAAATTAGGATGGTCGACGGCTTCAGCAGTTGAAGGATCAACAATCTCGGGAGGTGGAAGATCAGCAACACCGGGAGGAGGAGGCATGGACCCTTGACCCACTTCAAGAGCACGACCCCCGGCTTCCCCCTCCTGCACCCCATCTAAAGGAGCCTCCACCTGATCCTGGTCACCCTACTCCTTATCTCCCTGGTTGGCCTCAGCCATATACCTCTGCACTCCAGCCTCTAGCTTGCTCATGTCCAGCTCGGGATATTCTTCCTTAAGCACAGACATGATGCACTTATAGCAGAAACCAACCCCAGATTCATACTCTGCATCCAGCCGATCATCCACATCAACAGATTTGCCTTTCACCTCAGCCAACTGCTCACTCAGAGATTTGATTTCTCCCTCAAGGGCGGTCCTCAAAGTATCTCTTTCACTTTGAGTAGCCTGAAGATCAGACTTCAGGTTACCCAACTCACCCTCAAGTTTGGAGGAGGTGGACTCAGCAACAGCAACTTTCTCCTCTAGGTCCGTGATCTGCTTGTTCAGCTCAGCCAACTTCTCATTCGATCGATCAGCAGATTCAGCTTTTTTCTTCAAGTCCTGATTGTTAGCTTGAAGCCTCCTCTCATGGCCCGTGGACCTATTCTTATAGCAAGAAGCCAGAGTAGCCAGCTTAAAGGAGAGCCTCTGAACTGAACCAGCTAACTCTCCGAGGTTCATGGTCTCAATGTCCTTGACCATTTTCGGTCCCACTGACTTCCCATAGTCCCTCTAATACGGGCTCAGGTAGTCACCTTGATCCCGAGATGGAAGAGGAGAAGATCGGTCCCCAGACTGGATGCTGACCTCGGGACTCTTATCACTCACCTTCTCCCCACCATTTTTCCGAGGTGGAGGAGGGGGCAGATCAGGAACAGAAGCCTTGGGTTGACCAACATTGGCTTTCTTTGGAGGAGGAGGGGGGTTGCTGGAGCTGCTTGGAGCCCGACCACGCTTTCTGGTCATCGCGCTGAGGATCTTGTTATCCATTCCGGCAGCAATGTCTACTAAGCCCGAACCGACCAAGTTTGTTGGTGACAGGAGGTCTTGGCAGGTAGACGCGTTCACTAGAGCAGTTTCAACCTGGAGCAAGGGTCGGTCTTCAAGATCCTTAACCAAACCCCACGATTCTGAAAAAACAAACAAGGTTAAAGAACCCAATAAGTGACAATTTGAGAAAGAATATAGGCAAAAAATGAACGACCTGGGGTGACAAAATGCGTTGGAAGGTAAATATCACCACCCAGCGAACGGGCTGCTGTACACCATTTCCCTCCAGCAAAGAAGAATTTGTTCTTCCAGTTTTTGCACGAGGAGGGGAAGCCGGTGATTGGCTTCCTCTTCGCAGAGACATAAAGTAGTACCAGCCTGCCTCCTTCGGGCTACTCCTCAGCTGGTATAAATGCTTTACTTCAACAAGAGAGGGCTCCTCTGATCCACACCTCTCCCATAACACATACATAACTGAGAGAACCCTCCACCCATTGGGATGTAGCTGACCTGGGGCCAGGTGCATACCACCGAGTATCTTAGCAAAATAACGCTGAAGGGGCAGTCGAGCTCCTAATTTGAAACTCTCCAGGTGCATCGTCACATACCCCCGCGGAGGCCGACTAGGAACGTCCCCCTTCCCAGGAACTACAAGGAGAACCTCCTCAGGAATGTTGTAGAGGTTCCTAAGCTTGAATAGATCAGTTTGGGTGGTGGCACAAGCTATGTAGTCAATAGGGTAAGAATCCGCCTCCACCCTATGGCCAAGGTTCCTTTTCTTAGGGGGTCTGCTCGGCTCGGAACTGCTTCCCTCACCATCACCCACTTCTTCAGGGACCCCAACCCCACCAGAACTGTGGTTCTCACCGGAGCCCGACGCAGGTCCACCTCTATTTCCTACAAGCTCTAATTCAGGGGAGGGTGAAATGGTCAGGGGACGTGGGTACTCAAAGGTATCCCTACCATGGGAGGGGCCTACACTACTAGAGGGACGTAAAACATCAGTGGGTATTGACAAGTTAAGGTGTGAATCCTCTGTTTCTTCGTCACTATCATCTGCAATTAACTTCCTCCTCCGATTTGACATATCGAAGTCTCAAAAGGAAACCCAAGCAAACCCGAGTACACGAATACAAAAAGGGGCAACACAGAACCCAATCAATAACAACCAAAGAAGAGGTTAAAGGCTATACCTAGAATAAACTGGCACTGATAGCGCTGTCGTGATAGAGAAAACACCCAGCAAATGGATACTCCGGACGCAGGAGGTGTGAGCAAAGTTCAAAGAAGGAGTTGGCTAACGGCGGAGAGACGAATAACAAAGCGATGATGATTTCAATCTAGGGATTTGAAACGAAAAGGGGGAAATGGAAGCGTTTAAGTGATGGGGATGCCAGCTCACTCACCGTATATCGAGGATGGATAGCTCGTCGTTTCAAATTTCAAATACGAAGAGTCGGGAAGCGCCACGTCACTAACCGTTATGAAAGGCCTGACGAGACATAAGCCCAAATATATACGAGATATATCCATAAAGGCCCATACTCAGATCAAAAATCTCCTCAAACAAGAGATGGAACCTCAGAGCCACCGCAATAACGCAAGGACCAGATGGGTAGTTCCCAGAATCGGTAAGATTCGATTATCAGTTTCTACTCTCAACTCATTTCACTCGCAAGACCAGAAACTGGGGGACTGGTGTTAAGTAAATAAGAGCACCAGCTCAGCCATGCCAATATTCCCACCCCAGCATGGATCACCTCAGCTAAATGGTACTAGCAGAACACTGATAATGAGTCTTCTACGAACAAGGGCCAACCAGAGATAAGTATCAGCCAGAGGAAGGTACCAAGCAGAGACAAGTACCGAGCAGATATCCATTCCCCAAAGAGCGGGAACACGATCTCACAAAATCACGACAGTTGCGCTATGCCCAGAACCGTTGGGGGAGACACGGTGTCCCACGTTTACCACCAATATAGCAGTTGGAGTCCCATGAGGGGCTGCCACTACCCGAGATAAGGGGGATGAAGAATAAATGAAAACGTGGGACAGTGGCTATAAAAGAGGAAGGAACCCATGAAGAAGGGGACAGAAAAATTGAGAGAAGGGAAAACTCTGCCAAATTGAAACCAGACCATTTTCAGTACAAACTGTAAGCCATTTCTAAGCAACTTATCGAATCTTGATTGTACCGTTTTCCCGTAAACACCTTGTGCTAACTTAGGCATCGGAGGGTTTACGCCGGTAAAACCACCGGCGTCTCTGATCCACTTTTGTGAACGCAGGCTTAGTGGGAGAAGGAAGGCCCATTCCAATTTCAGTGACTAGAGCGGTCGTTGGGACAAGAGGAAGTTGACATCTTCACTACCGATTACATAAACGTTGGTGTAAAGGTTTGGTCGGGCAAAGGACGAGCAGATTTCAGCATCAACAACTTCAACCTCTAATTATTTATCTAATTTCACGTAAACATCTAGTCTCTATGATTGATTCGATAGTACGCAGCAGCCTAAATAATAATGATACCATAAAGTGTTTTCTACATTCTAATTGTGGTTGCTTCTAATTTTTGTCTCAACAAAGACTTGGAAGTGTCCATCACATTCCCTGATACTGACACTAATCATTAATCCCTTATTTATAGAAGAGGCTGAACCCTTATGTATCGGTTGTTGAAATAATCAAGAAAAAATGAAAAATAAGATATTCAATTACTTGTATGTGTAGGTCAAAGCAGAGTGGAAAATATCTTAACTGTACTGCAGCCAAAGTTTCAATTTCAATAAGAATCCAGTCTTCACTGAAATTGTTTGGTTTCTTTATTTTCAAGGATTATGTCATATTCGGATTAATATTTTGTACAAAAGTTTGATTGATTGTTTTACTTTCTATTTCACATTCACCGGTGTGTATTCAATTTGTCAACATTCAAGTTGCATATATGTTATTGTTTTTTATTTTATTTTATCTTTTTTCTAGTTTTTGAGTAGTGGTACAGTTCAATCTCATTACTTCAGTTAGACGAAAACTGTTTGTGCTGTGATCACATCTCATCATCTTAAAACTGATTGTGAAATGGTTGTTGGGTCATCTTCACGGGTCTCATCAAAGCCATAGAAAGAGAGAGAGTTAAAGAGAAAAAGTTGTATATTCTTGGAATGATTGTGAAATGGTCCTTGTTCTTCAAATGGATGTAGGCACTTTGATTCAATTTTGAGTTTGGGTTTAGGGAATGATTCTTGATACGTCAAAGAGGGTCTTAAGTGTGTGATCTTGGTACTAACAGAGGATTAAACACAACAAAAAGAAACTGGGGCATATTGTCTAATCTTCATAGCCTCCAAATATATGGAGATTTTAGCCCTCGTCAATCTGGGTTGTCCAACAGCCCTTGTAAAATAAAAAACCATCACTAATCCTTGGTGACTTTAAGGATCCAGTAAGGACTAGGTAGAATTGAAGAGGAGATTTAACGAGTAAAGTTCTGAAAGTGGAAGATTTAAAATTTAGTTGTAGCGAATAAAGATTTAAGATTTAATATTTAAAATTTAGTTCTTTCTCTATTGGTTGATTAGCAGCCCAATTGCACTAAGAGAATAAAGAGCAGCTGTGATCGTTTTCACATTTGCCTTGTAATGCAGTGCAATGAAGTTGATGGCGAGAGGATGTGCTGCTGCTCACTCTCAATTCCTTACAATCACATCAAAGCCCTCGTTTGCAGCAGAGGAATTCCCTTTTGTATTAAAATTGATCCTTCTGCTTTGGTTGTCATTGGATTCTTATGGTTTCTTCACTCTTTGGCCAGTAACATAATGTTGAGTTTATTGATTTTGCTATCTTAAGAATGTCCAAGATGTTGATGCCGAAAAGGACCTCAACAGCTGAATTTGTTTTTGGTTGAAAACTAGTACGAACAAATTTGACTGTTGATATGGACTTTAAATCTGCAACTTGAAAACTACAGAAACCGGTCACAACTCGCCGATGGGGGATTTGGCGAGAACCCTTTGATGCTTAAGTTAGATTTGGAGTAAATTAGATAGTTGACTATAAAGGAAATAACTCAAGCAGAATAAAAATAAAAAAAAGATGAAATAACATAAATTTTCTCTCCTTCTCTACGATGGAAGATTAATTTTCTTTTTTCATTCCTGCTTCTGGTCCCCCCACTCCTGGTGTACACTGTTTTCTTAAATACCCCTCAGGAGGCAGACAGTTTTATTCCCCTTAAAAGTCGCTCATCTTCTCAACATGGGTAGTTGGCTCACATGGGTAGTCTTTGCAGATTAAGCTGCCTCGAATCATTGAAGTTGGTGAACGAAAGCAAGATGCCAGCTTTCTCCAAAATTGTCCTTGTTGAATACCAATTTCCTCCAAGACTAACCCACTTGAGTTTATCTAATACTGAACTTATGGAGGATCCCATGCCCGCACGAGAAAAGCTGCCACTTCTTCAAGTGCTCAAACTGAAGCAAAATTCGTATTCATGTAGGAAGCTGACTTGTGGCTCCGATGGTTTTCCAAATCTCAAGGTATTGCACCTGAAATCAATGCTATGGCTAGAGGAGTGGACTATGGGGATTGGAGCCATGCCAAAACTAGAATGCTTGATTATCAACCCTTGTGCTTACTTGAAAAAGATGCATGAACAGCTCTGGTGCGTAAAGAGCTTAAACAAGTTCGATTGCTGGTGGCCTCAGCCAGAGCTGAGACAAAAGCTAAGGGAATTTGAGGATAAGGAACAGTGCGGCATTCAACTATATCCTTACGGAATTTGATTAGCCCCTATTGAATTTGATGTATGTTTCGCGTTTTATCCAATTTCTTCAACTTTTTATTATTTATCAAATTTCATATACTTTTTTTCCCCCTTCTTTTCAATATAAAGATGGTTATACAAAGTGTTTTCTTCTGATTTGTCTCAACATTAAGTACCCTTTAGAGTTTCCGATACTCACCCCAATCATCAAGCCCTCTTTAGCAGCAGCGGAGACTTAAATACTCTTCCACATTCAACCATGAGCCTAGCAGACATCGGCGTTCATTTGTTTTAATAGTTAAGGAAAAAAATGTAATTTAAAATTCTTCTTTTTCACAATTTCTTTAATGACTTGTGTAGGTGAAATCAGAGCAGAAAACATCTTGACTGCAGCCCGAGCTTCAATTTCAACCAGAATCCTTTCCGTCTTCACTTCTACTGTCTACACATACAAATCCTGATCCTACGGTGGTGGACTTTTTTTTGGTTTCTTTGTTTCCGCTGTCTACTCATAAATAAGAACTTTCGTTTCGGATTTTCAGTTGAGAGTTCATTGATTTGTGCTTCAGCCACGTTCGTTAATTGTGTACAAAAAAATAAATAATATTTGTGATGCTTTCTGGTGTTGGGTTCAGTTGAATGTATTTTCTATCTTTGTTCTCATTGCTTTTGCTCAAAATCTGTTTCAAAGGTCAGGAAAGTTTGGCACTCAATATGTTCCGTTTATTTCCAGAAAAGATTAATTATTGATGAACTTCACACTTGGCTGAATGTCTTAGTAAACGTTCTTGTGGAGAAATCCTAATACCCACTTAGGCACTACAATAAGGCAGAAATACTAATATTGCTTTACATGTGTTGATTGATTAACAGCTTTATTCTCTGCTGCTCTTTCTTTATCTGATGCAGAAAATTCCTTCAAGAATCAATATGATTGCTAGTTGCTACTAACTATAGAAGTACTCCTCCTTTGGCTCATTCCATGGAATATGGAAGACATATTACTGAGACTGAGCCACGATTCATTACCTTCCCAGAGAAAATTGAAGTTTGGGCTGTGTACTTGGGACTGGAATGAAGAGCGGCAGGAAAATGATTAAAAGAATTGCCATTTAGAGGGGCATTTTTGTGACTACTGATGTGTCCCTCTAATGGTTCAATAGATTGAAACCACGTCTAATGAAAGGCTAGAAAAAGGCCGTGTTATAGAAAGCAGCGACTCTCAATAATAGAATTTTGTGTGCAAGTGTGTGCATTCGAGAACGCAAGTATAAGTTTTTGTATAGCTATAGCCTACGGTATATGCGCGAGCATCTAATATATACTTTGCAGTGAGCATTAGCACGACATCAAATATTTTTAGTAGAGCATGCATGAGAAAAAAAAATAAATGTAGAAATTTAATTTGGTTTGTTAGCATTCCATTACTTGGCCAATTTCCTTAACATTGAATGATTGAATAAATTTTTAATTTTTTGTTTTCAAGAGGTTATTAGATTTGTTTGGAGGTAAAATTTGAAGGATATTTATGGACTAGTTGAAAGCTGACATGTGGTATAAGAATAATAAATAAGAAGTTGAACGGTGAAAAAAAAAAATGACACCTTGACTGTCCTACACGAGCCAATCAAGGAAAAAAATAAAGTTTGGTAAATTTAGCGTCACGTGAAGAGCAAGCTCATTTAATATTTGAGTAAAGAGGTGCCATGCAGTAGAAAATATTAAACTACCCTGCGGTACCCAACCTAAATATATTCACTTAAAAGGGACAAGAGAAGGACTCCATTTTTCTTTTTCTTTCTCTTCAACTCTCTTGAGCTCGAGTCACAACTTGTAATTGATTCAATTCAAATCAGAAAATTCAGTGAAAAAAACAACCAACCATAAGTTAAAGTATTGGATATGCCTTTCCGGCGAAACCTTCTTTTTTCATTCCTTTTTTATTTTCTTTACTTATTTTCTCCACTCAGATCCTCAGATCTGTGGTGGTTTTGTTCTTCCACTCATATTTTCAAATTTGTGGTGGTATGTTCTTCCACTCAGATCTAGAGATTTGTGGTGGTTTATTATCGTTTGTCTGCCCAGATTTACAAATCTGGGGTTGTTCATTTGATTTTGCTTGGTTTTGTATTTTATGATGCAGAATTTTGAGAAGAAAAGTTTCTACTTCGTGGAAAGTGTTGCAAAGGCAGATCTGATGGATACCTTTAAGAGACTTAAGAAATTTGGGCAAAGTTTTTGCAGAGAAGAAACTATCTATGATGCATCAAAAGTGGAGTCCCCTCCCTGCTCATGTTGTAAAGGCTCAGCTTTTCAAAGAGTAAGAAAGACAAATCCTTCTCATATTGCCCACCCCAGAGGAGAGAAACAACAGAAGTGGTTCCCTCCCCCTGAAAATATTTTCAAAATTAATGTGGATGTTGCCATCAATACTAAGAATTAGATTGCAGGCGTGGGAGCAGTGATTAGAGATTCTAATGGCAAGATAATTGCAGCCGGTATTAATCAGATTCATCTTAAGGGACCAGTCAGTTTGGCTGAGGCAGAGACTGTGCAATGGGGGCTTCAGTTGGCAAAAGAAACAGATTTAACCTCCTTGATCATTAAGTCAAATTGCTTAGAGGTGGTTCAACTTGTAAACAACACCAAGGGCAGCAAAACAGAATTTTTTTGGACAATTCTGGAGATCCGAAATCAGCTGAAAGGTTTTCAAAAAGTTATTGGTCATCACATTCCAAGACAATGTAATGGCTATGCCCACTCCCTAGCTAAGTTAGCTTTGGGAAGAAATTCTTCTTCTATGTGGCTAGGAACTATTCCAGCCGAGATTCAAGTTGTATTTGAGGTGTTGTGATTTATGAAAGGTTTACTTTCTTTTCAAAAAAAAAAAAGTATTGGATATGCCTATTTATCCTCTAATAATTACTTTAAATACTTTATTGTTCTACACACTCATCTATTAAATTTAAAAAATTAAGTTATACTTTGTATGGTCTTTAAAATACTAAAAATCCTTAAGCATGTTAAATTAATTACAGTTATTTACTCAAAACAATACTCAAAGAAAATTCTTTAAAAAAATTAAGCATATAATACTGAAGTTTTTATTAACAAATCGACAAATCCTAATATAATTTATTTATATCCCCTACCTCTTCCAAATTTAAACTTGGAGTGATTAAGAGAATAATAATGATAATAAATTGTTTAGAAAACCACTAACCAAGGCCTATATCATCATATCATATCATATGAATTTTGTTACAAATTAGTTATTAATATTTTGATAATTTAGTGACCCTCATTCAACCGAAATTGGATACCTTTTTGTAATGGGAAGGTATTCGCATCCAACCCGTTATCTCTAAACGTGCGACCCAAAGATTCGAGTCATGCATACGCGAGTCCGGCTACCTCGAAATCCTCGACACTGCCACCACCACGTCGGCCACCGCCACACAACAGCCTCCACCAAAGAAACAAAACCACAACCACAACCATAACTCACCTTTTACATTATTTATACACCTTTATCTCTCTTCTTACCGCCAACCCTTTTGCTAAACTCACCACTGATGATTTCTCAGCCAACACCCCATCTTGGACCCGTGAGTTTATTGGGGCTCTTGGGTCTTACTCGTTTCCATCTTCCCCACACACCCTTAAGTTGAGAGTTCATGAGAATGTTAAACGTTATGCCAGAATTATGCTTCTTTGTTCATCCTCTTCTTTGCTTGCTCTCCTAAGAATTTTGTTTCCTTTTCTCGTTATTATTTTTGAGTTAAAAAAATTAAATTTTGAATGGTTTTTGTATGTGGTTGTATGAATATTGAACGAGATTTTGGGATGCTTTTGGATGTGATTAGATTTATGTGGCCTTGATTGGATTTTTAATGATAATTTTGATTTGCTTACCTGTGTTTGTAAGGGTTTCAATATGCTTAAATGAATAATTAAGTAACAGATTTTTTTTTATGGGTTCCAATTGATAAATAAAAACAATATGAGTTTGCAATTTTGCGTTGTTTTTTTCCTGTGCTTTCAAACAACTATATGAATACTTAAAATACTCCAGAGAATTGGTATTTGTGATGGTTCGGGCATTAGTTCATAGAGTCTCGCCTTTCCATTGTTTAGTTTTTAAATCGATGGAGATTTTTTTAATCATAGTATTGTGTGTGTTAGTTGTATTACAAGTTTTTTTTTTTCTGTATCATCTGTCTAGTGACATTGTCTCTGTCTCCATCTTATAGATACCAGATGCCACTTGCTCTTGTTGGGTTGATATCAAGTTTGGCACTTTGGGATTTTTTCAAGTTCTGTAGTGACAAATGGAACTGGGATCGGCATCCTGTGATTAGGCAGTTCTGGTTCGCATTGCACAATGTGGTGAGTTCTCAAATATTTCTTCTTTGAATCAAAATGGCAGCCGATATTGAGAAAACTCCTTTCTGATCTTATACTTGTATGTGGTTGATGGGGTAAAAAATTGTTTTTGACGATTGTTTTTCCGTATTGGAAGGGCACGTTAGTTCCACTCATAGACTTACTAGGACATTGCAAATCGTTACGTCTAGTTGGCCAAGGGAATCTTTATCTGAACTACACAGCCCGTATTGATTAAGATATTTAAGATTTCTCCTAGGAAGTAAACATGTTCTCAGTTTGGGTCTGATGACCTTAAGAAATGTAAAGAGAAAGGGTTTGTATGACTAAGATTGTGGCAAAACAGTTTTAAGTTCCATTAATCAGTGGAAGAAAAAAATGTCATACTTTTGGGAGAATATGGAGTCTATTACCAATCGACACAGGGTTCAAGCATGGACTTCAGGAGTTTCTAGCTAGAATAAGCATTGTGATTTGATTTCTTTCCGCTCAAAGGGTCCTAACCATAGAACGAGCAAGAAAATTAGCATGAAATAGTATTGTGCTAGAGCAAGTGATTTATGATACATTTCTCGTTACCCCTAAATATGAATGTGTGCACTTCTGCTTCTATACTTATGTTCTTGCCTTCTCTGGATGAGTTTTGCTTTAAACTTTCCTTGGCAGGTCTTTCCATTATACTACAGTCTAGCTGTTGATAAATAGTGGAATTCTTTCGTCAACTTCACAGTAGTAATTGTTGAGTAAATAAAAGCACCAGGTCGGCCATGCTACTATTTCCACCCCAGCATGGATCACCTCAGCCAAATGGTACGAGCAGAACACGGGGACAGACATGAGCCAACCAGAGACGAGTACCAGCCAGGGGAATATACCGACCAGAGGGATATACCGAGCCGATACCCATCCCCCAAAAAGCGGGAACACGATCCCACAGAATCATGATAGTTGCGCTTTTCCCAGAACCGTTGAGGGAGACACGAGATCCCACGATTGCCCATAATGTGGCAGTTAGAGTCCCATGAGGGGCAGCCACCACCCGAAAAAGGAGGGATGAAGGGTAAACGGAAACGTGGGACAGCGGCTATAAAAGAGGAAGAAATCGATGAAGAAGGGGATAGAAAAATTGAGCGAAGGGAAAACTCTGTCAAATTGAAACCAGACCATTTTCAATACAAATTGTGAGCCCATTATAAACAATTTATCGAATCTTAATTGCACCGTTTTCCCGTAAACACATTGTGCTAACTTAGGCATCGGAGGGTTTACGCCGGTAAAACCACCGGCGTCTCTGATCCACTTTTGTGAACGCAGGCTCAGTGGGAGAAGGAAGGGTAATTCCAACTTCGGTGACTAGAGCAATCGTCGAAGCAAGAAGGAACCAGCATCCTCACTGTTGATAATATAAACGTTGGTGTAAAGCTCTGGTCGGGCAAAGGACGAGCAGATTTCAGCACCAACATTTTGGCGCCGTCTGTGGGGAGCTGAATAAAAAGCTACCACCGAATTAGCAGTTACCGGAGAAGTAGCGAACGATTAGACATGGATGTGCCGAGGAAGGATGCTTTGAGGGAGGATAACGAAACTGTGGAGACAATCACTCTCCGGGAAATTGCAAATGAAGCTCGGGAGAGGATTATGCAAGATCGATTGGAGCGGATGGAGAAACAAATGGAGACTCTCGCCACCATACTGTATGAGTTGAGGGATGAGCGGAGAAGGGATTGTGAAACCCCCGTGGGGAGAGACGATGTTGGAGCAGAACCCTACCTCCGGAGGCGTAGAGTCGAGGAAATCCCTCCGCCGGCAGACCAACCTAATGGGGTGCATCCCCACAGAAGCACTGGTCGGATTCCAGGAGAACGAGTAGATGAAGGGAGGGACCAACCTCGCCCCGGACGGGTACTGGAAACTGATGGCCGAAGGGCCAATGTTGATGAAGGAGAGCTCAGACAGCGGTTACAGAACGCCGAGCAGGAGCGAGATCAGATAGCTGCGCGTGATCCTGACCGTGCTGTAGAATTGGAGGGAGAGGTGCGCAGATTAGCGCAAGTGATAGAGGAGATACAGGGCAAGAGGAAGCCCCCGAGCTGGAGGATAATGCTAGATGAAGAATCTCCACTATCAACTGAGATCATGGGTACTATAATCCCAAGAGATTTCCGCTTCCCCAACCTCAAATACTCCGGGCGAAGTGATCCACTGGTGCATATTGAACGTTTTAACGACATGACGGGTGTTCAGGGGTTAACACCAGCTCAGAGGTGTAGGGTGTTCCCATTGACACTGGATGGACGAGCCCGAGAATGGTACCGCAAGCTGTCACGAGGAAGTATCAAAGGGTACGAGCAGATGTGTGCCAAAAGTCGGCCGGTCAGCCCGAGGAGCAAGTGGCCGGAGGATGACATGATGGAACTAATGGGGATGAAGCAGGAGGAACAAGAACCCCTTCGAGATTTTGTAAAGCGATACCACCGAGCCGTTCTTGATTTGGGAGCTTTCAATCACCCACAGGCGTTGAGGGGATTAAAGGAGGGTGTGAGGATAGGCCGGCTATGGTATAACCTGAGAAGCCCCCTGGTGCAGAATTATTCAGCGGGGTATGAGCAGGTAAAGAGAGACATTGAAATCGAAGAAGAAAAATCGGCAAGGATAAAGAGTGAACAGCTGGAGGAGCTGAGAAGAAAGGAAAGGAGAATCCCAAGTGGGAGCGGGTCGGGAAAGCGAGCTGGGGAGTCCTCAATGATGGGTGCAGTATCAGCTCGGTCTCGCCCTTACCCCATGGCTCAGAGACCGCAACAGGTCCAACACAATCGGGCTCAGCCCCCGCGCCCCCCATTCCTGGAGCGGCAACGAGAATTCCGGCAGTTGGCTAACCATCCTTGTCACAACGCTCCCAGAGCACTACATACAGCCAACTCCAGAACGGGACGATCAGGTCAGCTACCTTCAATATCCGCTCGGGACGATATTCATGATAGCCGAGCAGTCCAGCTGATTGACCAAAGCTCAGCGTACAGACAATACACCCCGTTAAAAGTCCCTATGGAAGAGTTGTATGAGATAATCGAGGGACGAGGCCTGTTGTACCCTCCAGCCCCTATAACAAAACCTGCTCACCGACGGGATAAGAGCAGATTCTGCAAATTCCACGACACTCACAGTCACACTATCAACCAATGTCGTGACTTAAAGATTCAGGTGGAGGATTTGGTGAGAAACCGTTATTTGGATGAATATGTAGATGGGGTGTCCCCCGTCATTAAATCACAGTACACGCAGGATGAAGGAGGTGAGAGGGGTCTGGAACGTGAACAGCCGACTATCCGTGTGATAGCAGGAGGGCCAACCTTGGCTGGGGATTCGAACAGGGCACGGAAGAACTATGGGAGATACGCCATGACCAGCAAAGAAGTGCTTTTCAATTTGCCAGCAGCCAAGAAGGTAAAAGTGCGGCAAGTTCCCATTATGTGGACAGATGACGACGAAGAGGGTATTTTATATCCTCATGAGGATGCACTGGTGATTAAGGCAATGGTGGTTTGCTGCAATGCGGCGAATCTTACCGTAGACACAGGCATTTCGGTTGACATCCTGTTTAAATCGGCCCTAGATGATATGGGAATTGCATACTTGAAATTGGAACGGACAAATACATCCTTAAAGGGATTTGGAGGGGGACGGTTAACTCCCATGGGGGTCATCGAACTCCCGATTACTGTGGGGACAAGGCCGTTTGAAAGAACGATGATGCTGGACTTTGTCGTGGTAGAGGAAAGAAGGCCTTACCAGATGATACTGGGGAGACCATTCATGAGGATAAGCCAATGCGTTATATCCACGCATTACTTGGCACTGAAGTACAGAGTAAATGGAGTGGTTGGTGTAGTAAAAGGCGACCAGAGGATGGCAAGGAGCTGTTATGCTATAGCAGCCAAGGAGACACTTCTGAGTTACTTTCTGGGATAATCGAGAGATTCTAAAAAGGGTCGCCAAGAACCTGTTGAGAAGCTAGAAGAGATTGTGGTAAGCAAAAACAACCCGAGCAGAGTGGTTAGGATCGGATCAGGATTGGTCGGGGCAGTAAAAGGCGAGCTGGTAAAGTGCCTACAGTCTCATGCAGATATATTCGCCTGCTCTCACGAGGACATGCCAGGAATTGATCGCGGGGTAGCTTGCCACAAGTTGGCAATCAAAGGGCGAGGCCGGTGAGGCGAGAGGAGATGCTTTAAACCGAAAGGTACGAGGCCATAAACGCCGAGGTGGAGAAGCCGTTGAAAGCAGATTTATAAGAAGGCCAAAGTACCCGAGTGGATTTCAATGTAGTCTTTTGGTAAAGAAGGCCAACGGAAAATGGAGAATGTGTGTGGTTTCACAGATCTTAATAAGGCATGCCCGAAGACGCTTTTTCCCTACCAAAGATAGATCAATTGGTGGACTCAACAATGGGTCACAATCTGCCGGCCTTCATGGATGCCTTTTCGATACAACCAGATACCCACGGGATTCAGCGGGATGAGGAAAACACCACCTTTATAACTAACATGGGTTTGTTTTGCTACAGGGTGATGCCTTTTGGCCTGAAAAATGCAGGAGCTACCTATCAAAGGTTGGTGAACAGGATCTTCAAGCCCTTGATCGGTCATACTATGGAGGTATATGTGGACGATATGATCACAAAGTCCAAAGAACCGAGGGATCACGTGAAACACTTGGAAGAAACCTTTGAATTGCTGAGGAAGTATGAAATGAAGCTAAACCCGGAGAAATGTGCATTTGGAGTCAGCTCGGGCAAATTTTTGGGATTCCTGGTGAGCCACCGAGGGATCGAGGCCAACCCGAAAAAAATACTACGGGCAGAATAAAAATGAGATCCCCACGAACAGTTAAGGAGGTGCAGAGCCTTACAGGGAAATTGGCAGCATTGAACCGATTCATCTCGCGGGCCACGGATAAATGCCACCCTTTCTTCCAAACCATAAAGAAAGGGAAGAAGATGGAATGGACGTCAGAATGTGAGGAGGCGTTTGGGCAGCTGAAGGAGTATCTGGCCCATGCCCCGTTACTATCAACTCCGAGAGAAGGTGACCAGCTGTTTTTGTACTTGGCAATCTCAAAATGGGCTACCAGCTCAGTGTTAGTCCGAGAAGAAGAAGTGAAGCAACACCCCGTGTATTACACTAGTAAAGCCCTGGTAGACGCAGAAACTAGGTACCCATTGATGGAGAAATGGGCACTGGCTTTAATAACGGCAAGATTTAAAATCACGACCATATTTTCAGGCCCACCCGATAATTGTGATGACTGACCAGCCTCTTCGGCAAATGCTCCAAAAACCAGATGCATCAGGGCGGTTAGTGAAGTGGTCCGTGGAGCTGAGCGAATTCGACCTATCCTACAGGCCCCGAGGAGCAATCAAGGCCCAAGCCCTGGCTGATTTTATGGTTAACCGTGTTGAACCAGGGGAAGAGGTCCAAGAGGAACAATCAGCAGAACAGGAGGATCCAAAGGGGGTATGGCTGGTAATGGTTGATGGGTCACGTAGTGAACGAGGGGATCCGGGCGGGAGTTATAATCGGGCCCGGAAGGTGTCGAGGTATCCTATCTTTGAAAGTTCGAGTTCCAGCTTACGAACAACCAAGCTGAATATGAGGCCTTCATTACTGGGCTCGGTCTTGCACATGCACTACGGGCAGAAAGAGTAGAAATCCGAGCAGATTCCCAGCTAGTATGTAACCAGCTCAGCGACCAATTCCAAGTAAGGGAAGAGAAATTAGGGCTTTATTTGAAGAAGGCGAAGCAAATGGTTGAACTCTTCAATGAGGTAGAGGTGAAGCAGATATCCCGAAATGAAAATTACCGAGCTGACATGTTGGCTAGGATGGCTGCAACTGTAGATCCCAAATTACCTAAGTCAGTTCCACTAGAGGTGAGAACCTCGCCGAGTATAGGGGAGGAAGTAGAGGTAATGAGAGTAAGCACTGAAGAATCCTGGATGGACCCGATTCTTGCATACATCTGCGATGGCGTTTTACCGGAGGACAAAAGGCAAGCAAGAAAGTTAAAGTGCCGAGCAGCGAGGTACACACTACTCGATAGGGTGCTCTACCGCCGAGGATTCACTTTGCCCCTTTTGCGATGTTTGGATGATGAGGAGGCAGATTATGTACTAAGGGAGATTCATGAAGGAATATGTGGCAATCACTCAGGAGCAAGAACTTTAGCCTTCAAGGCACTCCGGCAAGGATACTTCTGGCCAACCATGCACCAGGATGCAAAAAAGATGGCAAAAAACTGTAAAACATGCCAAAGCTTCTCTGAGGTTCCTGCACAACCCCCAGAAAAGCTGACCACAATGACATCCCCATGGCCTTTTGCCCAATGGGGAATCGACCTGATCGGTCCATTACCTAAGGGCCGAGGAGCGGCAACACATGCGATTGTGGCAATAGACTACTTCACCAAGTGGGTAGAGGTGGGAGTCCTCAGCCAAATTACGGAGAGAAAGACGACGGATTTTATTTGGAAGAATATCATCTGCAGGTACGGGATCCCCTATGGCATCATTACAGACAATGGGAGGCAATTTGACAACAACAATTTCAGAGAATTTTGCCGGAACTTGGGGGTGGACCTGAAGTTCTGCACCCCCGCGCATCCCCAGGCAAACGGGCAAGTGGAAGCAGCCAACAAAGTGATAAAGAAACTCCTGAAGACTAGACTGGGAGAGAAGAAGGGGGCTTGGGTTGACGAGCTACCAGGGGTATTGTGGGCTTACCGGACAACTCACAAAACTGCTACAGGGGAAACCCCGTTTGCTTTAGCTTTTGGTCATGAGGCGGTAGTCCTGCAGTGGAAATTGGAGAGAACACATCGGACGGAATACTTCAATGAGGAGCAAATGAGGAGCAGATCTCGCTGAGACAGACTCCGTTGGAAGAGAAAAGAGAAAGGGCCTCGCAGAAGGTGGCCCAGTGTCAGCAAAGGGTCATGCGTTATTACAACAAGAACGTACGCATGAGGCAATTCCGAGCAGGGGATTGGGTACTTAGGAAGGTGAATCAAAACACTAGAGATCCTAACCATGGTGCTCTTGGCCCGAAATGGGAAGGCCCGTACAGGGTGATACGAGCGACTGGACCAGGAGCTTATAAGCTAGCGTACCCAGATGGACGAGACGTGAAGAGGTCGTGGAACGCCGAACACTTGAAGAAGTATTTCCAGTAAGCAAAGTGCTCTACTAAGTCTTCGTTTTGATAAGTTATATCTGTTGAATGCATGATGGCTTGTTGCACATGCATATATTCTGTATTTCCGTAATGCATTCAAATTCCAATAAAGATGAATTTAGCATGAAATCCCCCTGCTAGCAAGCCCATTAAAAAATTTTTACTAAGGCAAGTAAGTGCCTGCTTCTGCTCGGTCAACGAAAGACCAGCAGCTAATTTTTCGAAATTCTGCAAAGGCAAACAAGTGCCTATTTCTGCTCGGTCAACGAAAGACCAGCAGCTAATTTTTCAAAATTCTGCAAAGGCAAACAAGTGCATATATCTGCTCGGTCAACAAAAAACCAGCAGCTAATTTTTCAAAATTCTGCAAAGGAAAACAAGTGCCAATTCCTACTCGGTCAACGAAGACCAGCTGGCAATTTCAAGAAATTTTACTAAGGCAAGTAAGTGCCTGCTTCTGCTTGGTCAACGAAAGGCCAGCAGCTAATTCTACGAAAATTCTACTAAGGCAAGTAAGTGCCTGCTTCTGCTCGGTCAACGAAAGACCAGCAGCTAATTCTACGAAAATCCTACTAAGGCAAGTAAGTGCCTGCCTCTGCTCGGTCAACGAAAGACCAGCAGCTAATTCTACGAAAATTCTACTAAGGCAAGTAAGTGCCTGCTTCTGCTCGGTCAACGAAAGACCAGCAGCTAATTCTACGAAAATTCTACTAAGGCAAGTAAGTGCCTGCTTCTGCTCGGTCAACGAAAGACCAGCAGCTAATTCTACGAAAATTCTACTAAGGCAAGCAAGTGCCTACTTCTGCTCGGTCAACGAAAGACCAGCAGCTAATTTTACGAAAATTTTACTAAGGCAAGTAAACGCCTACTCCTGCTCAGTCCACTAAGGAACCAGCAGGCAAAATCAGATAAGCTGTCCAATTATTTTGCAGGAACAATCTATAAGCAAAAACCAGACAAGAAAGCCAATAGAGAGCATCTAAAAATCTATAAATATTCAATTGTTTACAAAACAAATGCAAATCTAGAGTTTATACAAAAATAGGCTCAAAGATTAGCAGAGTCAACGGCTCCAGCAGCTGAAGGATCAGCGATCTCTGGAGGTAAGGGATCAGCAATCTCAGGAGGTGGGAGATCAGCAACACCGGGAGGAGGAGGCACGGACCCTTGACCCACTTCGAAAGCACGTCCCCCAGCTTCCCCCTCTTGCACCCCATCCAAAGAAGCCTCCACCTGATCCTGCTCACCCTGCTCCTTATCTGCCTGACCAACCTCTGCCATATACCGCTGCACTCCAGCTTCCAGCTTGCTCATGTCCAGCTCGGGATATTCTTCCTTAAGCACAGACATGATGCACTTATAGGAGAAAGCAACTCCAGAGTCATACTCGGCATCCAGCCGATCGTCCACATCAGCGGATTTGCCTTTCTCCTCAGCCAGCTGCTCGCTCAGAGATTTGATTTCTCCCTCAAGGGCGGTCCTCAAAGTATCTCTCTCACTTTGAGTAGCCTAAAGATCAGACTTCAGGTCACTCAACTCACCCTCAAGTTTGGAGGTGGTGGACTCAGCAACAGCAGCTTTCTCCTCCAGATCCGTGATCTGCTTGTTCAGCTCAGCCAGCTTCTCCTTCGAGCGATCAGCAGATTCGGCCTTCTTCTTCAACTCCTGATTGTCCGCTTGAAGCCTTCTCTCAAGGCGCGTGGACCCATTCTTGTAGCACGAAACCAAGGTGGCCAGCCTGAAGGAGACTCTTTGAACAGAACCAGCTAGCTCGGAGAGGTCCATACTCTCGATGTCCTTCACCATCTTGAGCCCCACCGATTTTTTGTAATCCTTTTGATACGGGCTCAGGTAGTCACCTTGATCCCGAGATGGAAGAGGAGAAGATCGGCCCCCAGACTGGATGCTGACCTCAGGACTCTTATCGGAAGTTTTCTCCCCACCACTCTTACGAGGTGGAGGAGGAGGCAAAGCAGGAACAGGAGCCTTAGAAGGACCGGCGCTGGTTTTCTTTGGAGGATGGGGAGGGTTGCTGGAGCTGCTTGGAGCCCGACCACGCTTTCTGCTCATCGCGCTGAGAATCTTGTTATCCATTCCGGCAGCAAGGTCCACTAAACCCGAACCGACCAGGTTTGTTGGTGACAGGAGGTCTTGACAGGTAGACGCGTTCACCATAGCAGTTTCCACCTGAAGCAAGGGTCGGTCTTCAAGCCCCCCGACCAAACCCCACGACTCTGAAATAGCAAAAAAGGTTAAAGAACCCAATAAGTGGCAAAGTAACGTTGAAGGGGCAGCCGAGCTCCTAGTTTGAAACTCTCCAAGTGCATCGTCACATACCCCTTCGGAGGCCGACTAGGAACATCACCTTTCCCAGGAACTACGAGGAGAACCTCCTTGGGAATGGTGTAGAGGTTCCTAAGCTTGAACAGATCGGTGGGGGTGGTGGCACAAGCTATGAAATCAATAGGGTAAGAATCCGCCTCCACCCTATGGCCAAGGTTCCTTTTCCTAGAAGGTCCGCTCGGCTCGGAACTGCTTCCCTCACCATCACCCACTTCTCCAGGGACCCCAACCCCACCACAACTGTGGTTCTCACCAGAGCCGGATGCGGGTCCACCTCTATTCCCTACAAGCTCTAATTCAGGGGAAGGTGCAATGGTCAGGGGGCGTGGGTACTCAAGGGTATCCCTGCCATGGGAGGGGCTTATACTACTAGATGGGTGCAAAAAATCAGTGGGTATTGACAGGTTAAGGTCTGAATCCCCTGTTTCTTCGTCACTCTCATCGGCAATTAACTTCCTTTTCCGATTTGACATATCGAAATCCCAAAAGAAAACAAAGCAAACTCGAGTATACGGACACAAAAGGGGCAACACAGAACCCAACCAACAACAACCAGAGAAGAAGTTAAAAGCAATACCTAGATTGAACTGGCACTGATAGCGCGGCCTGAAATATAAGTGTGCAACCCAAGAGGGGGGGTGAATTGGAAATTTAAAAATTATCCTAGCAAATCCACACAACAAACAATCTAATGCCTTAATAAAAATTGAAAGCAATAAGTTTAATAAAGGCACAATAATTAAAGAGTAAGGGAGAAGAGAAACAAACACACGGATTTTTACGTGGTTCGGCAATCCCCGCCTACGTCCACGCCTCCAAGCAATCCAAGCTTGAGGATTTCACTATCCAAGCCTTTCCGAGGCTTCAACCGACATAATTGACTTCGAGGTGTCAATAAACCTTTACAACGAAGAGATTATCTCCCAATCTCTTCACTCAAGTGTCTCACACACTCAAATTCTTACAAATGAAATGAAGAAATGAAGATTACAATAAAACTCACTCAATGAGTAGATATTCAAAGATGAAGAACAATGAATGATTCAATGATTTGTGTTTTACAAGTTGAAGGCTCAAGATATCACGTGTGCTTTTTGTTTTTGCTTGTTGGAGAGCTTCAAAATGAGTTGGATTTGAGTTCTTATAGTTTGAGCTCGAAAACTAGCCGTTACTCACATTCCAGGCGTATCCGGTTTGCCGTTTATGGAATCCGGTAAGCCGGATTTATGTTACCGTTAAGGCAAAATTTTGAATTTTGCCTAACCGGCTTGCCGGATTCGGAATCCGGTAAGCCGTTTTCGTTCTGGACGCTTGCTGCCCGTATCCGGATTTCCGGTTTTCAGAATCCGGATAGCCGCTTGCTACAGTGAAATGTTTCCCAAATTTTCAGTTTGACCCCAAAACTTTATAAAACTGTAGTATGGCCCAAAACGTTATGAAACTTTGCAAATAAGTCCAATTTCAGAATTTCTAAATAATTCTTCGTTAATCCCAAACTTTCTGAAATTATGATTTCGCCCAAACTTGTGAAATTATAGAATGACCTAAAAATATTTAAATAGTTTCAAATAGGTCCAAATCCGAAATTTAAAACACTATCAAAGATTTTGAAATTACTTTCATTTTAGTCCAAAATGCTTTAATTCCATAACATCATTTTCTTATTATAAAAGCACAATTCATAAATCTTTACTTAATAAATACATGTGGTTTGTTATCATCAAAATCAATATTTATAGCCATATAGGCTAACAATCTCCCCCTTTTTTATGATGACAAAGCACATTCAAAACTTTAATCTTGTTATGAAAAAGCTCCCCCTTACTCAATGCAAGTTAAAAAAATGATTTGAAAATTGCTTAACAAAAACTCCCCCTGCATACATGCTCCCCCTAGATACATGCATATTTTCATAACACATATTAAATCATTCTCCCCCTTCATCATCAAAAAGAAAACTTAATTGGCAAAGAAAAAAAAATAGCAAATTTTTATAAATTTGAAAACATGTATTCTTCTCCCCCTTCATCATAAAAAAAGAAAACGTAAAGGAAAAGAATAAAAGTAGCAAATTTGTTACCCATGTTGTTTGAGTAGAAATTTTGAAAGAATCTCCCCCTAACAACAAGCATTACCTCAAATACAAGTTTAGTAATATTACTCACAAATTATCATCATATAAAAACCATATAATCAAATCACCATTATCTCAAATTCATCAAAATCATCATCATAATCAAATACCAATGATCAAAACAATTACTCAAAATGCATATTATTCTCCTCCTTTTGATAACATCGAAATGATATATTATTTTGTCTCCCCCTTTGGACAATAAAAAAATTTAACCAAAATGATTTTATCCAAAAGCATATCATATTTGTCTCCCCCTTCATCGTAAAAAGAAAAGATAGATGCAATTGAAACAATATCTTTAAAATAATTCGATGAAGATATTACCAATTTTGTGAGAGCAAAAATTTCGGCAGAGTCTCCCCTTAAAATGAACAAATCCTTAAATATACAACATGGTTAAAAACACTTCCATATAAGCTTAAACAATTATAACAAACCAACAACTCCATCAATTCTTCAAGCGACACATATATAATCATCAATCATCAAATTCAATATGAATTCCCCCAACACTTGTAACAATTATATTCGAGGATTCCATAATCATAGATCAACCATTAAAAGAATGCTCAAAATGAATTCCTCCTGTTTCATCCCCATCAGTTCCATCATGTCGTCCTCTGGGGCCACTGCCCCTCGGAACTGCTCGGCCAACTCCTGGCACATCTGCTCATACCCCTTTATACTTCCTCGGGGCAGCTTGCGGTACCATTCTCGAGCTCGTCCCTCTAGTGTCAACGGGAACACCCTGCACCTCTGAGCTGGTGTCAGCCCCTGCATACCCGTCATGTCGTTGAAACGCTCAATGTGAAGTCCGATCTTCAAGCTACTCAAAGTGAAAGAGATACTCTGAGGACCGCCCTTGAGGGAGAGATCAAATCCCTGAGTGACCAGCTGGCTGAGGAGAAAGGCAAATCCGCTGATGTGGATGATCGGCTGGATGCCGAGTATGACTCCGGGGTTGCTTTCAGCTATAAGTGCATCATGTATGTGCTTAAGGAAGAATACCCCGAGCTCGACATGAGCAAGCTGGAAGCCGGGGTGGAGAGGTATATGGTTGGGGCCGGCCAGGGAGATAAGGAGCAGGATGAGCAGGAGCAGGTGGAGGTTCCTTTGGATGGGGTGCAGGAGGGAGAAGCTGGGCAGCGTGTTTTTGAAGTGGGACAGGGGTCCGCGCCTCCTCCTCCCGGTATTGCTGATCTTCCACCTCCCGAGATAGCTGACCCTTCACCTGCTGAGGCCGTTGACCCTCCTAATCCTTAGGTCTATTTTTGTAAAGACTCTAGATTGTCATTTGCTTTGTAAACATTTGAACGTTTATAAATTTTTAAATGCTCTCTATTGGCTTTCTTGTCTGGTTTTGCTCACGGGTTGCTTCTGCAAAATAACTTGACAATTTATCTGATTTTGCCTGTTGGTTCTTTAGTGCATCGAGCAGGAATAGGCATCCGTTTGCCTTAGTAAAATTTTCGCAAAATTGCCTGCTGGTCTTCGGTGACCGAGCAGGAGCAGGCACTTATTTGCCTTAGTCGAATTTCATGGAATCGTCTGCTGGTCTTTCGATGACCGAGCAAGAAATGACAACACTTGCCTTGGTGAAATTTCGTAAATTGCCCTCTTGGTCTTTCATTAGCCGAGCGTAGTGGCATTTCTTGCCTTAGTAGACTTTTCAGAGAATTAGTTCTTGGGTCTCTCGTTGATCGAGAGGCCATGTGCACTTACTTGCCTTAGCTTTTTTGTAGAATTAGCCAGCTGGGTCTCTCCGATGACCGAAGCAGAAGCTGACACTTACTTGCCTTTACGGATTTTTTTGCGATTAGTTGTTGGTCTCTCATTGACTGAAAGCGTGTGCACTTACTTGCCTTAGCGGATTTTTGCGGGGTTAGTGGGCAGTCTTTTCGTTGACCGAAAGGCGGTGCACTTACTTGCCTTAGCAGATTTTTTGCTGCATTAGTTTGTTGGTCTTTTTGTGGAAGCGAGCAAGGTGCACTTACTTGCCTTAGCGGATTTTTTTTGCGTAGGTATCGGTCTTACGTTGACCGAAAGCGTAAGGTGTGCACGTACTTGCCTTAAAGCAGATTTTTCTAATGGGCTTATTAGTAGGGGATTTCATCTTTGAATTCATCTTTATTGAAACTTGAATGTATTACAAAAATACTGAATACATACATATGCATCAAGCCATCATGCAGTTAACACGAACAATTTGTCAAAATGAGGATTTAATAGAGCACTTTGCTTACTGGAAATACTTCTTCAAGTGCTCGGCGTTCCATGACCTCTTCACGTCTCGTCCATCTTGGTATGCTAACTTATAAGCTCCTGGTCCAGTGGCTCGTATCACCCTGTACGGGCCTTCCCATTTCGGGCCAAGAGCGCCATGGTTGGGATCCCTGGTGTTTTGGTTCACCTTCCTAAGTACCCAATCTCCTGCTCGGAACTGCCTCACGCGTACGTTCTTGTTGTAATAGCGCATGACCCGTTGCTGACACTGGGCCACTTTCTGTGAGGCCCCTTCCCTTTTCTCCTCAAGTAGGTCCAGGCTTAGGCAGATCTGCTCGTCGTTTTGTTCCTCAGCGAAATATTCCGTTCGATGTGTTCCCACTCCAATTTCTGCTGGGACTACCGCCTCATGACCAAAAGCCAAAGCGAACGGGGTTTCCCCTGTAGCAGTTTTGTGAGTTGTCCGGTAAGCCCATAATACCCCTGGTAGCTCGTCAACCCAAGCTCCCTTCTTTTCTCCCAATCTAGTTTTCAAGAGCTTCTTTATCACTTTGTTGGCTGCTTCCACTTGTCCGTTTGCCTGGGGGTGTGCGGGGGTGCAGAACTTCAGGTCCACCCCCAAATTTCGGCAAAATTCCCTGAAGTTGCTGTTGTCGAACTGTCTCCCATTGTCTGTAATGATGGCATAGGGGATCCCGTACCTGCAGATGATATTCTTCCAAATAAAATCCGTCGTCTTTCTCTCCGTAATTTGGCTGAGGACTCCCACTTCTACCCACTTGGTGAAGTAGTCTATTGCCACAATCGCATGTGTTGCCGCTCCCCGGCCCCTAGGTAATGGACCGATCAGGTCGATTCCCCATTGGGCAAAAGGCCATGGGGATGTCATTGTGGTCAGCTTTTCTGGGGGTTGTGAAGGAACCTCAGAGAAGCTTTGGCAGGTTTTACAGTTCTTTGCCATCATTTTCGCATCCTGGTGCATGGTTGGCCAGAAGTATCCTTGCCGGAGTGCCTTGAAGGCTAAAGTTCTTGCTCCCGAGTGATTGCCGCATATTCCTTCATGAATCTCCCTCAGTACATAATCTGCCTCCTCATCATCCACTCATCTCAAAAGGGGCAAGGTGAACCCTCGGCGATACAGCACTCCATCTAGTAGCGTGTACCTCGCTGCTCGGCATTTTAGCTTTCTTGCTTGCCTTTTGTCCTCTGGTAAAACGCCATCGTGGATGTATGCAAGAATCGGGTCCATCCAGGATTCTTCAGTGCTTACTCTCATTACCTCTACTTCCTCTCCTATACTCGGCGAGGTTCTCACCTCTAGTGGAACTGATTTAGGTAATTTGGGATCTACAGTTGCGGTCATCCTAGCCAACATGTCAGCTCGGTAATTTTCATTCCGGGATATCTGCTTCACCTCTACCTCATTGAAGAGTTCAACCATCTGCTTCGCCTTCTTCAAATAAAGTCCCAATTTCTCTTCCCTTACTTGGAATTGATCGCTGAGCTGGTTACATACTAGCTGGGAATCTGCTCGGATTTCTACCCTTTCTGCTCGTAGTGCATGTGCAAGACCGAGCCCAGTAATGAAGGCCTCATATTCAGCTTTAGTTGTTCGTAGTTCGAATTCAACTTTACAAAGATAGGATACCTCGACACCTTCCGGGCTTCGATATAACTCCCGCCTGATCCTCGCTCACTACGTGACCCATCAACCATTACCACCATATCCCCTTGAATCCTCCCATCTGCATTGGTTGTTCCTTGGACCTCTTTCCCCGGTTCAACACGGCCAACCATAAAATCTACTGTGGCTTGGGCCTTGATTGCTCTCCGGGGCCCGTAAGATGGTCACCGCTCACTCACGGACCATTTTACTAACCTACCAGACGCCTTTGTCCCGGTTTTGGAAGCACTTGCCGGGGGGGCTGGTCATCACAACGATCTGATGGGCTTGGAAATATGGTCGTAGCTTGCGTGCTGCCGTTATCAGAGCCAGCACCCACTTTTCCATTAGTGGATATCTGGTTTCTGCGTCTACCAGAGCCTTGCTTGTGTAGTATACTGGGTGTTGCTTCCCTTCTTCTTCCCTGACCAAGACCGAGCTGGAAGCCCGCTTGGAGATTGCCAAGTACAAAAGCAGCTGGTCACCCTCTCTCGGAGTTGATAGTAACAGGCGCGGGCGGGTATTCCTTCAGCTGTCCAAATGCCTCCTCGCATTCCGGTGTCCATTCCATCTTCTTCCCTTTCTTTATGATTTGGAAGAAAGGGTGGCACTTATCAGTGGCTCGCGAAATGAATCGGTTCAATGCTGCCAATTTCCCCGTAAGGCTCTGCACCTCCTTAACTGTTCGTGGGGACCTCATTTCTATCACCGCCCGTATCTTTTCCGGGTTGGCCTCAATCCCCCGATGGCTCACCAGGTATCCCAAAAATTTGCCCGAGCTGACCCCAAATGCACATTTCTCCGGGTTCAGCTTCATCTCATACCTCCTCAGCAATTCGAAGGTCTCTTCCAAGTGCTTCACATGATCTCTCGGTTCTCTTAACTTGGTGATCATATCGTCCACGTATACTTCCATAGTGTGACCGATCAATGGTTTGAAGACCTTGTTCACTAGCCTTTGATAGGTAGCTCCTGCATTTTTCAGGCCAAAGGGCATCACCCTGTAACAAAACAAACCCATGTTAGTTATAAAGGTAGTGCTTTCCTCATCCTGCTCGTCCATGGGTATCTGGTTGTATCCGGAAAAAGGCATCCATGAAACTGAGCAGACTATGACCCGCGGTTGAGTCCACCAACTGATCTATTTTTGGTAGGGGAAAGCTATCCTTCGGGCATGCCTTATTGAGGTCCGTGAAGTCTACACACATTCTCCACTTCCCATTGGCCTTCTTTACCAGTACTACATTGGAAATCCACTCTGGGTACTTGGCTTCCCTTATAAATCCTGCTAAAGACTTTTCCACCCTGGCATTTATGGCCTCGTGCCTTTCCCCGTTGAAGCACCTCCTTTCGCCTCACCGCCTTGCCCTTTCTTTTTTGACTTGCCACCAGTGACAAGCTACCCCGCGATCAATACCTCGGCATATCCTCATGAGACTGTGCAAATATGTCTCAGATGGGATCAGACACTTCACCAGCTCCTTTTTATTGCTTCGTCCACTCGATCCGACTTTAACCACTCGGTCGGTCACCTCGCTACAACAACCCTCCGGCTTTTCTCAATGTGTTCCCGCGACCATTTTTGAATCCCCTATTATCTGAGAGGTAACTGCAGCTTCTTTCCTTGGCCGCTGTAGCATAGCAGCTCCTGGCCATTCTCTGGTCGCCTTTTACTACACCAACAACTCCATTTATTCTGTACTTCAGCGCCAGATAATGCGTGGACATTACACATTGGCTTATCCTCATGAACGGTCTCCCCAATATCATCTGATAAGGACTTCTTTCTTCTATCACGACAAAATCCAGCATCATCGTTCTTTCAAACGGTTTTGATCCCACGGTAATTGGGAGTTCGATGATCCCCATGGGAGTTAGCCGTCCTCCTCCAAATCCCTTCAAGGATGTATTCGTCCGCTCCAGCTTTAAGTCTGAAATCCCCATATCATCTAGGGCCGACTTAAACAGAATGTCTACTGAGCTGCCCGTGTCCACCAGTATTCGCCGCAATTCTGTACTAGCCACCAATGCTTTAATCACCAGTGCATCCTCATGAGGATATAAAATGCCCTCTTCGTCGTCCTCTGTCCACATAATGGGAACTTGCCGCACTTTTTCCCTCTTGGCTGCTGGCAAATTGAGAAGCACCTCTTTGCCAGTCATGGCATATCTCCCATAGTTCTTTCGTGCTCTGTTCGAATCCCCGGCCAATGTTGGCCCTCCTGCTATCACCCGGATGGTCGGCTGTTCTCGTTCCAAACCCCTTTCAACTCCTTCATCCCGTGCATATTGCGATTCAATGACGGGGGACACTCCATCTACATACAAGTACTGGTTCCTCACCAAATCCTCCACCTGAATCTTTAGGTCACGGCATTGGCTGATAGTGTGACCGTGAGTGTTGTGGAATTTGCAGAACCTGCTCTTATCACGCCGGTGAGCGGGTTTTGTTATAGGGGCTGGAGTATACAGCAGTCCTCGTCCCTCGATCCTGTCATATAGTTCCTCCATGGAGATTTTCAATGGAGTGTACTGTCTATATGCCACGCTCTGGTCAACCAACTGAACTGCTCGGCTATCATGGATGTCACCTCGGGTTGGTATAGCCGTGGCTCTTTCGTCCCGAGACTGTAATTGGTGCATTTAACGCCGGGAGTCTTTGTGATAAGGGTGGGCAGCCCATCTGCTCACTTCCCGCCGCTCTGGGATCGGGGGGCGCGGAGGTTGAGCCCGACTGTGTTGGAACTGTTGTGATCTCGGAGCTATGGGGTAAGGGCGGGACCGAGCCGATATTCCGCCCATCACTGAAGATTCTCCAGCTCGTTTTCCCGACCCGCTCCCTCTCGGGGCCCTCCGTTCCTTTTGCCTCAGCTCTTCCAGCTGTTCACTTTTTATTCTTGCCGATTTCTCCTCTTCGATTTCTATATCTCGCCTCGCCTGCTCATACCTCGACGAGTAATTCATGCATTTAGGGCTTTAAGTTATACCACACCGGCCGATTTACACCTTCTTTTAATCCCCTCAACGCTGCGCGGTGATTAAAAGCTCCTGATTCAAAGACGGCTCGGTGATATCGTTTTTACATAATCTCGAAGGGATTCATGCTCCTCCTGTTTCATCCCCATCGGGCTCCATCATGTCGCCCTCTGGGCCACCGCCCCTGAATCGCCGCCAACTCCCCGCACATCTGCCATACCCTTTATACTTCCTGGGCAAATGTGCATGTACCATTCTCGAGCTCGTCCCTCTAGTGTCAACGGAACACCTCGCACCTCCGAGCCGGTGTGTCCCCGCACACCGTCATGTCGTTGAAACGCTCAATGTGCACCCAGTGTCACTTCGCCTGGAGTATTTGAGGTCGGGGAAGCGGAAATCTTTTGGGATTATGGTACTCATGATCTCAGTTGATAACGGAGATTCTTCATCTAGCATTATCCTCCAGCTCAGGGGCTTTCTCTTGCCCTGTATCTCCTCTATCACCTGCGCCAATCTGCGCACCTCCCCCTCCACTTCTATAGCACGGTCATGATCACGTGCAGCTATCTGGGTCTCGCCTCGCCGGCGTTACGCAACCATGCCCGAGCTCTCCTTCATCAACTCGCCCCTCGGCCATTAGTTTTCAAAGATTCGTCCGGGCGAGGTTGGTCTCTCCTTCATCCACGTGTTCCCGGGACCCGACCCATTTCTGGGGATGCACCCGTTAGGTTGGTCTCTGCGGGCGGAGGGATTTCCTCGACTTCTGCCTCCTGCGGAGGCTGGGTTCTGCTCCAACTTCATCCCTTCCCACGGGGGTTTCACAATCCCTTCTCCGCTCGTCCCTCAGCTCAAACAATATGGCCGCGAGAGTCTCCATTTGTTTCTCCATCCGCTCCAGTCTATCTTGCATCATCCTCTCTCTAAGCCATTTGCAATTTCCGGAGAGTGATTGTCTCCACCGTTTCATTGTCCTCCCTTAAAGTATCATTTCTTGACACATCCATATCCAATCGTTCGCTGCTTCTCCGGTAATTACTAATTTGGTGGTAGCTTTTTATTCAGCTCCCCACAGACGGCGCCAAAATGTTGATGCTTAAATCTGCTCGCCTTTTGACCGACCAGATTCTTTCACCAACGTTTGTGTTGTCAACTGTTGCTCGGACCACTGGGGTTGGAATCGCCCTCCTTTCGCTTACTAGACCTGCGTTCACCAAAAACGGATCAGAGACGCCGGTGGTTTTGCCGGCGTAAACCCTCCGATGCCTAAGTTAGCACAAGGTGTTTACGGGAAAACAGTGTAATTTGGATTCAAGAAGGGTTTCTAACTTGTTTCGAAGTTTGTAAGAAAAAAGCCTGATTGCAATTTGGCAGCGTTTTCCCTCTCTTAATTTTTCTATCCCTTTCTTCATCGATTTCTTCTTCTTTTATAGCCGCTGTCCCCACGTTCCCGTTTGCCCTTCATCCCACCTTTTTCGGGTAGTGGCAGCCCCTCATGGGACTCTAACTGCTGCATTATGGGCAAACGTGGGATCTCGCGTCTCCCGCAACGGTTCTGGGAAAGCGCAACTATCGTGATTCTGTGCGATCCTGTTTCCGCTTTTTTGGGGGACGGGTATCGGCTCGGTATATACCTCTGGTCAGTATTCGTCTCTGATCGGCTCGTGTTGCCCCCTGTTCTGCTCGTACCATTTGGCTGAGGTAATTCATGCCGGGGTGGAAATAGTAGCATGGCCGACCTGGTGCTTTTATTTGCTTAACAGTTCCATTAATCAGTGGAAGAAAAAAATGTCATACTTTTGGGAGAATATGGAGTCTATGACCAATCGACACAGGGTTCAAGCATGGACTTCAGGAGTTTCTAGCTAGAATAAGCATTGTGATTTGATTTCTTTCCGCTCAAAGGGTCCTAACCATAGAACGAGCAAGAAAATTAGCATGAAATAGTACTGTGCTAGAGCAAGTGATTTATGATACATTTCTCGTTACCCCTAAATATGAATGTGTGCACTTCTGCTTCTATACTTTTGTTCTTGCCTTCTCTGGATGAGTTTTGCTTTAAACTTTCCTTGGCAGGTCTTTCCATTATACTACAGTCTAGCTGTTGATAAATAGTGGAATTCTTTCGTCGACTTCACAAAGAGTAATTACATCTCATCTTTGCAGCTACTATTGGTTGTTCTTATGCTTCAATGTTCGGATGGCTCTATTCTCATGCACTTGCTATCGCTTATGTTGGTAAATATTAGAAACTCTTCTTCATCTTTTATGAACGTTACCTTTGCTTAGAGTGAGCTAACAATTAGTCTCCATCGCTTTGTAGTCATGATTTTGCATCTTTGCATTTCGTAAGCTCTCTCGCTTCAAAGCAACCTTCTCGGATCGGATGAAAATCGATTTTCCAAACAAAGGTTCCTCATTGAAGAAATTTAAAGATTCGAAGCAATTAGCTCATAAGACTTCTACGAAGCAATGAAGAGCAGGGTACCCTATAAAAGATGAGAAATTACTCGCAACAAAACCTCGAAAGGGGAGTGAGATAATCATACCGGTGGTGTACTCCACTCTCAAGGCAATCCATAGTCATTTTGTCACCTCAACGGGAGGACATGACTCCTGCAACATGTAAGAAAAGAGAATCAAATTGTCATAACAATAATTCCAATTATACCGTTGTGATAGAGAGAAAAACGAGAGCATGCTTATGGAAAAAAATTTAATTTTTAAATTTCTAATTTGTCAAATCGAGGTTTGATTTCTGAATTTTTTAGTTGTCAAGTGGATTAAATTTTCCCCCGTATATAATGTCTAGAGAAACTCATGAATCTAAACAAACCCAACCCATATTAAATTTAATAATATCATTATCCTCAGACTCTCAGTTTTGCACTTTTGCTTACATAAACATTATGGAACTTAAACTTAAATCCACATTTTTCATCACTCTCTTGGTGGCCTCATGTTTGTTCCTTAATCTTATTTTCCTCATCTTTTTAATGCATGCATAATTAACTATAATATGACAACTAATTGGCTGGCATTTATATATGCAGGCGTGTTATTAGCATTAGGCTAATTAATTGATTGCCATTTATATATGCAGGTGTGTTGTTTGATATTTCCATGCCGGCAGTTGATGCTCAACCGGAATCAAAAGCAGTCACTTGTAAAAGCAATGCCGACTGTGACAATCCCTGTCATTCGTTTGAATGCGATCTTGATACCCATCTCTGCGTTTGTGTTCAAGCCGAAATTCGTCGTGTTGTTGAAGAGATTAAAGCTTGGATTGCAAGTTCTAGTGATATTTTGGATGCTGAATTGCAAAATTTGTAACGTTACAATCTTTGTTTTATTTCTTACATCATATGTCAAATAAAAGTATCGACTAAGATTGTTGCCTCTCTTCTGATGTGCATATTAAAATTGTGTACAAAAATTTACAAATCATCTCCATGTGATTGGTCCTATTATACAATGTTGTACTATACATTTGGAGAAGTATTTAAGGCTTTGTTTTCTCTACTTATCTGTGTTTCCCGCACACCTAGAGATATCCACCAGGCAGTTATATCAGTTGTGGATAGCTGAAGGTTTCATTCCAGACAACAGTGAGACAATTGCTGGGAAGTACTTAGAGCAACTAATCAATAGAGGCTTTATTGATGCAAGGAAGAGAAGAGCTGGAGGCACTATCAACACATGCTCTGTTCGTGGTCGTTGCCGTCCTGTGTTGTTAACAGTGGCTTTCAAGGCGGAATTTATCTTTCTCTCGTTCATGGATTCAAAAGGTAAATCACAAAAGAATGTTAAACGGATCAGCGTTTTTGAAAAACAGAGTGATTTTGTTCACTTAGATGATTATGACTCGCCATGCATTCTTTGTTGTACTTCACTTCAAATGGGAGCAATTGTGTTCTTTACAACTAAATTTGTTGTGTTCTTTACACAAGCAAGCCAGGTTTGTTCTTTACACCTAAATTATCAGCTAATTGCTGATAATTTCGAGGCCACCAACACTCGAAATTGTTTAAGCTCCTTATGCACCAGAGCTGTTCAGGAATCTTTTTCAAGTAAGCACAGGGGTTGATAATCAAGCATTCTAGTTTTGGCATGGCCGCAATCCCCATAGTCCACTCCTCTAGCCATAGCATTGATTTCAGGTGCAATACCTTGAGGTTCGGAAACCCATAAGAGCCACAAGTCAGCTTTCTACCTGAATATGAGTTTTGCTTCAGTTTGAGCACTTGAAGAAGCGGCAGCTTTTCTAGTGCCGACATGGGATCATCCATTAGGTCAGTATCAGAAAAACTCAGGTGGGTTAGACTATGAGGAAATAGCTATTCAGCAAGGACTATTTTGGAGAGCCGTGGCATCTTGCTTTCATTCGCCAGCTTCAATGACTCAAGAGAGCTCAATCTGCAGAGGCTTTTGGACAACAAGGATTGATAATAACTTAAATCTCCCTGTATCTGGAGATTTCGAAGATTAGGTAGTCTGCCCAATATATCTTCAGTACAGCAGCAAGGATGCAAGGCTGAAATGAAATTGAGATTTTCCAGAGAGCCACAATATTTTCCTGGATGCGCAGGAAGTGTGATTGAGCCAAAATTTAGATGCCTGAGTTTGTTCATCTTCCAAAATTCATCTGCTGTATGATCTATATAGCTAAAGGGCATGTCTAGGGTGTAAAGGTTCAGAAGATTGCTTAATATTGATGAAGGCAGGATTTTGAGGGAAGGGATATTCAACTTTAAATATCTCAAAAGAAATAAATTTTCAATTCCGGATGGATATTGGATGAGTACAAGAGATCCCAAGTCCAATACTCTGAGAAATTTCAACATTACACAAATTTTCTCCCAATCTATTGGGTCAAGGTGGTCCCTTTTTGAAGTGAAGTACAACAAAGAATGCATATGCGAGTCATAATCATCTAAGTGAACAAAATCACTCTGTTAATTGCATCAGAGGATTAAGAAGAATATTTGCAATAACCACATCATATGATCTGCTAATTGCATCAGAGGATTAAGAATATTTGCAATAACCTCTGATGCAATTATACAGAGAAGTATAATTAAGGCAGTAATGCTTCCTAGTCAACAAGCGTAACGTGATCAAGGATCCAAATGATAAAATACCACTTGTAGCTTGAAGAGTAAGCTCATTTGACATTTAAGTAAAGAGGTGTCCTACGGCAGAAACGATGAAAGTGCCCTATGGTACCCGTCCTAAATATATTCACTTAAAAGGGACATAAGAAGGACTCCATTTTTCTTTTTCTTTCTCTTCAACTCTATTGAGCTTGAGTCACAACTAGTAATTGATTCAATTCAAATCAGAAAATTCAGTGAAAAAAATAACCAACCATAAGTTAAAGCATTGGATATGACTATTTTAACTCTAATAATTACTTTTTTTTTTGTCTAAACCACAAGGTGGTTCTGAGTGGGCCCCAACTGTGGGAAGCACCTTTAAGCCCGTACCACAATCCAAATTAATCCCCGCTCGCACCAGATCGGCCCGTAAGGGATAAAGTGCTAGCCAAAATGGTGACTACATACTAGAGTGGGGCTTGAACCCCTGACCTCTCTAATAATTACTTTAAATACATTATTGTTCTCCACACTCGTCTATTAAATTTAAAAATTAAGTTATACTTTGTACCGTCTTTAAAATACTAAAAATCTTTAAGCATATTAAATTAATTACATTTATTTACTCAAAACAATACTCAAAGACAATTCTTTAAAAAAATTAGCATATAATACTGAAGTTTTTATTGACAAATCGGCAAATCCTAATTTAAACTTGGAGTGATTAAAAGAATAATAATAATTTGCTTAGAAAACCACTAACCAAGCCCTATATCATCATATCATATCATATGAATTTTGTTACAAATTAGTTAGTTATTAATATTTTGATAATTTAGGGACTCTCATTCAACCAAAATTGGATAGCTTTTTCTAATGGGGAAGGTATTCGCATCGAACCCATTATCTCTGAACGTACCCGACCCAGCATTCGAGTCATGGCTACTATTACTCAGAATCAGAAAGATGGGATTTCTTGTGAAGTGAACACACCCTCCACCACAAATTCCAGATCCTCAGAAATATAGATTCTCCAATGGAGGTGGTGATGAACTTATAGATGCAAGCCATGTAGCGGAGCGGAGCTGCGCTTCGGCTGATCTTTCAATAAATAATGACAAGATTTCTGTCAGAAATGATAATGGCAAAGGGTCTGCTAAGCATGATGCTCAGTACCCACCAGATCTGCTGGTTCTTGCCAGTAACCCCAAGGGGCACGTTAGTTCTGAGACTAATAACCCAACATCAGTTGTATTAGTATCAAAGCCAGAATTATCTAGTACTTGCACCACCAAGAAGCAATTATTTACTTTGCAAGAACCTCCTCAAGCAGAGTCCATCGCTAGGGACAATGTGGATAAGACTATGGTAGAAGCTACGCCAACTGTGAATCCCCTTGGTGGCAATTATAATGACAAGGAAACTAAATATGTCTCTGCCTCTAATGATCCTTCTTCTTGCACACAATCGGCTGGTACAGGTACTAGCTCAAAGAAACCAGAAGATGAAACTAATCCTCGTTCACAGTATCAGCAGAAGACTATGGCTGTGATGCGGGGTGGTGAAATGGTAGAGGTGAGCATTTTAACTTGTCATAGACTTTACACTATAGAGCTTTATCTCTAAACTATAAGAAGTTAATGTTGCACTAAAAATTTATAACATAATCGCTATTTTGGCCAGGTAAGCTACAGAGTTTACATCCCCAAGAAAGCCCCTGCTTTGGCTCGGAAGCAGCTCAAGCGGTGATGTTTAATCTATATGATTTTGGTTGTAAGTGTCTAACAACCCCAGATAAAAGTCATTAGTTGATAATCTAAATAGGTTGATAATTAATTTGGGGTTTACCTCCTTTACTTTTATACTTACGATAGTAATTAGAGAATTCAGGCTTGTATTTATATGGTAACAATAGGTTCGTTAGGTATTGTTGTTTAACTTGCTTCGATCTCTCTTACACCAACCTTGGAGGGAGATTAGGTTAAATTTGTGTTGGGATGGGTGTGTGGTAACTATTAAAAACAAAAATAAATGACTAATGGTAATGCTGTTGATTTGAAAGTAGTATTTCTTAGGTTTTCCGCATTTACGTTCTTTAGATTGTTTTCTCCCTGTATGATTAATTCCCGTCTAGGTGAGCTGTTATTAGTTGGTTCATATTCATGATCACGGTAATCGAAAGTTCCTTTGTCAGCGTGGGAAAAGGCTGTATTGAGGTCCAGACAGATCTTCGAAGGAAATGTTGGAGAAAACATCTTGGGAAGTACTTCCAAAAGCAGTTTGAAAATTGAAACAGCTTAAGGAAATATGTACTTTTCATTCCTTTATTGAAGTGTGTTTACAGTACCTTTTGACTGATGTAAAACTGATTCTATCATTCTAATATTCTCCTAATGCTTGACATTTATTTTGGAATCTAATTTTGTTTCCTCAACGTTTTTCTTTATGAGCCATTCTTAAATTTTTCTTAATTCTGCTTTCAGAATCTTCCTTTTGAGGAAGTTCTTCATTTTCACATGTTCAAGAGAAGTCGGGCATCACAAAAATGAATAGAACATTTCTAAATCTAAAGGACAAGTGCAAGACCTTATGCTTCTCCTCCAGAAAAGTTCATTCAATATAGCTTTATTGAAGTCAAGTTTGTTGAAGTTAAAATATATTCAAACTTCACTAAAAGTTTTTCCGAAACTTGTGGACATTTTCGGTTTTGATTCTCAACAGCAACTGGCTCCTAGAGTTCACCCGTCGCCACAAGCTTGAGAGGGATCGTTGGCAATGGCAATCAATCAGAGCATAGGATGTAGTACTTAAATAGTTGAGAACTTGGGTGCTTACTGTGTCTGATTATAGATCGACACTAATGATCTTCTTTAACTCGTTTCTTTTTACCACTCACGCATGTCCAATCATCCATCTCTGACACTAATATGTCTTCCAAGAACTCTGAATAGCGATTAATGATATGTGGAAGCTGCATAAAAGTTATGACAACAACAAAATCAGCTTCACGTTGCCTAAAATCCAATTAAATATAACTGTGAAGAACTTTGTTTGGAAACATAAATAGCAGCAACTTCATCATGCTCTTGGCAATAATATTTTGTAGAATAACATTTTCCAGCAAAAGACAAGGAACAACAGAAAACACTGTAGAAGAAAAAATACTTTACACTATAAAGACCTCTCCTCAAACTTTACTGTAAGTACCAATTTTGACTGACCTTAGCAAAGAAGATACCTGCTCAGATAGAATACTGGAGATGCCCACAACTGCTCCTGGCTTAGCATAAGAAACAATATGATCTGCTAATTGCAGCAGAGGATTAAGAAGAATATTTGCAATAACCACATCATACTTCTCTGTATCAGAAATCCCTATAATTTGGTGTGAGCTCAGATCTTCCACTACTCCGTCTACCCTTTCATTCATGGAGGTGGGGAAGGTTCTGTCTGGAACTAAGTGTAGTTTCATTTTTTCAGGTCCTATGTTGTTTAAAGCAGCATTTTGATGCGCAGATTTGATTGCTTGGGGATCTATATCAACTCCAACAGACATGGCAGCACCAAACTACATTCACGGAAGAATTGACTTTGTTTCACATTGTACAACAGAAAAACAAATTATGCTACAGAAATGGATCAATATTTATAACCGCATTAGCAAAAGTAATAGTTGATTACCTTGATTGCTGCAATTCCAAGAATTCCTGAACCCGTGCCATAGTCCAAGAAGAGTTCTCCTCCTTTTATCAAGCTTCGTAACAACAAAAGACACAACTTAGTGGTGGCGTGCTCTCCACTTCCAAATGCCAATCCAGGATTCAAAATTATATTTGTTGCTTGAACATCCTGTGGCACGCAAAAATAATATTATTGATACGATGTGTTAACCATTGCTCAAAGGGAAAATTTTTCTTTGTAAAGAATTAAAAGAAGTAAAAATGCAAGGGAGACTATTCCAGCAGTCAAACGGATTTGCAATAAGAATGCCAAGTCAGTGCGTTTGGACTACTCTTAGGTCATTAGGCAGAGGGCCCAATAATAAATAAGCAGCTATATTTAAGACTAATGTGGGATTACATCAACATTATGATTTCCAAATGACGGTTCCTCATTGAAGAAATTTAAAGACTCGGAAGCAATTAGCTCATAAGACTTCTACAGAAGCAATGAAGAAGAGGGTACCCTATAAAAGATGAGAAATTACTGCAACGAAACCTCCAAAGAGAGTGAGATAATCATACTGGTAGTGCACTCCACTCAGGCACAATCCATAGTCCTTTTGTTACCTCAACAGGATGAAATGACTGCTGCAACATGTAAGAAAATAGAACGAAGTTGACATAACAATAATTCCAACTATACCATTGTGATAGAGAGAAAAAGGAGAGCCAACAAACTTGAGTTTTCTTTATCCAGTTGCATTGCTCTCCCATTCTAACTTCATAGCGTGGTATCTCTTTCAAGCCTATGGAATTAGCAGCATTTAATATGCACTCATCCACGTCTTCGCATTCAGGAAATATGGAATCAATATAGATCTGCATGAAAGCAATCTGTAAGTAATATTTAAAACAACTGTAGTTTTTATTCAAAAGCCACCCTACATTCAACAAAATCTAAGACCAACCAGTAACATTATAACGCGTTTTAGAGGCACTCTTTTAACACAGAAAGAAGCCAATTTTCAATTCCATACCAAACATTGAAAATTTTGTGCTTATTTAGTATTATTATTAATTTTTTCCTCTAGTTACCTTTCTAGCGAGTGAACCAACAAAGTCAATAAAAATCTAAGGCCAATTGGTAACATTACAATGGAATTTAGAAGGAAGCACATTTTTAACACAAATAGAAGCCAATTTGATAATGATGCTGATGAGAATTCTGATGAGTTTCATTTCTTGTTTATTGGTGCTCCCAAGATCCTTTACAAGATATGAATCAATAATCAAAGAAAAAAAAAAAGGAAGAAATTAAAATACATAGTTTCAACCTTATCAGAATTCTCATCAGCATCATTATCATGTTCATCCACGCTTGTAGAACTTGCACCGAAACATAGAAGAGCTTCAGAAAACATATCCTGACAACACACAAAAGTTAAGGCACCTCAATTTTTAATACCAAATAATGACTAATTCAAAATGCTTAAAAATACAGAAAAGCAAAAAGGTGAAACTCACTAAGGCATGTTTTTGACAGCGAATGCGAACTGAGAGATAAGGAGACTCCGCTGACGGAGCGTAGATAGAGGATAAGGATGTGCATGGAGAAGAAGAATAAGAAGAAGAAGAAGGGGCTGAAACTTTTATGAGAACGGAAGAGGGCGTTGTTGACTGGGTTCTGGGTTTTTGTTTTATGAGCGGAAATAGATTCTGATGGCGGGTGAGCTGTTTGTACGGAAGACGTTTGAAGAAATGACCCAATGAGAAGAATGATATCGCTGCTCTGCTCGATTAAGATAGTTGTTTATCTAAGCGTGCGTCTTCGATTCGCAGAGGACTCAAATAATTTATTTTCTATCACAATTTATTTCCGCTCCCTTCTGAGTAGGAACTAGGAAGTAGTGCTGATTTCCGAGCTATCTTCTGAATAAAACTTTCAACTATTATAACAATTCAAAGAAAATATAATTATATACTAACATAAAGTGGCAAGTCAATTAAATTAGATTGTTTGATTAGATTGGATCATATAAGGAACGGTTAACTTATAAATTCTGTAAGATATCCCTTTCAAAATAAGTAAAATAGAGGTGGTCCTAAGTGGACCACACTCCATTCTCATTAAAGGGTTGTATTTTATAGAATCTGTACATAAATGAAAGCTATCGGCACCCTCTAAGACTTTCATAGAACCTTGTGTTTAGAACTTGCCGAACTACAGAAAGAGAATAGAGTGGAGCTATTGTCACCTCTAAAAGAATTCTTAGATGCTAAATTTATATTTTTAACTCTAATCAAATCACGTTTGACAATTCATCCCTCTTCCTCTAACTCCACATGGGTTTTATTTTTATTTAATAAAAGATAATTTGGTTGTTATAGTGAAAATGTTTTTTTTTATTTTTATTTTTATTCTTAAATTAGTGGTTACTCTTGGACGGAAATTTTTAGTTCATTATTTTCAAATTACAAAAAGCTTATTGTCTTTTACTATTATGGCTACTTGCTCTCTTTATTTTATCGATTTATGTGTTCATATAAAAGCATGTGAATTGTCGCATTCAGATTATAAAATGATATTGGATTAGCTTCTAGCAATCTTTTTTAGTATAAAAGAAATATATGTTCAATTCTTTTTTTCCCTCTCTCATAGTAAAGTTAGTGAGAAAGAAGTGTACAAGGACGTTTGTGGAATTAAAATAGCTCCACTCAAGAGGATAGCCTTGAGTATTTCTTATCTAGTTTTTAGATTCTATTTTCTACTAGTTTAACTTACTTCATAGTAATATTTTGATATCTTTTCCCATGGAATGATAAAATTAAGTTAAGTAATAATATAAATTCTATATTATAAGAATCTTATACACATATAAGAATAAGAATAAAAAGTTGGAAAAAGAAGTTCAAAGAATTTTAAATTGAAAATTTGATTCTCATGTGCCGAACAAGGGCTTCAGATTAAATTGTTGAAAAAGTTTTGTAATAAAAGATTTTTGTTTTCATATGATTTTTTAAGAAAAAAGAATATATAAGGTTATTTGCAGAATTAACATAGGTGTTGTTAAAAGTAGTGTGATTTACATATGTACTTTTAGAAGAGATGTTTTATGAAGAGTTTAAAGTGGTGCTAATAGTTTCATTTATTGACAAATGGGTGAAAAAAACATCCAAAAGCTTCAAAGACCTTTCATAATACTTATAATGGAACACAAAATAGTTAATTATACTTTACAACTCAAATTTTTTTTTAACATTTTACAACTCAAAACGCGCTAGAAGATTTTTAATATTTCTTAGTTAACTATAAAATACGATAAGTATATATAACAAAACAAGAATTTATTAATTGATACCATATATTTGATACAAAAGAAGAAGAAAATCTTCCACTTGATAGAATATATATAGTATATGACAAGTTACGTACATCTAATCTTCTGCATGCATATGGAAAAAAATTAACTGTTTAAATTTCTAATTTGTCAAATCGAGGTTTGATTTCTGAATTTTTTTAGTTGTCAAGTGGATTAAATTTCCCCCCACATATACTGTCTAGAGAAACTCATGAATCTAAACAAACCAAACCTATATTAAATTTAATAATATCATTATCCTCAGACTCTTAGTTTTGCACTTTTGCTTGCATAAACATTATGGAATTTAAACTTAAATCCACATTTTTCGTCACTCTCTTCGTGGCCTCATGTTTGTTCCTTGATCTTCTAAATCCACATTTTTTTAATGCATGCATAATTAACTAAATGGTTAGCATTTATATATGCAGGTGTGTTGTTTTATATTTCCGTGCCGGCAGTTGATGCTCAACCGGAATCAAAAGCAGTCACTTGTAAAAGCGATGCCGACTGTGACAATCCCTGTCAGTCGTTTCGAATGCGATCTTGATACCCATCTCTGCATTTGTGTTCCTGCCCGCAATTGGACGTGTTGTTGAGTAGATTAAAGCTTGTATTGCAAGTTCTAGTGATATTTTGGATGCTGAATTGCAAAATTTGTGGCGTTACAATCTTTGTTCCATTTCTTACATCATATGTCAAATAAAAGTATCAACTAAGATTGCTGCCTCTTTTCTGATATGCATATTAAAATTGTGTACAAAAATTTACAAACCATCTCCATGTGATTGGTCCTATTATACAATGTTGTACCATACATTTGGAGAAGTCTTTAAGGCTTTGAATTATACAATTTTTAAAATTTTCAGTATTTTTTTGGCTTTCGAGCTGGGTTCGGACTTTTTAGCCGGAGCCGAAGACCAGCCAGAATACTTAGAAAACATGCTCTAGCTAGACTTGATTTTTCTGCCATTCCTACTTAGAATTCCATTATCATTGATTTCATTGATGGATTGTTATATTTTTAACACTAAGGGCTCAAATGAAAATAATTATAAATAGTGTCTTATGATGTAATCCTTTCAAAAAGGTGAGAGTTCATATAATACTGATATTTGAATCAAAAAATGATACAGTGGTGAGAAAACAACTATAAATTTTATTTATAATGTTAAATAAAAAAATTATAACTATTTTTCAATTAACATTGTAACATTGCACAATTTACTATTATTTTTGTCACCCGTTGTTAGAACTCTTTATCATTTTTCATCTCTTAAAAAAGAATGCTAAAAAGAAAATTGAACATATATTAACTATAAAATTTTACAAACGATTTAGTACTTTCTCCGAATCTGGTTGAAGAAATAAGACAGCATCACACATGATTAAGAATGCATATTTATTTGAGTAATTTTACATTTATAACCCTGGGATACAAATTTTATTTGTGATATAGATACATGCAAGTCTCGCAATAAATTTAACAACTAACACCAGACATGATTTTGCCTTTTTCCACAGCTTAATTATTAAATAATTGATAACGCTCTTGTGCTTGCTCCGTTCTTTTCTTTTCAGACAAGCTTTTATAGTCCCGGTGGGATTGTTTTTACCCTTCCTTTCTTAAAAGTGGATGTATAAAACAAATTGGTCTTGATCGATACTCGACGATGTCCTGTTTATTTTTCTCTGCTTTATTCTTTTTTCATCATATGGGAGACGAGATTATTGTAAGATTCTGCCTTGATCTGTTCTAATCTGAGAGTCAACGATCTTGATTCAACTTCTTGACTGGAGAACTAGCTTAAGAGAAGGGAGGTATGGGAGCCAGCACTAATGTTTGAATTGAGAGCTTTAAAGCATATTTTCTTTTTCCCCTCTCTCTTTTTAACTATTTCTTTGCATGCTATAGGACTGATTTCGGGGTGAATCTGAGAGAGGAGGAGATATGGACATCAACTTCAGACTATTTTCAGAGAGGCTGGGACGGGTGTTAGCTGGTGAAGAAGTCACGTTGCCTGATGCTGCAAAACAACCTATTCAGAACCTTCATGCCGAGACTGAAATCGTTACTTCTTGGCTGAGTGAATTTGAATATGACATCTCCTGCCTTCACCGCAAAAAAATAGTAGAAGATGAAATTGGAAACCCAGATCTCGGCAAATCAACCGTTATGGACGAAATCAATTGCTTTACCGTGAATCGAGAAGGTGATTGACACATTCATCAACAAAAGATCACTCAACAGAAGACTCAAAGCGGGTGCAGCAAGAACATTTGTGATGCTCTGCAAGGACTCCAAAGCAGAATCATTGATATAAAACAACGGACGCAACAAGTTCCGCACATCGACTCCGGAAGCTTTGATGACGTCAAAACTTTGGAAGCTAAAGCCGGTATATCTTCATCGTCTAAGAATCGGAACACGGTGGGTCTAGATGATAGAATGGAGGAGTTGTTAGATCTATTGATCGAGGGACCACCTCAGCTTTCAGTGGTGGTCATACTTGATAGCATTGGGTTGGACAAGACGGCTTTCGCCGGAGAGGCTTACAACAGCAGTTATGTGAAGCATTATTTTGATTGTCACGCTTGGATTACAGAACCTTACAGCAATGAATATGATGCTGACCAAATATTAGATATCGTTATTAAGTTTCTGATGCCTTCATCTAGGTTGAGTGAAATAATGGATAAAAATTATGAAATGAAAAAAATTATTCTTCATGAATATCTGATGACCAAGCAGTATTTGATTGTGATTGATGATGTATGGAGCATTGATATGTGGGATGTTATTCGAGAAATACTTCCGGATAATCAGAATGGAAGTCGAGTATTAATAACACTCACTGACATTGTGATGGTCACCTCATTTCAGTTCGAAGACGGAGAGAACATTCGGCTTGATTTTGTGCCCACCGGAGGACCATTGAGAGCTACATATAAAGGATGGCCTTTCCTCATCTTATATCATGGAAGCATCTCATTAGAAGAAAATATAGAGGAAGCAGTGCATGCACCCCTTGGGCTTCGGTACATCAAATGTTTAATGTTACCTTTTTGCTTCAAACCTTGTTTTCTCTACTTATCTGTGTTTCCCGCACACCTAGAGATATCCACCAGGCAATTATATCAGTTGTGGATAGCTGAAGGTTTCATTCCAGACAATAGTGAGGCAACTGCTGAGAGTTACTTAGAACAACTAATCAAGGGAGGCTTTGTTGAAGCAAAGAAGAGAAAAGCCGGAGGCGCTATCAACACATGCTCTATTCCTGGTCGTTGCCGTCCTGTATTGTTAGGAGTGGCTTCCAAGGTGGAATTTATCTTTTCCCCTTTCATGGATACAGAAGGTAAATCACAAAAAAATGTCAAACGTTTCTACGCTGTTGAAAGATGGGATGATTTTGCTTGCTTAGATGATTATGACTCGCAACTGCATTCTTTCTTGTGCTGCTCTCCAGAAAGCCGCCACATTGACCCCATAGATTGGGAGAAAATTTGTGGAATGTTCAAACTTCTCAGAGTGTTGGACTTGGGATCTCTTGTTCTCATCCAGTATCCATCCGGAATTGAAAATTTATTTCTTTTGAGATATTTGAAGTTGAATATCCCTTCCCTCAGAAGCCTGCCTTCCTCATTATTAAGCAATCTTCTGAACCTCTACACCCTAGACATGCCCTTTAGCTATATAGATCATACGGCAGATGAATTTTGGAAGATGAACAAACTCAGACATCTAAATTTTGGGTCAATCACACTTCCTGCGCATCCAGGAAAATACTCTGGCTCTCTGGAAAATCTCAATTTCATTTCAGCCTTGCACCCTTGCTGCTGTACTGAAGATATATTGGGCAAGCTACCTAATCTTCAAAATCTCCGAATACGGGGAGATTTAAGTTATGATCAATCTTTGCTGTCGAAAAGTCTCTGCAGATTGAGCCGTCTCAAGTCATTGAAGCTGGCGAATGAAAGCAAGATGCCACGGCTCTCCAAAATCGTCCTTGCTGAATACCTATTTCCTCATAGTCTAACCCACTTGAGTTTTTCTAATACTGACCTAATGGATGATCCCATGCCGACACTAGAAAAGCTGCCGCTTCTTCAAGTGCTCAAACTGAAGCAAAATTCGTATTCAGGTAGGAAGCTGACTTGTGGCTCTGATGGTTTTCCAAATCTCAAGGTATTGCACCTGAAATCAATGCTATGGCTAGGGGAGTGGACTATGGGGATTGGAGCCATGCCAAAACTAGAATGCTTGATTATCAACCCTTGTGCTTACTTGAAAAAGATGCCTGAACAGCTCTGGGGCATAAAGAGCTTAAACAAGTTCGATTGCTGGTGGCCTCAGCCAGAGCTAAGACAAAAGCTACGGGAATTTGAGGATAAGGAACAGTGCGGCATTCAACTATATCCTTACGGAATTTGATTAGCCCCTATTGAATTTGATGTATGTTTCTCGTTTTACCCAATTTCTTCAAATTTTAATTACTTATCCAATTGTTTTACAAATTGTTTTCTTCTAATTTGTCTCAACATTAAGTACCCTTTAGAGTTTCCAATGCTCACCTCAATCATCAAGCCCTCTTTAGCAGCAGTGGAGACATAAGTACCCTTGTATATTCAACCATGAGCCTAGAAGACTTCGGCGTTCATTTGTTTTAATAGTTAAGGAAAAAAATGTAATTTAAAATTCTTATTTTTCACAATTTCTTCAATGATTTGTGTAGGTGAAATCAGAGCAGAAAACATCATAACTGCAGCCCGAGCTTCAATTTCAACCAGAATCCTTTCTGTCTTCACTTCTGCTGTCTACACAAATAAATCCTGAAATTTCGTTTCGGATTTTTCAGTTGAGAGTTCATTGATTTGTGCTTCAGCCTCGGTTCGTTAATTGTGTACAAAAAATAAATAATATTTGTGATGCTTTCTAGTGTTTGGGTTGAGTTGAATGTGTTTTCTGTCTTTTGTTCTGTTGCTTGCTCTGAAATCCTGTTTCAGAGGCTGGGCAAGTCTGGCTCTCAATATGTTTCGTTTATTTCGAGAAAAGATTGATTATTGATGAACTTCACACTTGGCTGAATATCTTAGTAAACGTTCTTGTGGAGAAATTCTAATACCCGCTTAGGCACTACAATAAGGCAGAAATACTAATACTGCTGTACATGTGTTGATTGATTGACAGCTTTGTTCTCTGCTGCTCTTTCTTTATCTGATACAGAAAATTCCTTCAATATGATTGCTAGTTGCTACTAACTATCGAAGTATTCCTCCTTTGGCTCATTCAATGGAATATGAGGGACATATTACTGAGACTGAGCCACGCTTCATTGCCTTCCCGGAGAAAGTTGAAGTTTGGGCCGTGTACTTGGGACTGGAATGAAGAGCGGCGGCGAAATGATTACAAGAATTGCCATTTAGAGGGGCTTTTTTGTGACTACTGATGTGTCCCTCTAATGGTTCAATAAATTGAAACCACGTCTAATAAAAGGCTAGAAAAAAGCCGTGTATAGTAAGCAGCGACTTTCAATAATAGAATTTTGCGTGCAAGTGTGTGCATTCGAGAAAGCAAAGTATCAGTTTTTGTATAGCTATAGCCTACGGTATATGTGCGAGCACCTAAGATATATTTTGCAGTGAGCATTGACACGACATCAAATATTTTTTCGTAGAGCATGCATGAAAACATCTATAAAATTCAAGAAGGTATAATTGCAATCCCTCGTTCAAATTTATAACAAATCAATTATAAAAATATTCAGAGAGAAATTATGTTCTATATTAGATCACATGTTAAAATAGTTATCAAGATATGCATGTACGTACGTATTTGCATAAATAAAATGTACTGCGACATTATGTAATGCATTTGAGTGGGCAAAGAAGGAACTTTATCACTTGCAAGGCTCTTTTGTTTGTGGTTACCCAAACCAATTTGCTTGAATATATCCTGCAAGAGCCTTTTTCATTGCTACCATATGCCATGGTTGTGAACTAAAAGTTTCTTAAACGCAAGATTTATGTTAAAAGATTTTTCATAACCAGTCTTGTAACACCATTTTCATCCACATCTGTTTAACAACCGGTCTTAATAACCTGTCTTTATTGCTCTACCCGTATGTAAATAGAAAGCAGTTATAATGTATTTGCTGTATTTAATTAAATCAATTGTATTAAATTAAATCAAGTGATGAAATTTGGTACAGGCCAAAGAAAAAAAATAAATGTAGAAATTTAATTTGGTTTGTTAGCATTCCATTACTTGGCCAATTTCCTTAACACTGAATGATTGAATAAATTTTTAATTTTTCGTTTTCAAGAGTTTATAGTATTTGTTTGGAGGTAAATTTGGAAGGATATTTATGGACTAATTGAAAGCTGACATGTGGTATAAGAGTAATAAATAAGAAGTTTGAACGGTGAAAAAAAAAAATGACACCTCGACTGTCCTACACAAGCCAATCAAGGAAAAGAATAAAGTTTGGTTAAATTAGCGTGAAAAGCAAGCTCATTTGATATTTGAGTAAAGAGGTGCCATGCAGTAGAAAAGATTAAACTACCCTGTGGTACCCAATCTAAATATATTCACTTAAAAGGGGCAAGAGAAGGACTCCATTTTTCTTTTTCTTTCTCTTCGACGCTCTTGAGCTCGAATCACAATTAGAAATTGATTCAATTCAAATTAGAAAATTCAGTGAAAAAAAAAAACCAACCATAAGTTAAAGTATTGGATATGACTATTTGCACTTATCTATTAAATTTAAAAAATTAAGTTATACTTTGTAATAGGGGTGGGCAAAATCGGGTTCGGTCGGGTTCGGATCAATCCGATCGGGTTTCGGGTTGGTCGGGTTGGATAAAATCGATCCGAACTCCACCCGAGCGTATACTTTCGATCCGATCCGATCCGGAATTTAATTCGGATCGGATCGGGTTAAAAGTCGGTGGAGTTCGGATCGGATCGGATGCGGGTTAATTCGGTTCGATTAAATTCGGGTTATTCAGATGAATTCGGGTTAATTCGGGTCGGGTGTAATCGGATCGGATTTGGGTTTATTCGGGTTCGGGTTAAATTCGGGTTATTCGGATCAATTCGGGTAAAAAAAAAAATTGTTCATTTTTGTATTCATGTAAGGCACTATCAACACACACCAGGGATTGCAAGCTATCATATAAAATAAAAATAAAAAGTCATTGATCCGTAAATTTCTAACTTCAGGTGAGAAATGAATCTCCTCATAAATAAATAACTAAATAAAGTTAACAGCCAAACAGAGCTGGAATGAACGGCACTAAATAATTGTTCAAATAATAGTTGGGGAAATGATCATACAGGAATTGCAATTCCTTCAGCTTGCCCAATGTGTCAGAAATAGAGTCAGTGAAACTGTTCGAGTAAAGATCCAAGCTCTGAAATTTCATTGTTAGAATAACGTGATGATAAATAATCATTAAAGTAGAGTTAAAGCTTAAATTTGAAATGATAAATGATCATACAGTAAATGAAGTTTATGGAATAATTATCATTCATGACCACGTTATCTACCTATCTAGTAAAAGCTTTGCTACACTAAATTAATGAAAATTGGAGAGTGAATTGTAAATCACTTGCTGACAGACGATCAAATTACCGATTATGCTCAAACAATCAAGCGATTAAACCAGTAAAATCATTCAATGATCGATAAAGTATGGAAAGGTAATCAAATTACCGATAGAAACGTACAATACATGTAGGTTTTAAGCACAAATGAGCTACTTATAGAATAAATCAGAACACTCTACACTAATTTGTCAATAACAGAATTTGTGCACTTGCAGACTATTAAAACCAACCCAACTTGTCAATACAAAGAAAAATCTTCAATGGAGTATGTCATCAATGCTTTAAACTATAACAAATACTCATACCTCAGCCATTTAATAATGAAAAAAGTTGAACTATCATGTCCATGTGCATCTTATAACCAAAACTTTACACAGTCAAATCAGAAAAAATAATATATGCATGGTATCCAAAATTCCAAATAATCTAAGCTGGATTCTAGTCTTCGTTTTTTCTCAGAATTTTTCAATTGGTTTCTTTTCCACTCTTGTCACCTTACTAACTAAGACATTTCTCTCCCACCTTCCTTGTCCTCCCTCATTCATCCATCCATTCATTTCAACCATCAAAAAAAGAAAACTACTATAGAATTAAATTGAAATGATTCAAAATTAAAAATGAACACAAAGCATAAAATTAAAATTAACACAAAGTTTAAATTTAATAGTCTCCATCCAAAGCGCAATGTCCAATTCTAAAATCTAAACATTAATCTTTAGAACACAAAATTAAACATAATTAAATAGTTTCCATTTTCCAAAACACAAATGACAAAGTTCCAAAATCCAAAACACAACAAAGTTTAAATGTAAATCTAGATCAACTTCCTCCACGGCTCCACCGTTCCTCGCAAGCACTTTGACAACTTTTAACTTCAATTTCTTCTACTCCAAGTTGAAGAATTGAAGCATATATCCCCTAGGGAAAAATTGAAAAAATAATATATGATAACCGTTTAACTACTTTCTTTAAGCCACATTACAAATAAAGGGACATTAAACATAAACACATATGCCCAATTCATGTGTATACTTGATTAAATATAAGAAAAAAAAATTAAGTAAATTGTGGCTTATTTCATGGCATTCATCACCAAGTAAATTTAATAATAATCCTAATTCCTAAGTAATACCATTCTAGCAATTTCAATGTGTCTAAAATAAATGAAACAATTATAATATTACAATTTGAATTAAAACTTAAAAATTAAAACTATAACAACTATTGTCTATTATTATAGTGTAAATTACAACCTAAACATATAATATGAAATTATAAATAATAATATATATTAAGAATTACCTTTCAAATATCCATAACACCCATATCAGCACTCACTGTCTAATATAATATTAATTACATATCCGTATCTTAAATTCTTAATTCTTATTATGCCCACATTATATGTACTTAACCACTTAATATTTACTTATTGGTTATCATGCAATTAATTAAATTGATTAATTATTTGTTGAAGTTGAAACTTGAAACTACTGCAATTAAATTGGTTAATTTTTTGTTGAAGTTGAAACTATTCTACAAATACACATATCATATGACATATACAATTATAATTTATATTGTAACATAATATTTAATTTTAATTTTTAATCTAACATTACTATTCATACAAAAAATCAATTATTAATAAGTAACAGAAAATTAATGCCGGATTATTTTCATTTTATTGATAACATTTAACAATATATAATTATATATAATTAACATACAAAGTTACAATTAACATTTCTCATATAACATATAAAAAATAACAATTATAATTAATCATTAATGCATATTTAATTATATATTATATACGGGATATACCATCACTTAAACAAGTTCAAAAGCCGGATTTGCTGATTCGGTTCGGGCTTCAAGTTCCAAACTTCCAACTTCCAAAACAGAGAGTGAAGACTGAAGAGACCTTTTGGCTTTTGAGACTGGAGCCGTGAGTCCGTGACCCGTGAGGCGTGACCGTGAATGGGTGTGGTGGCTGGATGTCAACACTCAACAGCCGTGAGCCCGTGACCCGTGAATGCCAATGGTGGAGACTCGAGTGGATCGGAGGCAGATTGCCGGGTGGATCTTCAATCGGACTGAGTGATGGTGGAGTGGAGGATTCAAGGCGTGGGTCCGGCGCTTGGTTGCAGCAGATCCGTAGATCGGGTCACGATCTTCGCGAATCAGCTTCGGCTTCGGTTGGGGTCGTTCTCGGCAGCGGTTGCTGCTTGTGGTGGCCGGTTAAAGCTAGCTCCGTGAACTGTGCGTGTGTGTTTGCTGCGTGTGGTGAGCGACGGAGGCCGTAAGGCGTGAATGGGTGTGGGTTGGCTGCTTGTGCTTGACGGCTTGAGTGCTGGTTTCAGTGATTTGATTTTGTGTGTGACAGTGAGGGTTTGTGTCTTTGTGATACCGTGAGCCGTGAGGCGGTGACTGCCTGACTGGTGAGTGTCTGAGTGAGTGAGGGTTTGTGAGTTGTTACTGAATTGTTTTGTTGCGGTGAATAGTTTGGAGTGAATTACTGAATTGCTTTGTTGCGTCTTGCGAATACTTTGTGAAATGTGAATTACTGAATTGTGAATTACTGTAAATTGTAAATCCGTGAGTCTGTGACACTGTGAGTCTGTGATGTGTGATCTGTAATTCTGTATTCTGTGAGTTACTGAACTGATTCAGTGATTGTGAGTGTGTGTGTCATGTGTGTATTTGTATTCTGTGTCTGTGATTTGTAATTTTGTATTTGCCAAATTTTTTTTTTGTCTCAACCCGATAGGGTTTTCGGATCGGATCGGGTTTCACCCGATCCGATCATGATCCGATCGGGTTGAGACAATTTCATCCGATCGGGTTTTGTTCCCCACCCGATCCGATCCGAACCCGAAATTTTTCGGATCGGATCGGGTCGGATATTTTGCCCACCCCTACTTTGTACAATCTTTAAAATACTAAAAATTTTTAAGCATATTAAATTAATTACATTTATTTACTCAAAACAATACTCAAAGAAAATTCTTTAAAAAAATTTAGCATATCATACTGAAGTTTTTATTGACAAATCGGCAAATCCTAATATAATTTATTTCTATTCCCTACCTCTTCCAAATTTAAACTTGGAGTGATTAAAAGAATAATAATAATAATAATAATTTGCTTAGAAAACCACTAACCAAGCGCTATATCATCATATCATATCATATGAATTTTGTTACAAATTAGTTAGTTATTAATATTTTGATAATTTAGGGACTCTCATTCAACCTAATTTTATTTGAACTACTAATATTATAATTGCACATAAACTCCATTGAATGAAAATGTAATTTTTAATTTATCATAAAAATATTTTATCATAAATTTTTTTTTTGTGCATAAATATGTAGCGTGCTTATTACGTGTCTTTTCGCGTGCCATGCTTTAGCCCATCTCTAATTGTGCCGTGCTTTTAAGGCCCGCGTGCCTAAAATTTTAGGCCTGACACGACCCACATGCGTGCTGTGCCGTACCGCGTGCCCTACCGAAACGTGCTCGTGTCGTGCCGTGCTATACGGACACGTGCCGTGCCTCGTGCTGCCCAACCCATTGGCCATCTCTAAACACACCCTCCACCACAAATTACAGATCCTCAGAAAATAGATTCTCCAATAGAGGTGGTGATGAACTTATAGGTGCAAGCCATGTAGTGGAGCGGAGCAGCGCTTCGGCTGATCTTTCAATAAATAATGACAAGATTTCTATCAGAAATGATAATGGCAATAATAATGATAAGGAAACTAAAAACTCTGAATAGCGATTTGGCAATGGCAATCAATCAGAGCATAGGTTGCTTACTTAAATAGGTGAGAACTTTGTACCACTCACGCATCTCCAATCATCCATCTCTGACACTAATATGTCTTCTAAGAACTCTGAATAGCGATTAATGATACGTGGAAGCTGCGTAAAAGTTATGACAACAACAAAATCAGCTTCATGTTGCCTAAAATACAATTAAATATAACTATAAAGAACTTTGTTGGGAAATATAAATGGCAGCAACTTCATCGTGTTCTTGGAAATAATATTTTGAATAATAACATTTTCCAGAAAAAGACAAGGAACAATAGAAAACATTGAAGAAGCAAAAAATACTGTACACTGTAGAGACCTCTCCTCGAAACTTTACTGTAATTACCAATTGTGACCGAGGAACTCATTGCCACTCATCATCTATAGCATACATATAACTTTTAACACCTTAGCAAGGAAGTTACCTGCTCAGATAGAATACCGGAGATGCCCACAACTGCTCCTGGCTTAGCATAAGAAACAATATGATCTGCTAATTGCGGCAGAGGATTAAGAAGAATATTTGCAATAACTACATCATACTCCTCTGTCTCAGAAATCCCTCTAATTTCGTGTGAGCTCAAATATTCCACTACTCCGTCTACCCTTTCATTCATGGAGGCCGTGAAGGTTCTGTCTGGAACCAAGTGTAGTTTTATTTTCTTAGGTCCTATGTTGTTTAAAGCAGCATTTTGATGGGCAGATTTGATTACCTGGGGATCTATATCAACTCCAACAAACATGGCAGCACCGAACTAAATTCACAAAAGAATTGACTTTGTTTCACATTGTACAACAGAAAGAAAATTATGCTACAGTAATGGGTCGATATTTATAGCTGCAGTAGCAAAGTTAATAGTTGATTACCTTGATTGCTGCAATTCCAAGAATTCCTGAACCCGTGCCATAGTCCAAGAAGAGTTCTCCTCCTTTTATCAAGCTTCGTAACAACAAAAGACACAACTTAGTGGTGGCGTGCTCGCCAGTTCCAAATGCCAATCCAGGATTCAAAATTATATTTGTTGCTTGAACATCCTGTAGCGAGCAAAAAAAAAAAAATTATTGATAAGATGTGTTAACCATTGCTCAAAGCTAAAATTTTTCTTTGTAAAGAATTAAAAGAAGTAAAAATGCAAGGGAGACTATTCCAGCAGTCAAACGGATATGCAATGAGAATGCCAAGTCGGTGTGTTTGGATTACTCTTCCTAATTTTAGAATTTCCGCGTAAACTATCAGGCAAATTCACTAGAACCTTAGGTCATTAGGCAGAGGGGCCCAATAATAAATAAGCAGCTATATTTAAGACTTAACTAATGTGGGATTACATCAACATTATGATTTTGCAAATGAAGGTTCCTCATTGATGAAATTTAAAGACTTGGAAGCAATTAGCTCATAAGACTTCTGCAGAAGCAATGAAGAAGAGGGTACCCTATAAAAGATGAGAAATTACTGCAACAAAACCTCCAAAGAGAGTGAGATAATCATACTGGTGGTGTACTCCACTCGGGCACAATCCATAGTCCTTTTGTCACCTCAACGGGATGAAATGACTCCTGCAACATGTAAGAAAATAGAATCAAATTAACATAACATAATTCCATTTATACCATTGTGATAGAGAGAAAAAGGAGAGCAAACAAACCTGAGCTTTCTTTATCCAGTTGCATTGCTCTCCCATTTTAACTTCATAACGTGGTATCTCTTTCAAGCCTATGGAATTAGCAGCATTTAATATGCACTCATCCACGTCTTTGCATTCAGGAAATATGGAATCAATATAGATCTGCATAAAACAAATCTGTAAGTAATATTTAAAACAACTGTAGTTTTTATTCAGAAGCCACTCTACATTCAACAAAATCTAAGACCAACTAGTAACATTATAATGGCATTTTAGAGGCACTCTTTTAACACAGAAAGAAGCCAATTTTCAATTCCATACCAAACATTGAAAATTTTGTACTTATTTAGTATTATTATTATTAATTTTTTCCTCTGGCTACCTTTCTAGCAAGTGAGCCAACAAAGTCAACAAAAATCTAAGGCCAACTGGTAACATTACATTGGAATTTACATTTGCAAATGGGATATGAGTTTCATTTCTTGTTTATTGTTACTCTCAACATCCTTTACAAGATATGAATCAATAATATAAAAAAAAAAGAAAAGAAAAAAAAGAAAGAAGAAATTAAAAAAGGAAAATTATCATTTGTATACCCTTAGTTTACTCCATTATCAAAAATACTACAACACTTTGAGGGTGTATCAATCGTCCACCCTAAGTTGACAAAATGTATCAGCTGACCACCAAACCGTTAGTTGCCGTTTAAGTATGATGACGTCAGAAGGGTAATTTGGTCTTTTCATATGATACAAGTGATAATTTAAGGGTATACAAGTGATAAAAAGAGAATTTAAGGGTATACAAGTGATAATTTTCAAGGGTAAAATCGTCAATTCACTGTAATTCCGTTAACTTTCAAACGGCAACTAACGGTTTGATGGTCAGCTGATACATTTTGTCAACTAAGGGTGGACGATTGATACACCTTAAAGTGTTGTAGTATTTTTGATAACAGAGCAAATATATGGTATACGAATGATAATTTCCCATTAAAAAAATAAAGTTTCAACCTCATCAGAATTCTCATCAGCATCATTATCATGTTCATCCACGCTTGTAGAACTTGCACCGAAACATAGAAGAGCTTCAGAAAACATATCCTGACAACACAAGTTAAGGCACCTCAATTTTAATGCCAAATAATTACTAATTCAAAATGCTTAAAAACACAGACAAGTGAAAAAAGTGAAACAAACTAAGGCAAGTTTTTGACAGCAAATGCGAACTGAGAGATAAGGAGATTCCGCTAACGGAGGGTAGATAGAGGATAAGGATGTGCATGGAGAAGAAGAAGAAGAAGAAGAACAGGCTGAAACTTTTATGACAACGGAAGAGAGTGTTGTTGACTGGGTTCTGGGTTTTTGTTTTATGAGCGTAAATAGATTCTGATGGCGGGTGAGCTGTTTGTACGGAAGACGTTTGAAGAAATGACCCAATGAGAAGAATGACATCGCCGCCCTGCTTTATTAAGATAGTTGTTTATCTCAAGGTGCGTCTTCGATTCGCAGAGGACTCAAATAATTTATTTTCTATCACAATTTATTTCCGCTCCCTTCTGAGTAGGAAGTAGTGCTGATTTCCGAGCTATCTTCTCAATAAAACTTTCAACTATTATAACAATTCAAAGAAAATATAATTATATACTAACATAAAGTGGCAAGTCAATTAAATTGGATTGTTTGATTAGATTGGATCAAATACGGGACGGTTAACTTATAAATTCTGTAAGATATCCCTTTTAAAATAAGTAAAATAGAGGTGGTCCTAAGTGGACCACACTCCATTCTCATTAAAGGGTTGTATTTTATAGAAAGTTAGAAACTGTACATAAAAGAAAGCTATCGGCACCCTCTAAGACTTTCATAGAACTTTATGTTTAGAACTTGCCGAACTACAAAAAGAGAATAGAGCGGAGCTATTGGCACCTCTAAAAGAATTCTTATATCTTAAATTTATATTTTTAACTTTAATCAAATCACATTTGACAATTCATCTCTCTTCCACTAACCCCACATGGGTTTTATTTTTATTAAATAAGAAATAATTTTGTTGTTATAGTGAAATTATTTTTTATTTTTATTCTTAAATTAGTGGTTTCTGTTGGACTAAAATTTTTAGTTCATTATTTTCAAATTATGAAAGACTTATTGTCTTTTACTATTTTGGCTACTTGTTCTCTTGATTTTATCGATTTATGTGTTCATATAAAAACATGTGAATTGTCACATTCAGAGTATAAAATGATATTGGATTAGTTTCTAGCAATCTTTTTTAGTATAAAAGAAATATTTATTTAATTCTTTTTTTTCTCTCTCGTATAGTAAAGTTAGTGAGAAAGAAGTGTACAAGGACGTTTGTGGAATTAAAATAGCTCCACTTAAGAGGATGGCCTTGAGTATTTCTTATCTAGTTTTTAGATTCTATTTTCTACTAGTTTAACTTACTTCATAGTAATATTTTGATATCTTTTCCCATGGAATGATAAAATTAAGTTAAGTAATAATATAAATTCTATATTATAAGAATCTTATACACATATAAGAATAAGAATAAAAAGTTGGAAAAAGAAGTTCAAAGAATTTTAAATTGAAAATTTGATTCTCATGTGCCGAACAAGGGCTTCAGATTAAATTGTTGAAAAAGTTTTGTAATAAAAGATTTTTGTTTTCATATGATTTTTTAACAAAAAAGAATATATAAGGTTATTTGCGGAATTAACATAGGTGTTGTTAAAAGTAGTGTGATTTACATATGTCATTAACGGAGTAATTTTAGAAGAGATGTTTTATGAACAGTTTAAAGTGGTGCTAATAGTTTCATTTATTGACAAATGGGTCAAAAAAACATCCAAAAGCTTCAAAGGCCTTTCATAATACTCATAATGGAACACAAAATAGTTAATTATACTTTACAACTCAAAATTTTTTTTAACATTTTACAACTCAAAACACGCTAGAAGATTTTTAATATTTCTTAGTTAACTATAAGATACTATATAAGTATATATAACAAAACAAGAATATATTGATTGATACCATATATTTGATACAAATGAATAGAAAATCTCTCACTTGATAGAATATATATAACATATGACAAGTTACATACATCTAATTTTCTGCATGCATATGGAAAAAAAATTAATTGTTTAAATTTCTAATTTGTCAAATCGAGGTTTGATTTCTGAATTTTTTTAGTTGTCAAGTGGATTAAATTCCCCCCCATATACACTGTCTAGAGAAACTCATGAATCTAAACAAACCAAACCTATATTAAATTTAATAATATCATTATCCTCAGACTCTTAGTTTTGCACTTTTGCTTGCATAAACATTATGGAATTTAAACTTAAATCCACATTAAGATAATAACAATTAACATGTGAAACAATTTATTGCTGCTCTGCTATATTAAGATAGTTGTTTATCTAAGGGTGCGTCTTCGATTCGCAGAGGACTCAAACAATTTATTTTCGATCACAATTTATTTCCCCTCCCATCTGTAGGAATTAGTGCTGATTTTCGAGCAATCTTCTCGATAATAACAATTAACATTTCAAAGAAAATATAATTATATATGAACATAAAGCGGTGAGTCATTGGATTAGATCAAATAAGGAGATGGTTACCTTATAAATTCTTTAAGGTACACCCATCTAAAATAAGTAAAATAGAGATGGTCGACATGTAAAATCTATAAGGTGGCGAGGTCCATCTAATAATTCAATATTGTTTAACCTACACGCATATTAATGAAAGTTATTGACACCCTCTAAGACTCTCAGCCTAAAACTTGCAGAACTACAAAAAGAGAATAGAGTGGAACTATTGGCACATCAAAAAGAATTCTTATATCTTAAATTTATATTTTTAACTTTAATCAAATCACGTTTGACAATCCATGTCTCTTCTTCTAACCCCACATGGGTTTTATTTTTATTAAATAAAATATAATTTTGTTGTTGTAGGGAAAATGTTTTTTATTTTTATTTTTATTCTTAAATTAGTGGTTTCTGTTGGATTGAAAATTTTAGTTCATTATTTTCAAATTATGAAAGGCTTACCATTTTGGCTTCTTGTTCTCTTGATTTTTTTCAATTTATGTGTTCATATAAAAGCACGTGAATTGTCACATTCAGCGTGTAAAATGATATTGGATTAGCTTCTAGCAGTGTTTTTTAGTATAAAAGAAATATATATTTAATTCTTTTTTCTCTCTCTCATAGTAAAGTTAATGAGAAAGAAGTGTACAAGGACGTTTGTGGAATTAAAATAGCTCCACTCAAGAGGATGGCCTACAGTATTTCTTACCTAGTTTTTAGATTTTATTTTCTACTAGTTTAACTTACTTCATGGTAATATTTTGATATCTTTTCCCATGGAATGATAAAAAAAACTAATAATATGAATTCTATATTATAAAATTCGTATATACATATAATAATAAGAATAAAAGTTGGAAAACGAAGCTCAAAAAATTTTAAATTGAAAAGTTGATTCTCATGTACCAACAAGGGCTTCAAATTAAATTGGTGAAAAAGTTTCGTAATAAAAGATTTTTGTTTTCATATGATTTTTTAAGAAAAAAGAATATATAAAGTTATTTCTGAAATTAACATAGGTGTTGTTAAAAGTAGAATATATATAGCATATGACAAGTTACATACATCTAATTTTCTGCATGCATATGGAACAAATTCAATTGTTTAAATTTCTAATTTGTCAAATCGAGGTTTGATTTCTGAAATTTTTAGCTGTCAAATGGATTAAATTTCCCCCCATACATACTGTCTAGAGAAACTCATGAATCTAAACGAACCAAACCCATATTAAATTTAATAATATCACTTTCCTCAGACTCTCAGTTTTGCACTTCTGTTTACATAAACATTATGGAACTTAAACTTAAATCCACATTTTTCATCACTCTCTTCGTGGCCTCATGTGTGTTCCATAATCTTCTCTTCCTCATCTTTTTGGTGCATGCATAATTAACTATAATATGACAACCAATTGGTTGGCATTTATATACGCAGGTGTGTTGTTTTATATTTCCATGCCGGCAGTTGATGCTCAACCGGAATCAAAAGCAGTCACTTGTAAAAGCAATGCCGACTGTGACAATCCCTGTCAGTCGTTTCGAATGCGATCTTGACACCCATCTCTGCATTTGTGTTCCTGCCCTCAATTCGACGACGTGTTGTTGAGGAGATTAAAGCTTGTATTGCAAGTTCTAGTGATATTTTGGATGCTGAATTGCAAAGTTTGTAACGTTACAATCTTTGTTTCATTTCTTACATCATATGTCAAATAAAAGTATCAACTAACTAAGAATTGCTGCCTCTCTTCTGATATGCATACTAAAATTGTGGTAAAAAATTTACAAATCATCTCCATGTACTATGCATTCTATATTTTTTAAAAACCTTTTTTCATTATATTTTACAAATTTATAGTTTATAAAATTTAGTTTTTTCTTTGTTAGATTAGGCTTCAAAAGTTGGGCGACTTAAAACTTTAAATATATGCTATGAGTGGATTAAATATATGTTAAAAGTTATGTTTTAATTACAATAATATATATTTTTAAATTTTTTAATATTCTTTGGGCTTTCGAGCTGGATTTGGGCTTTCTAGCTGAAGCCCAAGTCTAACCATAATACTTAGAAAACATGCTCTAGCTGGATCGGATTTTTCTGCTATTCCTACTTAGAATTCAATTATCATTGATTTCATTGATGGATTGTTATTATAAATAGTGTCTTAAGATTTAATCCTTTCAAAAAGGTGAGGGTTCATATAATACTGATATTTGAATCATTGAATGATACAATGATGACAAAAGAACTATAAATTTTATTTATAGTGTTAAATTAAAAATTATAACTATTTTTCAATTAACTTTGTAACATTACAGAATTTATTATTATTTTTGTCACCCTTATGTCACTGTTAGAACTCTTTATTGTTTTTCATTTCTTTAAAAAGAATGCTAAAAAGATCCCCAAATTTCTGCGGGATATGTATGTAGTTTTAAAATGAACATGTATTAAATATAAAATTTTACAAACGATTTAGTACTTTCTCCGAATCTCGTTGAAGAAATAAGGCAGCATCGTACGTGATTAAGAATGCATATTTATTTGAGTAATTTTATTTGTGATATACATACATGCAAGTCTCGCAATAAATTTAACACACCATACATGATATTGCATTTTTCCACAGCATAAATTATTAAATAATTGATGTCCTGTTTATTTTTCTCTGCTTTATTCTTTTTACAACATATGGAAGACGAAAGTATTGTAAGATTCTGCCTTGATCAGTTATAATTTGAGAGTCAACGATCTTGATTCAACTTCTTGACTGGAGAACTAGCTAAGAGAAGGGAGGTATGGGAGCCAGCACTAATGTTTGAATTGAGAGCTTTAAAGCATATTTTCCTTTTAACTATTTCTTTGCATGCTATACGACTGATTTCAGGGTGAATCTGAGAGAGGAGGAGATATGGACATCAACTTCAGACTATTTTCAGAGAGGCTGAGAAGGGTGTTAGCTGGTGAAGAAGTCACGTTGCCTGATGCTGCAAAACAACCTATTCACAACCTTCATGCGGAGGTTGAAATCGTTACTTCTTGGCTGAGTGAATTTGAAGATGATATCTCCTGCCTTCTGTTCAAAAAAATGGCGGAGGAGGAAATTGAAAACCTAGATCTGGCGACCGTTATGGACGAAATCAATTGCTTTACCTGTGAATCTGAGAAGGTGATTGACACATTCATCAACAGCATCACTCAACAGAAGAGTCAAAAGCGGATCTGAAGAAGGACATTTTTGATGCTCTGCAAGACTCCAAAGCGAGAATCACCGATATTAAGCAACGGGTTCAACAACTTAAGCACATCGATTCCAAATCATGGATGAGTTCGAAGTGTTGAAGTCAATCCTGTTATTTTCCCGCATCTTCATCTTCTAAGAATAGGAACACGGTGGGCCTAGATGATAGAATGGAGGAGTTGTTAGATCTATTGATCGAGGGACCAACTAAGCTTTCGGTGGTGGCCATACTCGATAGCATTGGGTTGGCCAAAACGGCTTTCACTGCGAGAGCTTACAACAAAGAAGCATGTGAAGCATTATTTTGATGATCTCGCTTGATTCCAGTCACTTATCACTATGACCCCGACCAAATATTAGATATCGTTCTCGTGATTCTTTTGCCTTTTTCTATGTTGAGTAAAATAAAGGATAAAGATTACCAAATGAAAAAAATATTCTTGGTGAATATCTAATGACTAAAGCGGTATTTGATTGTGCTTGATGATGTGTGGAGCACAAATGTATTGGATGTTGTTCAAGAAATCCTTCCTGGATAATCGAAATGGAAGTAGAGTATTAATAACACTCACTCAAATTAAGATGGTCACCTCATTTCACCTCAAAACGGAGAGAACATTCGGCTTGATTTAGTGCCCACCGGAGGACCATTGAGAGCTACATACCAAGGATGGCCTTTCCTCATCTTATATCATGGAAGCATCTCATTAGAAGAAAATATAGAGGAAGTATTCAATATACCCACCGGGTATCTAACCTTCGTATGTTGCAAGCTACCTTTTCACTTGAAACTTTGTTTTCTCTACTTATCTCATGTGTTTCACACACCTAGAGATATCCACCGAGCGATTATATCACGGTTGTGGATAAATGAAGGTTTCATTCCGCATAACAAAGAGACAACCTGCCGGGAAGTACTTAGAGCAACTAATCAATAGAGGCTTTGTTGATGGAAGGAAGAGAAGAGCTGAGGCACTATCAACACATGCTCTGTTCTGGTCGGTCGCGTTCCGTCTGTGTTGTTAGCAGATGGCTTTCAAAGGCAAATTTATCTTTTTCTCATTCATGGATCCGTAAGGTAAATCATGAAAGAATGTCAAACCGATCAACGCGTTTTTGAAAAGCAGTGATTTTGCTTGCTTAGATGATTATGACTCGCACATGCATTCTTTGTTGTACTTCACTTCAAAAAGCGACCACCTTGACCCAATAGATTGGGAGAAAATTTGTGTAATGTTGAAATTTCTCAGAGTATTGGACTTGGGATCTCTTGTTCTCCTCCAATATCCATATGGAATTGAAAATTTATTTCTTTTGAGATATTTAAAGTTGAATATCCCTTCCCTCAAAATCCTGCCTTCATCATTATTAAGCAATCTTCTGAACCTTTACACCCTAGACATGCCCTTTAGCTATATAGATCATCTGATATGAATTTTGGAAGATGAACAAACTCGGCATCTAAATTTTGGGTCAATCACACTTCCTGGCATCCAGAAAATATTGCGGCTCTCTGGAAAATCTCAATTTCATTTCAGCCTTGCATCCTTGCTGCACATCATCAAGATATATTGGGCAGACTACCTAATCTTCGAAATCTCCGGATTCGGGGAGATTTAAGTTATAATCAATCTTTGTTGTCTAAAAGTCTCTGCAGATTGAGCTGTCTCGAGTCATTGAAGCTGGTGAATGAAAGCAAGATGCCACGGCTCTCCAAAATCGTCCTTGCTGAATACCTATTTCCTCATGGTCTAACCCACTTGAGTTTTTCTAATCTTGACCTAATGGATGATCCCATGCCGGCACTAGAAAAGCTGCTGCTTCTTCAAGTGCTCAAATCAAAGCAAAATTCGTATTCAGGTAGGAAGCTGAATTGTGGCTCTGATGGTTTTCCAAATCTCAAGGTATTGCACCTGAAATCAATGCTATGGCTAGAGGAGTGGACTATGGGGATTGGAGCCATGCCAAAACTAGAATGCTTGATTATCAACCCTTGTGCTTACTTGAAAAAGATGCCTGAGCAGCTCCGGTGCATAAAGAGCTTAAACAAGTTCGATTGCTGGTGGCCTCAGCCGGAGCTGAGGCAAAAGCTACGGGAATTTGAGGATAAGGAACAGTGCGGCATTCAACTATTTCCTTACGGAATTTGATTAGCCCCTATTGAATTTGATGTAAGTTTTTTCTTCTTCCCCGATAACTTCAACCTTTAATTATTGATCTAATTTCATATAAATGTTTTCTTCACTACAATAGATTTGATAGTACGCAGTGCCTAAACTATAATCATACTATAAAGTATTTTCTACTAATTGTGATTGCTTCTAATTTTTGTCTCAACATAAACTTGAAGTGTCTGCCACAGTTCCTGATGCTGACACCCATCACAGTTCCTGATGCTGACACTATTCATTAAAAACTGTATGATGCGATCTTCAATTAGTTGTATGTGTAGGTAAAAGCAGAGCGCAAACTATCTTAACTGCACTGCAGCCAAAGTTTCAATTTCAACCAGAATCGAGCCTTCATCCTTTCAGTGTTCACTTCTGCTGGGTTGTCTACACGTTGTTTGGTTTCTTCGTTTTCAAGGATTTGCATGCTAAAAGTAATAATGTCATGTTTGGATTAAGGGGGCTCTCTCTCTCTCTCTCTAAGCAACTGAACCCATTGGACATTTTTCTCTCTCTACCACTGAGAAATTTCTCTTTCGCCTGTGATTTCTTTAAGATTGATTATTTCAAATTCTTTTCCTTTAAATTTACTTAAAAGCTTTTTGTTTAAAGCAATCATAGTTAAGCCACATGAATTGTGGTATGGGTTTTTCCAAGTAAGACCCGAATCGCTGACTTGAGCGTCGGAGGGTTCTCGCCGGAAAAACTTCCGGCACCTCATGACTGTTGGTTGTGTTCACAGGCTCACAGGTTATCTGCTCATGGGTTGTCTGCTCATGGATTGTCTGCTCATGGGTTATCTGCTCATGGATTGTCTGCTCATGGGTTATCTGCTCATGGATCGTCTGCTCATGGGTTCTCTGCTCGTGGATCGTCTGCTCATGGATTATCTGCTCATGGGTTGTCTGCTCACAGAACATCTGCTCATAGAAAATCTGCTCATGGTACTAACTAATCAGCAGTTTCCCACCAAACAAATTTAATGATGATGCAGGGATCTGAGATCTGACCAACTTATCCGGATTTCAGCATTAACACAGATTAATTCGTACAATGATGGTTTCTAGACAGAATCTTTCCAAGTTGCACTAACCTCCTTTCCTAAAAGCTAAACATTAATTAATTTGCATTTTATAAAATTTTTCTTTCTATTCCTTTTACATAATGATTGGTCACCATTCTTGATTCAATCTTTTGAATAGTAACTTACTGCTGGATTAGTTAGAGAATTAGATATCACTCATAGTGTGTCAATCAGAGTTGAGTTTCCTCAACAACTAAAGTTATTTTTATACAATTAATCTTTTCATATCACATCAGTTTATACAAATTTATTTATAGAAGATAGTTGCTCCTCTATCATTATTCATCAAGAGATCTACATATTTTTTTTTATCATGATGTCTTTTAATTATTTTTTACTTTACATGCTACTACCACATGATGAGACAGGAAGGGAAGGAGTCACGTTGCCCTAGGCTGCTAAACAACATATTCAAAACCTTCACGCAGAGATACGAAATCGTTACTTCTTTGCTGAGTGACAGTGGATACAACCAGCTTGGATTATGTTGCGATCAAATGCTGAAAAAGATCAAATTGATGGAGAATTAGAAACATATCTTCAGCCCATTATTGAATTAGACTGTTAGCTCTCTCAAATAGACTTGCTCACATCGTTCCAACTGAAAAATGGAGAGAACATTGGGATTAAGTTAGTGCCTGTAGGAGTACCACTAAAAGTTACCAACGGCCTTTTCTCATCTTCTACCATGGAATTGTGTCATTAGAAAAGAATTGGCTAGATACTTGGCATATCTCTAGTGGGTATCAAATGTTCGCATATTCCATATTTTAGGATTCTATACCGATTTGACTTACTACAATTATGTAATTATGTGTTATTATATGAAATAAAATAATGAATAAATCTTGACTGTATATAAATAAGAATACACATATATCAGAAGATTCTTCAAAACCCATATAAGTTCAAATTATAAGAGGATTTAATACCATTTCACATTACCTTCTTTCTTGAAAATTTAATTGTATCAATTGTGGGTAGCTGAAGGTTTCAGTCCAAACAATAATGAGTCAACTGCTGAGAAGTTCTTGGAACAACTAGTCATGGAGCTTTGCTGGAGCAAAAATGAGAAGAGATGGAGGCACAATCAACACTTGCTCAATTCCTTCTCTGCAAATTTGAACGCTTGAACATGCACCATCATCCCAGTTCCTTGGTGGCGCCCCAAAGTCCTTGCTTGCAGTAGAGGAAAGACGATTCTTTATAGCCATCGAGATTCATCGATGAAACAGAGAAGAAAATTTGAAACAATCCAAGGTTTCATAGATCAAATGAAACCCCATGATCAATCAAGACCAATGGAGACAAGATCAATGGATGATCTTGTACTTAGCTCTAAAACAAACAAGTAAAACCATCGAAGAAATTTGATCAAAACCACCAGGTTTAGATTGATTATTTATGAATGTTCGGGTTGAATTTTTCTGATAACCTCTAGAAAGAGTCAACACTGTTCGGGTTGGATTTTTCTAGTAATGTTTAGAAATATAGTCGACTCCAATCTACTCAGAACTCATTGTCGTCGAGCTAACCTCGTAAGTACAACTTGGAGCCTATGTTGGCGGCCTGATTTACAAGTACGACTTGAGATTTATGTAAATGACCTGATTTAAGAATACAACCTTAAGCCTATATGAGCCACCAGGAAATTCACCGGTCCGATCTGAAAGTGAAGAAATCTGACTTCAAAATTTATTTGTCTGACTCGAGAATTAGCTTGACATAGAAAGCTATCGGTTGAGATAACGTGGCCTAGTTTCTCAGAAAGTTGTGTGCCACGATCCATTTAAACCGTCTCCAACTGATGACCACGTACAACTGCTGAAGAAAGTGGGCAGAAGTTAAAGGTGGTAACCACCCACGACTAAGGGCCTATTTAAGTTGAAAAGGGCAACTGAGGAAGGGGTTAGAAAAATGAACCAAAAATTCTATAAGTTGCCTCTCTATAAGTGTGCCTTTGGAGTAGAATTAGGGAAATTTTTGGGCTTCCTAGTTAGTCAAAAGGGGATAAAAGCTAATCCGGAAAAAGTAGAGGTCATCCTCAAGATGAGGTGCCGAAGGATCTTAAAGATGTTCAGAGCTTAGCTGGAAAAGTTGCCGTGGTGAGTAGGTTCATTTTGAAATCATCAGATAAATGCCATCCGTTTTTTGAATTGATGAAGAAAGGAAAAAGATTGAGGTGGTCAGAAGAATGTGAGACAACATATCAATAATTAAAGGCGTATTTGGCCGACGTACTCACTTTGGCTAAGTCCTTAGTGGGTGATGTTCTCTTGATTTACTTGGTGGTCTCAAATTATTCAACTAGCTCAGTCGTGGTAAAAGAAAAAGATGAAGTACAACGACCTGTATACTACAGGAGCAAATCTCTTACAGAGGCAGAAGTAAGATATCCTATTGCAGAAAAGTGGGCGATGACTTTAGTTGTAGCCGCAAGAAAGTTGAGACCATATTTTCAAGCTCATGAGATCGTGGTAGTCACTAATCAACCTTTCAGACAAATTTTGCACAAACCGGACATTTCAGGAAAACTAGTTAAGTGGTCGGTAGAACTAAGTGAATTTGACATCAGTTACCGATCGAGGTCAGCAATTAAAGCACAAGCTCCGGTCGACTTCATTAACGATTGCAGTGAAGGGAGTGAAGAGATAAATGCCGAGCAGGAGATTAAAGAGGCAGAGAAGAAGAATGATATATGAGAGCTTAATGTAGATGGAGCTGCAAACCCTGCAGGGTCAGGCGAGGGAATTGTTCTTGTTTCGCCCGACCAGGAAGAAGTATGCTCCGCTCTCAAGTATGAATTCCATCCTACAAACAATGAAGCAGAATACAAAGCTCTCATTGCGGGTCTAAAATTAGCAAGAGCATTGGGAGTTCGGCATTTGAAGGTTAAGAGTGACTCTCAGCTGGTAGTGAACTACCTGAATGGGACATTTCAAGCCAAAAGTGAGAACGTGTCCAAGTATCTGAGCAAAGCACTGCAGCTATGGGGTAGTTTTGATCATGCTACAATGGAGCAAGTTCCGAGGGGAAAGCATTACCGAGCAGATTAGCAAGACTGGCAGCTATAGAATGCCCAAAGTTTCCACAAGGAATTCCATTGGAGTCAGTTTCAAAGCCATGTATAGCTGATTCTGAAATGAAAGTTTGTATGGTAAAAGATGAGAAGAACTGGATGGTGCCTATCATGAGGTATATTAAATTTGGGGAACAACCTCAAGATAAAGCAGAGGCAAGAAGGCTGCGATGCCAGGCAACACGGTACTCCATTATCAAAGGTGTGCTTTATAAGAGAAGTTACACTTTACCTTACCTGCGATGTTTGGGCTAAGATGATGCCAACTATGTGATGAGAGAGGTGCATAAGGGAATTTGTGGAAATCACAGCGGAGGTAAGGCATTGGCCCATAAAATAATAAGGTATGGTTATTTTTGGCCGACCATGCATGAAGATGCACAAGAGTTAGTTCAGAGATGTAATGAATGCCAGAAGTTCGCCATAATTGTAAGACAACTACCAGAAAACATGATTACAATGAGGAGCACTTGGCCATTTGCACAATGAGGGGTGGATCTTATCGTACCAATGCCAACTGGGAGAGGCCAAATGAAATACGCGGTGGTAGCCATTGATTGTTTTACTAAGTGGATTGAAGTTGAACCGTTACAAAAGATAACCGAGAAGCGTACAACATATTTCATATGGAGGAATGTGATTTGCAGATATGGCCTACCGCAAGCTATTATCATTGATAATGGAACCCAATTCAATAATGAGAATTTCAAGAAGTTTTGCGGTCAGCTTGATATTGAACTTCGGTTTAGCTCACCTGCTCATCCGAAGGCAAATAGACAAGTGGAAACGGTGAACAAAACTATAAAGCAATTGTTGAAGAAAATGTTGGGTGAAAAGAAAGGAGCTTGGGTGGATGAGCTTCCAGGAGTACTGTGGGCCTATAGAATGACCGTGAAGACTTCAACGGGGGAGACTCCATTCTCGCTTGCTTTCGGACATGAGGTAGTAATCCCGGCTGAGGTTGGCATGGAGACACACTGCACAAAATATTATGATGAGACAGTAAATAAGGAACATATGTTGTTGGATTTAGATTTGCTTGATGAGAAGAAAAAGGCGGCAAGAGGTCGAGCAACAATTTACCAGTAAAAAGTGGCTAAGTTCTACAACAAGAATGTCAGGCTACGACAATTTTAGGAGGGGGACCTGGTGCTCCACAAAGTCAATCAATCAACCAAAAAGCCAGCTGATTGAGTTTTAGGGCTGAGCTGGGAAGGACCATACAAAGTACTACACTTATTTGGTAATGGCGGATATAAGTTAGATTATCCGGATGGCAGGGTCGTCGGCAAGGCATGGAATGCAAAGCACTTACAAAAATACTATCAGTAGGCCAATCCTATTTATGATCTTGTTTTTTTGTTTTCTTTAAATATGTTATGATAGTTTGTTTCTTTGTTATTTTAATTCGTTATGTGTTCAATTCTGTAATTTCTGCCATATTAATATCAATGAGGTTATTCATAAGTGCAACTCTATTTCTTACCTACTTGTGATCGGTCTTATTTGAGATTGACATATTTGGGCCTTATTGAGGTCCATCATAAAAATTTTTATTAAATCTTATTGAGATTGAGATCGACATTTGGGCCTTGTTGAGGCCGAATGTGAAAATTTATCCAATCTTATTGAGATTGAGATCAACATATTTGGGCCTTATTAAGGTCCAACGTGAATTTTTTTATAAAATCTTATTGAGATTGAGTTTTGACATTTAGGCCTTGTTGAGGCCGAACATAAAAAATTTATCCAAGCTTATTGAGATTGAGATCAACATTTTAGCCTTGTTGAGGTCCAACGTGAAAACTTGTTGAGGTCGACCATAGCCATAACATTTAAGTTCTACAATTTTCAATTTATTGAGGTCAACACTTTAGATTTGTAAGGCCTATGGTTGAGGTCAACAATTTCGTTTTGTGAGGTCTACAATTGAGGTCGACACTTTTGCGTTGTGAGCTCTACAACTGAGGTCGCATTTTAGTTTTGTAAAGCCTACGGTTGAGGTCGACACTTACTTTGTGAGCTCTACGGTTGAGGATGTAAAGCCTACGGTTGAAGTCGACACTTGCTTTGTGAGCTCTACATTTAAGGTCGACATTTTAGTTTTGCAAAGCCTACAGTTGAGGTCGACACTTGCTTTGTGAGCTTTATGGTTGAGGTTGACATTTTAGCTTGGTAGGATCTAAAACTAAGGTCGACGCTTTAGATTTGTAAGGCCTACGGTTGAGGTCGACATTTTAGCTTGATAAGATTTATGGTCGAGGTTGACACTTTTGCTTTGTGAGCTCTACATTTGAGGTCGACATTTTACTTTTGTAAAGTCTACGGTTGAGGTCGACATTTTAGTTTGGTAGGATCTACAACTGAGGTCGACATTTTAGTTTTGTAAAGCCTACGGTTGAGGTCGACACTTGCTTTGTGAGCTCTACATTTGAGGTCGACATTTTAGTTTTGCAAAGCCTACGGTTGAGGTCGACACTTGCTTTGTGAGCTTTACGGTTGAGGTCGACATTTTAGTTTGGTAGGATCTACAACTGAGGTCGACACTTTAGTTTTGCAAAGCTTACGGTTGAGGTCGACACTTGCTTTGTGAGCTCTACGGTTGAGGTCGACATTTTAGTTTGGTAGGATCTACAACTGAGGTCGACACTTTAGATTTGTAAGGCCTACAGTTGAGGTTGACATTTTAGCTTGGTAAGATTTATGGTCGAGGTTGACACTTTTGAGTTGTGAGCTCTACGATTGAGGTCAACAGTTTAGTTTTTTGAGGTCTACGATTGAGGTTGACACTTTAGATTTGTAAGGCCTACGGTTGAGGTCGACATTTTAGCTTGGTAAGATCTATGGTCGAGGTTGACACTTTCACTTTGTAAGCTCTACGGTTGAGGTCGACAGTTTAGTTTTTTGAGGTCTACGATTGAAAGTCAACACTTTAGATTTGTAAGACCTACGATGGAGGTTGACATTTTAACTTTGTAAGAATCTATAATGAGGTCAGCTTCGCACTTCTTAAGGTCGACTTTCCAGCCTAGTTACAATCGGTAATAGCCTAAACATCTCCAGTCTTGTTGTGGTCGGCATTAGCTTTGTTAAAAATTAGCGTCCAGGCTACGTAACGATTATCTGAATACAAAAACAAAATGAAAGCTCAACAAGAGTTATCAGTTCGTAACATTACAAAAAGGCAAGCCTTATAGCAACTTTTCAAATCTACTTAGGAAGCATTCTCCTCGTCTTCAACAACTCTGTTAGTTAAAGATGTCTTACCCTTAACTCTAATCTCATCACCCTGAAGAACTCGATTTGCTTCTTGATCCATACTCGATGACTTCTTCTTAGCCTTTTCTTTGCTAACATAAGCAGTCAACATCCATTGAAAGTCCATGTTCGGGTGTTTCTCTTAGAACAATTCGATGCATCCGCCTTTAGTTGCCTTTTGTCCAGTCGATTGCGTTGATCAACATCAGACTTAATTTTTCCAACTCATAGCTAAGATCAACAATCTTGGAGTCTTTGCCCGTATTAGATTTCTTTTTGGCTACCAAGTCTCCTGCCAAGCGAGTATTTTCATCGTTGCGAGCATTGAGGTCACGTTTGAGCCGATCTCGCACACTTGCTGTCTTTTCATTCGTAAGGTTGGCTTTCATCAAAGCGCGCTCAAGTTCTTCTATTTTTGCATGGCCATTCAATGACTTTGCAAACGTCTCGATATTCGCGGCCATGATCACGGATTGCTGGGAAAAAAAACATGACGGTTAAGATGAAAAGTATAAACATCAAAGAAATAAAGATTGTGAATTAATACCCACCTCAGCTTGGTTTCGAGCAAGCGCTTTAAGAGCATGAGTAGCTGACAAGTGGGAAAAATTCTTGAGAGTATCCTAGCTCACAAATCGAGCAGCTAAGTTCACCATGGGTAGTAAGTCTCTTCCTCACTTCGACTCTATGATGTCATTGCTTTCAAGCAAGCTTCCTTTCGGACATATCGGGGAAGGGGTAGGTGGTAAAATGCGCAAGGGATGAGAGTCGCTAGCTCGGTCACTTTTGCTCTGAGGTAGCATGTTGCAACTGAAATAGCGGGCTATTTTTCTTTTTTCTCATCAGTTTTGTTTTTTATGATGCCCGCCATGGTTTCTTACTATGTGGTTCGCCTTCCTCGTCCGATATCTCCTCGATCAAGGCTTTTGCAATTTCTACAGGGGTACGCTTGGCGGTAGACATGTTTCCTGCATTTAGCAATCCTTTCTCAACTCTAGCACTCAGCTTGCCATTTATATCAACTTTCTTCTTCCAAGTCACTGCAGTAAAAACATGTGTTAGATTGTATCCTTATTTCAACCTCAACCTGAACAAAACTTGTATTACCTGGTCTACCAAAATGAGTGGGAACTTTAAACCAACCCTTGGTCAGCTCTACATCCCTACCCCAATTTCCACCTACCACGAAATACTTGTTTTTCCAACCTCTACATGAACCTGGAAAGTCAAGTACTATTCTTCTACTCTTTGTTTTTGACATAAAATAGTACCATCCTTTATGATTGATCCCATGCTCATTACAAAAATATAAGTGAGTAAACTCCTTGAAACAAGGCTCGGTTTTATTCTTCTCAGCCCATACAACATACATACCACCTAAAACCCTCCAGCCATTCGGGTCAAGTTGACCTGGACTCAAACCCACTCTCACCAACATTCGAGCAAAGTAAGGTTGAATGGGCAACCTGAAACCAAGTTCAAACATTTCCAGATAAATCGCAGTCTCTCCATTACTCAATTTGCTTGCCACCTCATCTTCGCCCAATAACTTAAGTGTAATATCGTCTGGAATAAGATATTCCTTTCTTAACTCTTCAATCTCTTTCTTTCTTGTATCAAAGTTTAGTCTGTTCACGCCGTATTCTTCATGCTCATCTCCCTCACCTTCAAATTGTGCACAACTCGATTCCTCATTCACCTCATTTCCGCGTCTTATTTTCTTAGACTAATTTTTGGCCATATTACAATTTAATTCTACATTATCTTCCCTGACTTTTCCATTATCATCTACACCCGATGCAATATCACTGAGCCCATCCAACAACTCCTTATTCGCATTTTGCGATTCGCTACAAAGCGACCCATCTTCACTCCTTAATTCCATTATTGCCTAATGTTACATTTAACAAAACCTCATTTCTAGTTAATATTAACACCCAATATGTAAACAGCAAATTACAAGCAACCTTTCATTGTCAACATCACATCCAACACAATACAAAACACAGCAACAAGCAAATGCGCTTGGGATGAGACAATTCACCAAATCTCCTTTAACTAGAATGGATTCCAATTTTACTGATGGTCAACAATAGTAACATCATTCAGCATTGGTTCTACATCAATAAAATGCAACATTAGCTGAGAGTAGTTTAAAAAAAAAAAGAGAAACACAGGAAAGAGAAGAAGAAGTTCGGGTTTTGACAATAACAAAGAGAGAGGGATAATGCAAAACAAAAAAGAGAGAGAGAGAGAGAAACGCAGCAAAGAGAAGAAGAAGTTGAGTTGTGACAAAAACAAAAAGAGAGGCGAGTTCTATTTATAAAAAAAAAGGCGTTTGGTTTCAATACACACATATATAGATTTGGTATTTATTAAAAAAAAAAGCAGACGAAAGAGAAGATGGCGCGCGAGGTACTCACCAACAGGTTTGATTATGGCTCAGTAGCGTCGTTGCTCAGTTTGCCCAAAAATCGCAGGACGGCGGCAGTTCAATATTTCACTTTTATTGTGAAAAAGTGTGGAGGATGAGGACAAAACAGAAGCCCAAACGAAACAGAAGCCAAAAGGTATTGAGAAAAGACAAAATGTATGTTTTCAAGGGTAATTTTTAAAAACCTCCCCTGAGGTTTGGGCTTGTTGCAAGTAGATGGTGAGAATTTATTTATTTGTAAAAAACCCCCTACCGTCAGTTAACTTTAACATTGACCGTTAGTTGACTGTGTAAAGACAATATTACCCTTAACAACAGTTTGTAGACGGAAATAACTAAAAAAAAAATTAAAATTGTTGGCTATTTTACCCTCTTTAAATTATTGATTTTTTTTAAAGTTCCTACAAGAAAGATAAAATTAAAAATTTGAAAAATCTTCTTTAAATTATTGATATTTTTTTAAAGTTCCTACAAAAAAGATAAAATTAAAAACTTGAAAATGAAATAGTTATAATCTTTACCTATGATATTGTAAATCTTTGGAATTGACAAGGATAAAATTGTCAAAAAATAGGATTTGTGCTTTTCGCGCCAACAATTTTAATTTTTTCTTTAGTTATTTCCGTCTACAAACTGTTGTTAAGGGTAATATTGTCTTTGCACAGTCAACTAACGGTCAATGTTAAAGTTAACTGACGGTAGGGGTTTTCTTACAAATAAACAAATTCTCGCAATCTACTTGCAACAAGCCCAAACCTCAGGGGAAGTTTTTAAAAATTATCCATGTTTTCAATTTGCCTTTAAGTCACGTGCTTATGCTTTTTCTCCATGGTCTCACTTTTTTATTTATTTACTTTATTCTTTATTTTTTCTTTCTTTTTATTTTTATTTTTTATTATTATTCTTGCCAAATTCTTACTTTTAAGCCTATTTTAACACAACACTATCCCTGTTCTACTTCACATTACCCCTATTCTGCTGGAGACCATACTGCGCTTTCTTCATTGTTTCAGTTTCCAATACCGTTCATATCTTCTCAGTACTGAAAACTAGGGGACTGGTGTTCGGTTTGTAAGAATTTTTCTATTTTTCATTAATTAGTTTCCAACACCGAAAATAGCTTCCTGATGTTGAAAACTAGGAGACTGGTGTTCGGGTTGGATTTTTCTGATAACCTCTAGAAAGAGTCAACATTGTTCGGGTTGGATTTTTCTAGTAATATTTAGAAATATAGTCGACCCCAATATACTCAGAACTCATTATCGTCGAGCTAACCTCGTAAGTACAACCTGGAGCCTATTTTGGCGGCCTGGTTTAAAAGTATGATATGAGATTTATGTAAATGACCTGATTTAAGAATACAACCTTAAGCCTATATGAGCGATCAGGAAATTCACCGGTCTGACCTGAAAGTGAAGAAATCTGACCTCGAAATATATTTGTCCGACCCGAGAATTAGCTTGACATAGAAAACTATCGGTTGAGATAACGTGGCCTAGTTTCTAAGAAAGTTGTGTGCCTCAAGTCATTGAAGATGGTGAATGAAAGCAAGATGCCAAGGCTCTTCAAAATCGTCCGTGCCAAATACCTACTTCCTCAAAGTCTAATCCACTTGAGTTTCTCTAATATTGAACAAATGGATGATCCCATGCCTGCACTAGAAAAGTTGCCATTTCTTCAAGTACTCAAACTGAAGCAAAACTCATATTCAGGTAGATAGCTGACTTGTGGGTCTGATGGTTTCCCAAAGCTCAAGATAGTGCACCTGAATTCCATGCCATGGCTAGAGGAGTGGACTATGAGGCTTGGTGTTGAGTGTTAGAAAATGCATATTTATAAAGGAGAAAACCGTCATTTTACATTTCAAGTCTTACTAACACCTTTACTTTTATGAATTTAACCTTCTTTTGATTTAATTCCGTTTGTTTTATTTTAATTAAGTATTTTATGTATTTTAGGGGCATTATAGTCATTTCATAATAAAGGAGAGATCAGACGGCAAAACGGACATCACTTTTGAACTCAGGACGGTCGAAAACCTTAGGAGGAGTATAAAAGGAAAAATGGCACTATTCATATGTACGGTACTATTCACGTGTACGGTACTGTCTACATTACTGTTCACGACACTGTTCACATAGACGGATCGATGACGTGGCATTGACCGATGATGTGGCATTGACTGATGAGGTGTCACGATCCTGTTGGGCTAAAATTCTTATGTACTGTTGATGGTGACGTGGCAGCATATCAGTGGACGAAAAATCTCGCGTACGGTACATGCATCACACTGGATTATTTTCAACCAAACCGCGTTACTGTTCATCCGAGTCAAACCGCGTTACTGTTCATCCGAGTCAAACCGTGTTACTGTTCATCCGCGTGGTCAAACCGCGTACTGTTGACTGATGACGTGGCGCAATCTCGAAAGGCCCAAATGCTTTTTAATCCGATGGCCATGATTTACTCCATGTATCTATAAAAAGGGGGCCTCCCCCCCCTAATTTGATAGCTCTGAATCCATTTTTGGGATCCATTTTCTGTAATTCCCTCTCCATCTTGTATTTTCTTCATATTTTAATAAATTCCCATTTTGCCCCTAGTTCAATTATGAGTGACTAATTTTCTTTCAAGCTTGGGTTGAAGGTGAAGTCTCAACATGTGTCATGGGCTTAATTTGGTAAATTTATTTTCTCTTCCCCTCTAGTTTTTGTGGATGTTTTGACTTCTCGTCGACAAATAATACTAATCTTGTCTAGTACCGCCTTGGTTTCACCCCACTACTCTAGTACAAGGTTATTATTATTTGGCACGATAAGCCCTTAGCACCATATTGATTAGAGTGTGGTTCATGAGGTGTGGATTCCCCCCTCATGATTTAATTGGTATTAATAAGGAATATTTAGCCCATGGTGCATGTTGATACGGATCCAGATACCCAAGTACGTCATTTCAATAGAATTCTCTTCAATTTATTCTCGCCATTTCAATTCCAATTTTAGAATTTATTCTCACCATTTTAATTTAAGTTTTAGCATATTCCAAATCATTTCCACCACAAATCCAATCATCCATTTACAAAATTAATTCTACACACAATTAAAATCCACCTCCTCGTGGGATCGACACTCGTCACCATTGATCTATACTACAATAGATTCGTGCGCTTGCGAGTACATTAAAATTTGCACAACAAGTTTTTGGCGCCGTTGCCGGGGAGGTAAGTAATTTTAATTCGTAAAATTAATTTTTGTAAATAATTTCTTTTATTTGTTTTCTTGTATTTTTTTATTATTAAAAAAAAAAGAAAAAGAAAAAAAAAGTGAATCTACATTTAAAGGTTAGTATTTCTTTTCTTTTTCTCGTCTTTAAAATTCTGTAATTTAATTTTCAATTTATTTTTTTTTGTAATTTTTGTTTATTTTATTAATTTAATTTTTAGTTAATTTATTTCACGTATTTATTTTTGTGTATTTTTATAGAAAGGTTGTAATAGCGCAATAAGGTTAGTATCGTAATTTCTCCCTTTTCTTTTGTTTTTTTTGTTTTGTTCCCATCTTTATTTTTATTTTATTTGTTTTGCATGCATGGTCGTAGGTCATTATTACCTAATCTTGAACCTATAGACCTTGAATTAGAAAAAACACTTCGCACACACAGGCACATTAAAAATAAAATGGATTTGCAACCACAGGAGAGGCCATTTAAGGACTATTTTAGTCCCTTAGCTAATTTGAGCACATCATGCATAAGATACCCAAATGTAGCTGCTAGGAGCTTTGAGTTAAAACCTAGTGTGCTAAATTGTCTCCCCACATTCTATGGCTTAGAAAATGAGGATCCATATAATCATCTGAATGATTTTCATGCTATTTGTCAAACTTTTAAATACGAAAATTTTTTCTTTACGATGATGTTAAACTCAGATTATTCCCATTTTCTTTAAAGGATAGAGTTCGTTCATGGCTTAATACATTACCTGCTAATAGCATTTCATCATGGGAACAAATGGTAACAAAATTTTTGAATAAATATTTCCCGAAGCATAAAACCAATGCTATTCGCAGGAAATCTCGAGTTTACCCGAGAGAGAGGACGAGCAATTTTTCAAACATGGGAGCGATTCAATGGGCTACTCTTGAAGTGTCCACATCATGGGTACGAGAAATGGCACCAATGCCAATACTTTTTGGAGGGATTATTGCCGAATGTGCAAGAATGGCTAATGGCAACAAGTGGAGGAGAGTTAATGTCAAAAAGTGCATCAGAAATTTGGGAATTCTTCCAGCGACAAGCAGATAATTCCCAACAACAGAGTCGATCACTCAGGAATACTTAAAGAATTAAAGGAGTGAATGAGATTCACATTGGCGAGTCAACTTCGGGAATCAAAGAAGTCAAGGAGATGGTTGAAGGTCTTGCTCGACAAATAGCATCGTTATCGACTGCTAAATCAACTGAACCACATGACCTTGACTCATACTCAGATCAAGCCAATGCCATAGGTGTAATGAGAAAACCATCGAATTACAACCCATACTCCAACACATATAACCCTGGATGGAGAGACCACCCCAATTTTTCATGGTCTCAAGGATTCCAATAGAATGGACCAGCAGCTCCAGCTTCACCAATGCAACAAATTCCTCAAGTTCCTCAAGCCTCTCAGCCACCATTTAGAACATACAATCAGAACCAGAACTACTCTCAACCCAGACCATGGGAGGATTCATTCCAGAATCTCAAGAATCTTACTCACTCCACGATTGAGCAACAGAACCGCACCATTGATGGACTACGAAATGAATTGAGAGCAGGCTTCAATTCACAAGCCCAATCAGTTTCAAGCCTTGAGAAGATGGTGGGACAACTTGCTTCTTCAGTTCAGACCTTGGCGATGACCGTTGAGAAAGGTAAATTTCCAAGTCAACCAGTGCCTAATCCTAAAGGAGTGCATGAAGCAAGTACCAGTTCACCACAGCAGCATAGAGAGGTCAAAGCAGTCATGACCTTGCGAAAAGGAAAAGAAGTCGACAACAAAGTGGAGATGCCGGTGACAAAAGAAAATCAAATTGTACCTGTGAATGTTGATGACTCACCACCGGAGGAGAAAGAAGAAACCAACCCACGAGAATATGTTCCTAAAGCTCCATTTCCTCAGAGGTTAGCTAAAGGCAAGAAGGGAAAATCCACAGGTGAGATTCTTGAAATCTTCAAACAGGTAAGTGTTAACATCCCTTTACTTGATGCTATTAAACAAGTTCCATCTTATGCCAAGTTTCTTAAAGACCTTTGTACTAAAAAGAGAAATATGCATGTTCAAAAGAAGGCATTTTTAACAGAAAACGTTAGTTCTATACTCCAACATAAAATTCCTTTAAAATGCAAAGACCCAGGCTCCCCCACTATCTCATGTAGCATAGGGAACCACACAATTGAGAATGCTTTGTTGGATTTAGGAGCTAGTGTAAATTTGTTGCCTTATTCAGTATTTGTGAAACTTGGGTGGAGAATTACACCCAACTCCGGTGGTGTTACGAACTGCCGAGATCGATCCACGAAAATACCTCGTGGTATTGTGGAGGACGTGCTTATCCAGGTAGACAAGTTTTATTTTCCTGTTGATTTCATTGTAATTGACACTCAACCAATACAGGATTCGAGGAAGCACATCCCCATTATTCTAGGCCGACCTTTCTTGGCAACTGCGGATGCTCACATTCAATGCAGGACCGGAAATATGCAGTTGTCCTTCGGCAACATGACTATGGAGCTAAACATTTTCAACATTGCCAAACAACCTCACAATGCAGATGATGAAGTTGTTGATGTGGATTTAATTGAAGCATTAGTTGATGACACTTTTCTTTCAAACCTTAGTGATGATCCTTTACAAACATGTTTAACTCACTTTGGTTTGGATTTTGATATTGACAGATCGGTCGATGAGGTCAACGCCCTGCTTGACTCAGCACCATCTATGGACACTAATAAATGGAAGTCAAGAGTTGAGCAACTAGCACCATCAGAGAAGAAACTCATCCCATCATCAGAATCACCACCGAAACTCGAGCTCAAACCATTACCCAACACTCTGGAATATGCATTTTTGGGAGAAGAAAGTACTCTACCGGTAATCATCTCATCATCCCTAAATGACGAACAAAAAGGTAAGTTGTTGGATATTTTAAAAAAGCACAAAGGAGCATTAGGATGGACCATAGCAGACATAAAAGGTATAAATCCAGTAGACTGCATGCATTACATTCACCTTGATGAAAATGCTAAATCTACTAGGGAAATGCAACGTCGGTTAAATCCTAATATGAAAGAAGTTGTTAGAACTGAAGTCCTTAAGCTATTAGACGCAGGTATCATTTACCCAATTTCTGATAGTTCATGGGTCAGTCCCGTATGTTTGTCCCTAAAAAGTCGGAGTCACAGAGTGGTTACCAATGCGATAATGAATTGATACCAACTAGAGTAACTACGGGGATGGCGTGTATGCATTGATTATAGAAAGTTGAATTACATCACACGTAAAGACCATTTTCCTTTACCATTTATCGATCAAATGCTTGATAGATTAGCGAGGCCATGAATTTTATTGCTTTCAGATGGCTACTCGGAGATACAATCGGATCCCATAGCACACCAAAAGATCAAGAGAAGACCACTTTCACTTGCCCTTTTGGCACTTTTGCATATAGGAGAATGCCATTTGGATTATGTAATGCACCTGCTACATTTCAACGATGCATGTTGAGCATTTTTTCTGATATGGTTGAACGATTCCTTGAAGTCTTTATGGATGACTTTTCTGTCTTTGGTGATTCGTTTGATCAATGTTTACATCATCTAACGCTAGTTCTGCAGAGATGTATCGAGAAGAATTTAATCTTAAATTGGGAGAAGTGCCATTTTATGGTAAAACAAGGTATTGTTCTCGGTCACATCATTTCGAGCAAAGGTATTGAGGTTGACAAAGCCAAGGTGGATCTCATTTCTAATCTTCCTCCACCCAAAACAGTCAGAGAAGTAAGATCTTTCCTTGGGCATGCTGGTTTCTATAGACATTTCATTAGAGATTTTAGCAAAGTTTCTAGACCCTTATGTAATTTACTTGCTAAGGATGTACCTTTTATCTTTAATGATTCATGTCTTGTGGCTTTTGAAAAATTAAAGCAATTGTTGACATCATCACCCATCATTCAGGCCCCAAACTGGAGCTTACCATTTGAGCTCATGTGTGATGCATCTGATTATGCAGTAGGAGCAGTATTAGGACAAAGAGTTGATCGAATTCCCCACGTTATTTATTATGCTAGTATGACATTGAATGATGCACAGTTGAACTATTCAACTACTGAAAAAGAAATGCTAGCAGTAGTGTTTGCATTAGAGAAATTTCGATCTTATCTCATTGGTTGTAAAATAATTATATTCACAGATCATCTTTGCTCTTAAATATCTTCTCACAAAGAAAGATGCAAAAGCTAGACTAATTCGTTGGGTGTTACTTTTGCAGGAATTTGACTTGGAATTCAAAGATAAGAAAGGCACAGAAAATGTTGTGGCGGACCATCTCTCTCGTCTCCATTTTGACACAATTACAGAGCCATTAATATTGAATGAGTCATTTCCAGATGAACAATTAATGAATGTGGAAGTATTACCTTGGTATGCTGATATAGTTAATTATCTTGTTACAGGTAAACTTCCAGAGCATTGGACCAAGCAAGACAAGGCTAAATTCTTTGCAGAGATAAAGAATTTCTTTTGGGATGACCCGTATTTGTTCAAGTATTGTGCTGATCAAATTGTTAGACGATGTGTCCCAGAAATTGAAATTCAGAATATTCTTTCATTCTGCCATGAACAAGCTTGTGGAGGCCATTTCAGTGCTAAGAAAACAGCGACTAAAGTTTTACAATGTGGTTTCTATTGGCCATCTATATTTCGAGACGCTTACACTTTCTGTTCTTCATGTGATAGGTGTCAACGAATGGGGAGCATTACACGAAGGAACATGATGCCACTAAATCCAATTTTAGTGGTTGAGATTTTTGATGTATGGGGTATCGACTTCATGGGACCCTTTCCCCCTTCTTTTGGCCATCAATACATATTGGTTGCTGTTGACTACGTATCGAAATGGGTAGAAACAATTCCATGTATAACCAATGATCACAAGGTGGTGATAGGATTTTTGAAAAGCAACATTGTTTCACGCTTTGGATTCCCTCGAGCAATAATCAGTGATGGTGGTGCCCACTTTTGTAACAAAGCATTCAAGGCTCTTTTGACAAAGTATTCAATCACACACAAAGTGGCGACCCCGTATCATCCATGAAACCAGTGGCCAAGTTGAGATCTCCAATCGAGAAATAAAGCACATATTAGAAAAGACGGTGAGGCCGGACGGAAAAGATTGGTCATTAAGACTTGATGATGCATTATGGGCATATAGAACGGCTTTCAAGACCCCGATTGGGATGTCACCCTACAAAGCTAGTGTATGGAAAAAAGCTTGCCACCTACCCGTGGAACTCGAGCATCGTGCGTATTGGGCCATCAAGAAATTCAACTTTGACATGCAGCAAGCCACTCGAAAAGAAGATTACAAGCTGGCGAACTTGAAGAAATTCGTAATGATGCATACGAAAATGCCAAGATTTACAAGCAACGGATGAAAGTCTTTCATGACAAGCAAATTATGAGAAAATCGTTCACTCCCAGTCGAAAGTGCTTTTATTCAATTCTCGTTTTGCACCTATTCCCGTGTAAGTTACGCTCTCGATGGTCCGGTCCCTTTATTGTTCATCTTGTTTTTCCACATGGGGCAATTGAAATTAAGGACCCAAAGAACGGTGTCACGTTTAAAGTTAATGGTCAAAGATTAAAGCCATATCTAGAGTACCAACCATGGGAAGAGACACCAAATAAATTTGAGTGACCCACCGATTTTGAATTGATTTTTTTCTTTTCGTTGATTTGATTTTGTTTTCTTTTTTATATTATTCTTTTGCTAATTGAAATTATTTTTGCATAAGTGTGTTTGTTTAACTATTAAGTTTTCTCTTATCATTTTTAATCATGAGTACCTTACTTAGACCGTTCCTCCTGAACATTCTTAAACCACTTCAACGTGTCAAAACTCATCTCAAAAGGCAGATTCAATTTTGTAAAACACATCGCATTTGGGCTCTACAACCACCAGAGTTAGTAGCCTATGTTGAGGGTTTAGAACGCCAACTCAGAGACATTGAGAGAAGTGTTTATGACATCCAGTTGGAGCTTGAGGTAAATTCAATAAGAGGACGATTTTAATTTTCTTTGTGTGTTTTAATTTGTTTTTCTGTTTGTGTGCTTTAGTTTGTTACCCCGGTGAAGTGGCGGATAACGGTACTCCGTGACAATCAAGTCGGTTACTTCAGTTTCCCATAATAACTGACATTCTGAGGCGAAAGTATGGACAGTAACGATATTCTAGCGAAGCTTCACAAGCGATTCCCTTCACTTCCTCAGAATGCCCTTCTTACGATCTATAAAGCTCGGTCCGAACGCATGCGATTACTCATGAGGAATAACATACCTGCTGACATCCGTTGGTTAATCGAGGCTAAAGTACGATCGGCAGGTGAGTTACCTCCAAAATTTATTGCATACATGCCTGGTTGTGGTAAAGGAAATTATGCAAGAAAACGACGAGCTCAAAGAATTTCTGTTGCTTGTCATAAGTGTGCCAGAATGAGATGCGATAAAAACCCATGTTCTTTAGGAATGGTGTCTGATAACAGGGAAGATAAGATTCAATTCATTAGGGATGGCTTGAATAAGGAGTCATTGGATGATATTCTTTTGTCTCTTGAAACGCATCCCAGTGGATATGTGCAAGGAGCGATTCTCCAGTTGTGGCCATTATTCCAGAAAGAGCATGCACGATATAGTCTCGGGAATCTGACTATAAACGACCCTGTTTGCCAGTTTATAAGAAAACTGGATGGGAAGCCTATCCTCGACCCATAGAGGGCGTTCAAGCCGTTTCTGGACGTAAAACCAGAGGAAGATGTGAGCCACAGTCGCAACTACCTGTAAATATCCTTTCACTTTACTGTTATTTTATTTCACTATTATTTTATTGTGTGCATTATTGTCTTTAATAATTTTATTACTGTTTGCTTTTTCCTTGTTACTGTTTACTTTTTCCTTATTACTGTTTGCTTTTTCCTTTTTACTGTTTCCTTTTTGACTCGCGAGCCATGTGCTTCACGCGTTATTTACACTAACATGTTACCTCATTCACAGCTGTGATCCACTGTCACCAAGATTCTTAAATGTGATTTATTTTTTGTCAAGCACTCACAAATTATTTTTGAGAAGTATCACAATGGCAGCTACCCCCAATAGACAATTCAAGAACATTTGTGTGCTTTCTGGATTTACCTATGGCAAACATAAAGAGTTCGTGGAGGCAGCCATAGATCTTGGTCGAAGCATAGCAGCGAGAAAATTACACTTGGTGTATGGAGGAGGTAACCGAGGGTTATCAAAAATGGTCTCAGAAGCAGCTTTTATCAGAGGAAGTCAAGTGTTAGGTATCATCCCAAGAGTCCTAAAACCATTGGGCAGTTCGTCTGACTCATCAACTGGAGAAGAGTTAGTCGTCTCAGGTATGCAAGAAAGAATAACTGAAATGCTTAATCATGCTGATGCTTTTATTTTCCTTCCAGGAGATCTTGCAACACTAGAGGCATTTATCACACTAGCATCTTGGGCCCATCTGCACATCCACCAGAAACCCATCGGTTTGTTAAATGTCAATAACTTTTATGATGGCTTTATCGCATTTCTTAACCATGCAATAAAAAACTATTTCATTCCTTCTCATGTGAAAAAACTTTTTATTTGTGCTCACACTGCTAATGAGCTACTTGATCTGTTACAAGCTTATAAACCGGAGCCGGACCCCTGGACCTTTGTGTTGGAGCGCCCAAATAATGATGGTAACAGTAGCCGCAGTAAGAAGTACAAATTAGATTTAACTCTCCGCTTGTAAATATTTTCTTCTGTGTTGCACCACCCAGGTGATGTCTTCTAAACTCTACTTCTTTCCTTTCAAACATTGAGGACAATGTTTCGTTCTGGTTGGGGGGAGGGAATAGTCGACAATTGTGGAATTTTGGTTAAGTTTTTACTAATTTTTTGTTGTAGAAACTAACTGTTGCTAACTTTTTGTGTCGAAGATGGCTGAATATGGAGTGTAGTGACTCTAGAAATGCATCTTCATCGTTTAAAAAAAAAAATTTAAAAACTTAAAAAAAAAAAAAATTCAGACATTTTCTTTTTCTTTATTATGTTTTGATGTTCATTTTTCTTCTTCTTTTTAATTTCTCCTTATAAATATATATTTTCAAATTTTTGAGTCGAAGATGGCTGAATATGGAGAGTAGTGCCTCTAGAAACGCATCTTCTTAAAAAAAAAAAAAAACTATTTTCGTTTTCTATCATTTTACGTGTAACTTTTCTAATTAGTTTTTATGCATCATCTTCACATTTCTGCATGCATATTTTCCTTTCATGTTTAGAATAGGTTGGGGGGTAGAATGTTGTTTAAAAAAAAATTGTGTGATTTGTTTTAACATTGGATGACATGATTAATTTCAAATTTTAGTATTTGTATTATCTTTGGTCTTAAGTGATGTTACATTATGTTTGCTACTCTACATGTTGATGTCGGAGACAAATATGAGTTGCTTGAAGGAATGAACATGTCATAATAAGTACCAAGTGAGTTTTTGAGCCTATCATTTTTCTTGGAGAGTAACCCTTTTGCCCATTCTTTATGCAGCTTAACAGTTTATTATTGTATACACGATCTCTAGATTTCTTTTGAGTTAACCCTTAAAAAAAAAAATTTGTAAAATTAAAAAAAAAATTAAAAAAAAAAGAAAAAAGAAAAAAAATGTGTGTTGCTACATTTGGAGGCCCATCTAACTAGTAGATATGGATGATTATTTAGAGCCCTAAAAGACGATGGAAAGGCCATCTTTGATCCGTTTGAGCCTTTCTAGCCATCCATTTTATTAAATATCCATAGTTAACCCTTTTGAGCCTTTAAAAAAAAAAAAAAAAAACCTTTTCTTTATCAACTTATCATCTTGACCCACTCCGATTTGGAGTATTACCCGATGTCTTATAAGTTCCATCACCTATTTATGTTTGAGAAAAATGTAAATAATTATTTTGTTCAGTGAAGTTATGCCAAAAAAAAAAGAGAAAAAAAAAAAACAAAAGCTGTTGTTTCAAAAGAATAAAAATAAAAATAATAGGTGAAATCCACCTTGCAACTTCCAAAAAAAAAAAAAAAAATTCTCTGCATTTTTCTTAAACATACACTTTGTTTTCCTTATTTCCCTTCTTTGTTAGCCATGTCCCTAACCTACATTACATCCTAATAAAAGTCCTTCCTGATTTTAGGGAACTATAATCTGAAGTAGAAGCTAGTTATGTGAGCTAAAAAGATGTAGTGATACATAATAAATAAAAGAAAAAAAAAAGATAAATAAATTGGGTTGACTAGCATTTTTATTTGACTTGAGATCGTATTATTTCTAAGCTGAGGGCATATTTATTTCATCTTGGTGAGAGCATGTGATATCACTTCTTTATTATTTTCTCTCTCAATTACCATTCATTGGAGTGACTATTTTTATTGGTTTTAATTTCTTTGTGAGAGTGTCACTACTTCCAGTGAGATTTTGGGGTTTGACATGTCATTCTTGAAAGTAGCTATAACAAAGTCTACTGGGCTGATTCATGTGGATGGTTGATGTGGGTGTGATGTTGCTTTAGACTGGAGATAATGCTTATACTTTTATTTGATTGCTATCATTAATCTGATTGAATAAACACGAGTGTTTCTAAATTTAAAAAAAAAAAATCATTTTGAATTTGAATTTTATTTTCGCTTCATTTGCTAGGGACTAGCAATAAGCTGGTTGGGGGGTGTGTTGAGTGTTAGAAAATGCATATTTATAAAGGAGAAAACCGTCATTTTACATTTCAAGTCTTACTAACACCTTTACTTTTATGAATTTAACCTTCTTTTGATTTAATTCCGTTTGTTTTATTTTAATTAAGTATTTTATGTATTTTAGGGGCATTATAGTCATTTCATAATAAAGGAGAGATCAGACGGCAAAACGGACATCACTTTTGAACTCAGGACGGTCGAAAACCTTAGGAGGAGTATAAAAGGAAAAATGACACTATTCATATGTACGGTACTATTCACGTGTACGGTACTGTCTACATTACTGTTCACGACACTGTTCACATAGACGGATCGATGACGTGGCATTGACCGATGATGTGGCATTGACTGATGAGGTGTCACGATCCTGTTGGGCTAAAATTCTTATGTACTGTTGATGGTGACGTGGCAGCATATCAGTGGACGAAAAATCTCGCATACGGTACATGCGTCACACTGGATTATTTTCAACCAAACCGCGTTACTGTTCATCCGAGTCAAACCGCATTACTGTTCATCCGAGTCAAACCGTGTTACTGTTCATCCGCGTGGTCAAACCGCGTACTGTTGACTGATGACGTGGCGCAATCCTGAGCGTCCAAACTGTTTTTAATCCGATGGCCATGATTTACTCCATGTATCTATAAAAAAGGGGCCTCCCCCCCTAATTTGATAGCTTTGAATCCATTTTTGGGATCCATTTTCTGTAATTCCCTCTCCATCTTGTATTTTCTTCATATTTTAATAAATTCCCATTTTACCCCTAGTTCAATTATGAGTGGCTAATTTTCTTTCAAGCTTGGGTTGAAGGTGAAGTCTCAACATGTGTCATGGGCTTAATTTGGTAAATTTATTTTCTCTTCCCCTCTAGTTTTTGTGGATGTTTTGACTTCTCGTCGACAAATAATACTAATCTTGTCTAGTACCGCCTTGGTTTCACCGGCCCTCTAGTACAAGGTTATTATTATTTGGCACGATAAGCCCTTAGCACCATATTGATTAGAGTGTGGTTCATGAGGTGTGGATTCCCCCCTCATGATTTAATTGGTATTAATAAGGAATATTTAGCCCATGGTGCATGTTGATACGGATCCAGATACCCAAGTACGTCATTTCAATAGAATTCTCTTCAATTTATTCTCGCCATTTCAATTCCAATTTTAGAATTTATTCTCACCATTTTAATTTAAGTTTTAGCATATTCCAAATCATTTCCACCACAAATCCAATCATCCATTTACAAAATTAATTCTACACACAATTAAAATCCACCTCCTCGTGGGATCGACACTCGTCACCATTGATCTATACTACAATAGATTCGTGCGCTTGCGAGTACATTAAAATTTGCACAACACTTGGAGCCATGCCAAAACTGGAATGCTTGATTCTCAATTCTTGTGCTTACTGGAAAAAGATTCCTGAACAGCTCTGGTGCATAAAGAGCTTAAACAAATTCGAGTGTTGGTGGCCTCAGCCGGAGCTGAGACAAAAGCTACGGTACTTCGAGGATAAGGCGCAGCATGACAATCAAGTATATCCTTATGGAATTTGATTTGCATGGATTTAATTAGATGTAAGTTTTTCATTTTATGCAATATCATCAACCTTTAATTATTAATCTAATTTCATACATTTGTTTTTTCTTCTCCTCAATATATTTGATAGTACGCAGCTTCCTAATGCTATAAAGTGTTTTCTAATTGTGGTTGCTTCTAATTTTTGTCTCAATATTAGACATGAAGTGTTCATCACAGTTCCTGATGCTGACCCCGACCATTTTCCCTTAATTATTTTTAGAAGTGGAAGAACCCTTGTGTATTGATTGTTGAACAGTCAGGAAAAACTATAATTTCAGATCTTAAATTACTTGCGCAGGTGAAATCAGAGCGGGAAATATGTCAACTGTAGTGCAGCAAAAGTTTCAATTTCAACCAGAATCCAGCCTTGATCCTTTCAGTATTCACTTCTGTTGTCTACACATTATTGAGTCCTCAGGATTGATGCAGGACATTGTTGGGTTTCTTTGTTTTCAAGGATCTGCTACAAGCAATAATGTCAAGTTTTTGGATTCACTGTGTATATTCTATTCGTGTGTCTTCATTCTTGTAATGTGCTTGAAACTCCAGCTTAGTGTGGACGTGTGTGGTTTGGTCGTACTATGTATTAAACATGTGTGGTTTGGTTGTACCATGTGTAATACATGTTAAGTGTCATAATTGTCTTAAGGGAATTCTGCCTCACTTCCATTAGAAGACAAGTTTGGATGTAGGCACCATTTCTTTGCTTTGAATCTACTTTGTTGAATCTTTGGATTGCTATTATCTTAGATTCTCTAAATAATAATCCGAATAAGAATGTAGGAAAAATATTGAGTATAAATGCTTGTTTTGAACAAATACTACCTATTATTTTAAATTTTGGACTTAGAAATTATAAATAGTATTAGCATGTGAATTTTAAGGTATTAGCTGATTCTGTCCAATTTTAGAGGTTGATGCCTCATGCTCACCTTATAGTAATTGGTTTTTGCTGAACAAATGAATGTGTATCATTTTTTTTCCTTTTATACTTTGATTCCCCTGCTTCTAGCTGATTCTGTTCTCCTTTATAACGAGAGAAGTTATTTTTTGTGCTCTTATATACATGTTAAGCCTGGATATGTGTGGTTTGGTTTGTTTTAATAATTTGATTGTGTGGTGTCATCTGTAATACTTTTTAAGGGTGCAAATCAAATGAGTTCATACCTTATAGTGAATTTGGTTAATTTCAAGATATCATTTTTTGGGATCTTCGGCTCTAGTTGCTAATACCAAATTTCTCAAATCTCGATTGGAATTTGGGAGTCCGTCCTAAATGATACAAGATTTGATAAAAATTTATCATTCTGATTTATTATTTGAGTTGAGATTCAAGATCTAATTTTTTTCAAATTTAATATTCAAGACAGGATTTGAGACGTCTGAAAATCTCATTCGAGATGTTGAGATTCAAGATCTAATTTTCTTTCAATTTAATATTCAAGATAGGATTTGAGACGTCTGAAAATCTCATTCGAGATCCCTTAGGCAATCAAATGGTTTCATATCCTTATAATGAATTTGGTTAATTTCAAGATACCCTTTTTTGGGATCTTCCACTCTAACTGTTAATACGTGAACCTAGGCTGGCAAAATTATCCAGATACCAATCGAGATACAAACCCTATACAAGATTTGTTACAAATTTCTTATCCCAATTTTCAATGTGGGTCAGGATTTGAGACCCATTTTATACCGATTCATAAATTTCTTTATTTAGACAATAACTGATGACAGATTATTAGTTTAAAGCTCATGGAGTAAAGGTTGAATTATTGGTTCAATCATCCGCAATTTTCTGCAAGCATGCAAAATATTAAACAAGAGATTATTTAATTATTTTTTGGGTTCTGTTATTACAATAATGATTTTGAAGATATTAGTGGGAGAAAAATGGTTCTTTTAAATCATTTTCAATCTTGAGAAAAAGTTTTCTCGCTGGCATACACTGTCCTTTATCTATATTCCAGTCTTCCATTATGTTAAAAAAAGGAAAAACAAATATGAAAATAAAAAGAAAATAGGACATCATCAAGTATCAATCAAAGATCAATTTGTTTTATCCACTTTGAGGAAAGAAAAGGTTAAAACAATCCCACTGGGGACCATAAAGTTTATCTCAAAAGAAAAAGCACTACAATAGTCGAACACAAAGAAGAGTAATAGTGAGAAAGGAGTTGCATATAAATTGAAGAATTGTTTTTTTTTTAAAGAAGGGTCCAGCATCATGATTGCCTTCATTTAGCAAAGGATATATGAAAAAGAGATGAATAGTGCACTTTAGATTTGGATAATTCCGATTGGATTTTGAATTGTTTGGATTAGAAAAAAAAATCATTCGAATCCAACCTGAATCTCAAATACAGTCAATTCGATTCAAAATAAATCGAATTGGATAAATATTTCAGATGAATTTGGTCTCAAATTGTTTCGGATTTAAATGATATTTTAGATTCAAATAATATTTTAAATTTGGATTGAATTCGGATTTAGGTCTTTTTTTAAATAATTTTTACAAAAAATTCATGAAATATATATATATATATATATATATGTAAGAGTAGTGCAATCCAATAGGATTGTTTAGATTAAAGCGGATCCGATCCATCGGATGCAAAAATTTTATCCAATCAGATATGTATGGCAACATCCAAATCCGAATCAGATCGAATCATATCTATTCGAATCCAATCGAATGCACACCTTTAGCCCTATTGGAAATGATCATCTAACCATTCAAACTATAACGTATTCTGTAGAGGCTTGAAAAGAAAATCTCTAAACAATAGGGACTATTATGCATTAGATGCATCAATGAATGCTTTTTCTCTCAAGACAAGCTTTATGGTCCCAGCAGAATTATTTTTAATCTTTCAGTCTTTTGAAAGGGCAAAAAGGAAACTAGTCTTGATAGCCTATTTTACTTTCTTCATACATACATACATACATACATACATACATATATATAAACACAAATTATAAGACACCCTTTTATCTTCTTGCATAAAGAATATTTTATATACACGTACATTATACCTCAGGTTTTGTGCAGAAAATCATTATTGTACATCAATAATTTCTCAATATAATTCCTCTTATCAGTCAGTATCCCCACGAGACCTGCAACATCTAGGTTTAAGATTCATTTTCTAGTACTACTCTGCCTTGATATGTTCTACTTTGACAGCCACCTGAACTTGATTCAACTTCTTGACAGAAGGAGGTATTGGTGCCATCCTCAGTTGATTATGTTGACTAATGTTGAAGTAAAAGGAGAGCTTTTAACCATTTTTTTTATAATTACTTTCTTTGCATGCTAGGGCTGCTAGCTACTGACTACCGAGAGTGAAGAAGATATGGAAATCAATCTTGGACTATTTTCAGAGAGACTGAGAAGGGTGTTAGCTGGTGAAGAATTCACGTAGCCCGATGCTGCTAAACAACCTATTCAAAACCTTTACATTGAGACTGAAATCGTTGCTTCTTGGCTGAGGGACTCTGGATACAACACTGCTTGGTTCATGCGGCAAGTCAATGTTGAAGAGGGTCAAACTCTTGCAGAATTAGAAGATTTTAAGACTATCATTGACAAAATTTGTTGCTTTTCATACGTATCTGAGAATGTGATTGACACATTTGCTATCAGCATCTGTTGAACCTCGCAAAACCACCAGGGCTAGGAAGCCTAATCCAAAGTATCTGGCACTTCTGGATGTGAGCAATACTAATGACGTAGGGGCTAAAAGGCTTGGTCAAGTGTTGGATGCATAAAGGACCGAGTCTTGTGCTGGAAAATCTCTATATCTTGTTAGTAGTTTCAGTAGTTGAGTTAAAATAGGAGTTAGCCGTTGCTTTGCTTCATTATTTAATAAGTTGTAAAACAAGTAGTTGGGGGGGGGGGGGGAAATAAGATTTGTCATTGTGGTTTACTCCAAACCCGAATTGGAGAACTCTGAAATAACAGAAGAATTATCAGATTTATTAATTCTTGTTGCTGAGATAAGAATCTTCTTCCATTCTAACTTGAGTTCTAACATATTTGGTATCAGAGACAGGTTATGTCATGGGCACCAACAAAGAACGACTCGACCGAATGGAAATTGAGCTTCAAGAAATGCGTCAAGTCATGCAGCGATCAGTGACTGAAACAGGAGAAACGCGAGTCCTGATAAACGGAATGGAGGGAAGGCTGAAGGAGGTGTTGGCTGCCCTTTCTGGATTACGGTTGACACAAGAAAAACCACAACTCAATCAAGGGGAGTTGGCTTCTTCCTCGCTACAAGGAATGGCCACCCGAGAATAGGGAACCCACCCACACATCGCTTCTTTAAAATGGATTTTCCAAGGTTTTCAGGGGACGATCCGATAGAATGGTTAAGCCGTGTGGAGCAGTACTTTGAGTTTCAAGATACCACAGAGGAAAGACTGGTCAGCTTAGCTTCCTTTCACTTGGAAGGAGAGGCTAACCAATGGTGGCAGTGGCTTAAGCGAGTGTACCAGGATGAAGGGATAATAATTACTTGGCGAATGTTCAAAAGGGAAATCCTGGCACGATTTGGTCCAACGGGGTACGAGTGCTTTGATGAAGCTTTATCTCGGGTCAAACAAACAGGAACTTTGCGAGATTACCAACGGGAATTTGAGAAATTGGCAACTAGGGTCATTGGATGGCCCCAATCGGCTTTGATTGGAATATTTCTGGGTGGCTTAAAGGAGGAAATCACTAATGAAGTGCGAATGGCTAGGCCTCAGTCTTTACGGGATGCCATTGGAATATCGAGAATGAAGGACGATCAGCTCACCAGGAGACGAAGGCAAGGGAAGCTGGAATTTAGAAAAACGGGGTCGCAACGGGTTGTGACACTCAACACCACTCCGCCCTTGCACACCTTGGCTTCAAAACCAACCGGAGGTGCCCCGGTAAAACGATTAACTTGGGAAGAGATGCAGCATAGAAGAGAGAAGGGCCTATGTTTTAATTGCAACGAGCGATTCACACCGGGCCTCAAATGCAACAGACCTCAGCTTTTTGTGATCGAAGGAGGAGTCAGTGGGGAAAATGAATCAGAAGTAAGTACCACAACCATGGAACATGAAGGAAATGAGGGAAATGAGGGCCAATATTTTAACATTACAATGCATGCCGTTTCGGGATGGAAAGGACCTCGCACTCTACAACTTCGGGCTTACATTGACAAACATCCAGTAACGGTATTGGTAGATAGTGGGTCAAGTCACAACTTTATCAATGACTGAGTGGCTCGCCATCTTTGTTTACCCGTCATCTCCACTGAAAAGTTTAATGTGAAGGTCGCTGATGGAGGATAAATAACGCGCCAAGACAAATATGAGGGGGTATGCATGAATATTCAAGGAGTCCCTATAACAGTGACATTATTTTCTCTTCCTTTGCAGGGATTGGATATTGTATTGGGGGTTCAATGGCTGAGGGAGTTGGGCCCTATTTTATGCGATTGGAATGAATTGACCATGCAATTCAATTGGCAAGGGGAACCGAAGGTGATATACAGGTTGAGGGATCCCAATACCACAGCAGTTTCCCTACGCTCCCTTGAAAAGAAGTTGAGTGGAGGAGGAGTTTTATTTGCTGTAGTGGTTGGAGAGGCGACAGACAATAATAAAAAACATGAAGAAATTCCTCATGACTTTAGGGGAGTAATATCCGAGTTTGCCCCACTTTTTGATGAGCCACGTTCACTGCCACCGGTCCGAGATATAGACCATAAAATACCTCTTAAGGAGGGAATTTCAGCAGTAAACGTGCGTCCCTACAGGTATGCCCATTTTCAGAAAAATGAAATTGAGAAACAGATGGACGAAATGCTTAGAAATGGAACCATACGACATAGCCACAGCTCATACTCTTCGCCGGTTCTTCTAGTTAAAAAAAAAATGGATCTTGGCGATTTTGTACAGACTATCGGGCATTGAATGAAGTTACAATGAAAGATTGATTCCCTATCCCAACAGTGGATGATATGATTGACGAGTTACATGGGGTAAAATATTTTACAAAACTAGACTTTAGAGCTGGGTACCACCAAATTCGTGTTCATCCCGAAGATATTCACAAGACGGCGTTTCGAACATATAACGGCCATTACGAATATTTGGTCATGCCTTTCGGCTTGTGTAACGCCCCATCAACCTTCCACGCAACCATGAACTCAATATTCAAGCCAATATTATGTAAGTTTGTCCTCGTCTTCTTTGATGATATCCTAATATACAGCTGTTCATGGGAGATGCATTTGGAACATGTGCAGGTTATGCTCCAAATATTACAAAAACAATAGTTTTTTTTGAAGAGGTCCAAGTGCTCATTCGGGCAAACCAAGATTGAGTATTTGGGACATTTTATTTCTCAAAAAGGAGTCCAAGTCGATGAGAAAAAAATTGCAGCTATAAGAAATTGGCCGAGACCAAGGAATGTGACGGAGTTACGGGGATTTTTAGGACTTACTGGGTACTACAAAAAATTTGTAAAAAATTATGGCACCATTGCAGCCCCTCTCACGCAACTACTAAAAAAGGGACAATTTAATTGGGAAGAAAATGCCGAAGAGGCATTCGAGGCACTCAAGATTGCCATGACTACTACGCCGGTATTGGCTATCCCAAACTTTAATGAAATATTTGTTATTGAGACTGACGCCTCTGATACAGGAATAGGAGCTGTTCTTTCTCAACAGGGACGTCCTATAGCTTTTCTCAGCCGAGCTTTAGGACCCCAAAAACGAGCATGACCAATTTATTCTAAAGAGATGCTAGCTACTATAGAGGTTGTTCGATGTTTGAGACCATATCTTATAGGGAGAAAATTTCAAATCCTCACTGATCAACGGAGCCTAAAGTATTTTTTGGGGCAACGAGTAACTACCCCGGAACAACAAAAATGGGTTACCAAATTGTTGGGATATGAATATGACATTAAATATAGGCCTGGCAAAGAAAATAGTGCTGCAAATTCTCTGTCAAGGGAATGAGGAGGGTCAATTATACATGCAATCTCTCGGCCAGAATTTGTTATTTGGGAGGAGTTAAAAAAAGAAAGTAGAGAAAGTCCGTGGGTACAACAAATTTTATCTCAAAGGGAAGCTGATTCAAAAAAGAGTTATGAGTATGTTTGGAAAGATGGGTTACTGTACTCTAAAGGGAGCATCGTGATTCCACCTGAGTCTTCCCTCAAAACTCGTCTACTACAAGAGTTTCATGACGCTAAAATCGGAGGGCATTCGGGTGTTCTCAGAACATGGAAACGGCTTGCCCAAAACTTCTACTGGGATGGTATGAAAAACGATGTTAAAAAATATGTAGCTGCTTGCGATACCTGCCAACGCAACAAGTCTGAATCACGATCACCTACTGGCCTTTTGCAGCCTCTTCCGGTACCATCTCAAGTATGGGAAGACACTCCATAGACTTTATTGAGGGGTTACCAAACTCCAATGGGAAGAACGCGATATTGGTGGTAGTGGATCGATTGACAAAGTATGCCCATTTTATCGAGGTCAGCCATCCATTTACAGCAAAGAAGATAGCAGAAGTTTTTGTAGATCGTGTCGCTCAACTTCATGGGGTCACACGCACTATAGTCAGCGATCGCAATGTTGTGTTCACCAACAACTTTTGGAAGGAGTTTTTCAAATTGCAGGGGATGCAACTTAAGATGTCATCCGCCTATCATCCAGAGACGGATGGGCAAACTGAGGTGGTGAATCGGAGTTTGCAGCAATACCTTCGGTGCATGGTTAGTCAGCACCCTAAGCAATGGAGTTCTCATCGTCCTTGGGCAGAATTTTGGTACAATACGACTTACCACAGTGCTATCGGTCTCACCCCATTTCAGGCCTTATATGGAAGACCTCCACCAAGTGTTTCCAGGTATATACCCGGGACTTCTAATGTGCATAAAGTAGATAAGGAATTAATGAGTAGAGATGATCTTTTGAAGCTTCTCAAACAGAACTTGGAGATGGCCAAAAATCGAATGAAACAACAAACTGATCGTCACCGTCGGGATGTGCAATTTGATATTGGTGACTTAGTCTATTTAAAGCTTCAGCCTTTTAGGCAACAATCGGTATTCAAAAGAGCAAATTAGAAACTTGCCAGCAAATATTATGGTCCTTTCCCAATTATAGAAAAAAATTAGAGTTTCAGCTTATAAATTGCAATTGCCTAAAGGGACTAAGATACATCCCATTTTCCATGTATCATGTCTTAAAAAGTGAATAGGAGACGGCGAGGTGCCACTATATACAACACCTCCTGTATCTGACGATGGAATTTTGGAACTTCAACCTGCAGCAGTAAAGGATTTCAAGTGGGTGAAACGCACGGGTAAGTTGCATATGGAAGTTTTGGTGCACTCGAGTCATTTGCCTGAGGAGGAAGCAACATGGGAGTCGGTGGATCAAGTTAAGCAACAGTTTCCAGATTTTGACCTTGAGGGCATGGTCAATGTCCCAGGGAGAGGATATGTTGAACCTCGCAAAACCACCAGGGCTAAGAAGCCTAATCCAAAGTATCTGGCACTTCTGGATGTGAGCAATACTAATGACGTGGGGGCTAAAAGGCTTGGTCAAGTGTTGGATGCATAAAGGACCGAGTCTTGTGCTGGAAAATCTCTATATCTTGTTAGTAACTTCAGTAGTTGAGTTAAAATAAGAGTTAGTAGTTGCTTTGCTTCATTATTTAATAAGTTGTAAAATAAGTAGTTGGGGGGGAAAAATAAGATTTGTCATTGTGGTTTACTCCAAGCCTGAATTGGAGAACTCTGATATAACAGAAGAATTATCAGATTTATTAATTCTTGTTGCTGAGATAAGAATCGTCTTTCATTCTAACTTGAGTTCTAACAGCATCACTCAACAGAAGAGTCAAAGCGGATGTAGTGAGGACATTTGTGATGCTCTGCTAGGACTCCAAAGCAAAATCATTGATATAAAACAACGGATGCAGCAAGTTCAACATTGAGAGGACCATTGAGAGTTACATACCAAGGCTGGCCTTTCCACATCTTATATTATGAAAGCATCTCACTGAAAGAAAATTTAGAGGAAGCACTTGATGAACCCCGAGGGCTTCAAGTCGTTGCATATTGTATGTTACCTTTTTACTTGAAACTTTGTTGTCTCTACTTATCTGTGTTTCCTGTACACTTTGAGATATCCACCAAGCAATTATATCAGTTGTGCATAGACGAAGGTTTCATTCCAAACAACAATGAGGTAACTGCTGAGAAATACTTAGAACAACTAATCAATGGAGGCTTTGTTATCCTCATTGAAGAAGCCAAGGGATTAGCATTTATATATAAACACTTATCCATGCATGAACAAAAATTTTAAGGATAGAGGCTCTCTCCACATGCGCGTGCGCGGGGGGAGGGGGGCGAATCCATGACCGATTTGGTTGAACTCATGTGCGCCCGCGAATGTCAGCCCAAGCTTGCATGGCACGTTTTTTATTTCCTTTTAAATTTGTTGTAACAGTTTCACACCTTTTGAATTCAAAAGATTTGTAACAGCTTCGCAATTATTTTGGGTTGTTGTGCAATTCAATTTATGAATTGAATTGTTTAAAATTCAATGGCTGTTACAGCAATTAAATTGCATATATTGAATTCTGAAATTTAATTTTTATGCTATTGTTATGTACCCACATGAGTATAAAAGGGCACCTTCCTCTTCTGTTTTTACACACACGGAAACCAGCACATAGAGCACTTACAATTTTTCTTTCCTCCTTCTTTCGTCTTGTTTTCTGATCGAGTTTACCGTTGTTGTGGTTCGCCGAAATTATCTGTCTGTGCTTGACAGAAAATTCGTGCTCGTTGTATCCTGAGAAACAGTTACCAGCAAACCTAAAGCACTTCAATATGTGGTAAATCTATTTTAAGGACACTGCATTACAGGCCTGGAGTTTATTTTCTTCAGTTGTTGTTTTTCTTTTCATGTTGTTTATATCAGTTGCTGTTTTGCTGTAGTCAAATTACCTACTGGTTTATTTATTTAACTCACTGTGATTATTTTTTATAACATTGAAATCGTCGCCTCATTTCAGTTTGAAAATAGAGAGAACATTGGGCTTGATTTGTGCCCACTGGAGGACCATTGAGAGTTACATACCAAGGATGGCCTTTCCACATCTTATATCATGGAAGCATCTCACTGAAAGAAAATATAGAGGAAGCACTTGATGAACCCCGAGGGCTTCAAGTCGTTGCATATTGTATGTTACCTTTTTACTTGAAACTTTGTTGTCTCTACTTATCTGTGTTTCCCCGTACACTTTGAGATATCCACCAAGCAATTATATCAGTTATGGATAGCTGAAGGTTTCATTCAAAACAACAATGAGGCAACTGCTGAGAGATACTTAGAACAGCTAATCAATGCAGGCTTTGTTGATGTAGGGAAGAGAAGTGACAGAGGCAGAATCAACACAGGCTCTATTCCTGGGCGTTGCAGTCCTGCGTTGTTGACTGTGGCTTTCGAGGGGGAATTTGTCATTTCCCCAATCATGGATCAGGAAGTTAAATTACGGGAAAATGTGAAATGCTTCACCGCTCATGGAAATTTGAATGATTTTGCATTTTTAGATCATTTTGACTCGTTCCTCCATTCTTTGTTGCACCTCACTTCAGGAAGCCATTACCTTAACCCTACTTATTGCGAGAAAATCTGTAAAATGTTCAAATTTCTCAGAGTATTGGACTTGGGATCTCTTGTTCTCATCCGATATCCTTCCGAAATCGAAAATTTATTTCTTTTGAGATATCTGCACTTGAATATCCCTTCCCTGAAAAGCCTGCCTTCATCGTTATTAAACAATCTTTTGAACCTGTACACCCTAGACAAGCCATTTAGCTACATAGATCATACAACAGATGAATTTTGGAAGATGAGCAAACTGAGGTTTCGAAATTTTGGCTCAATCACACTTCCTGCACATCCAGGAAAATATTGCGACTCTCTGGAAAATCTCGATTTCATTTCAGCCTTGCATCCTTGTTGCTGTACTGAAGATATATTGGGCAGACTACCTAATCTTCGAAATCGCCGGATATGGGGAGATTTAAGTTAAAATCAATCTTTGTTGTCCAAAAGTCTCTGTAGATTGAGCTGCCTCGAGTCATTGAAGTTGGCGAATGAAAGCAAGATTCCATGGCGATCCAATATCATCCTTGCCGAATACCAATTTCCTCCAAGTCTAACCCACTTGAGTTTTTCGAATATTGAGCTAATGGATAATCCCATGCCGGCAATAGAAAAGCTGCCGGTTCTTCGGGTGCTCAAACTGAAGCAAAACTCGTATTCAGGTAGAAAGCTGGCTTGTAGCTCTGATGGCTTTCCAAAACTCAAGGTGCTACACCTTAAATCAATGCTATGGATAGAGGAATGGACAATGGGGATTAGAGCCATGTCGAAACTAGAATAGTTGATCATCAACCCTTGTGCTCACTTGAAAAGGATTCCTGAACAGCTTTGGCGCTTAAAGAGCTTAAACAAATTGGAGTTGTGGTGGCCTGAGCCGGAGCTGAGACAACAACTACGGGAATTCGAGGATAAAGAGCAGTATGGCATTCGGCTATATCCATATGGAATTTGATTAGCATGGATCGAATTTAATGTAAGTTTTTTTCCTTTTTATCCAATAACGTCAACGTCTAATTATTTATCTAATTTCATGTAAACATCTAGTCTCTATGATTGATTCGATAATACGCAGCAGCCTAAAGAATAATGATACCATAAAGTGTTTTCTACATTCTAATTATGGTTGCTTCTAATTTTTGTCTCAACAAAGACTGACACATTTCCTGATACTGACACTAATCATTAATCCCTTATTAATAGAAGAGGCAGAACCCTTATGTATTGGTTGTTGAAATAATCAAGAAAAACTGTAAAATAAGATATTCAATTACTTGTATGTGTAGGTCAAAGCAGAACGGAAAATATCTTAACTGTACTGCAGCCAAAGTTTCAATTTCAATAAGAATCCATGTTGCGGAAACGTGGGTTGAGCAATTACTAATACTGCAACTTCTGAGAAATATAAATGTGGTAATAAACAAATGTAAAGAAAATATAACACAATGATTTACGTGGTTCGGCGTAATGCCTACGTCCATGGGCAAAGACTGGAAGATAATTTTACTAACAATGAAAATTTACAAAAGTGGAAAAAACTCACAAAACCCACAACCCCAATACACGCAAATGGAACCTCACTAGAACACTTAAGTGGAAGCTCTCTCAAATTCTCTCAAAGAACTCACTTGCAATTGCTCTCTACTTCTCTCAAATTGGGATGATTAACAAGTGAGGAATTGCCTTCTATTTATAAGGAAAAATGGGGTGCACTATTGCACCAACCCCAACAAAATTGTCAACATAAATTAGGTACCTACCTTAGGAATTTGTTTTCAAATTTGCTTCTCCAAAGTTGAATGCATGCATGTGTATGCAAGTTGGTCAAATGATGTATTAGCCAAATTTGAATGCATGTATTTGAATTCTAAATTTGAATTTTTCAACAATTCTCCACCTCGACGAAGATTTTATCCAAATCTGAGTCGACTATCAACAACCCGTCCTCCAATCTCTGCCTTCTCTGACTGCTTTCAAATTTGTGAGATATTGATCAAGTTTAGACAATGCTCAAACTTAATCGCCGTCACCACCTTGGTCAACATATCTGCGGGATTTTCTGCAGTCTTCAACTTCTCAATCTCATCTTTGCTCTTCGATGCTATTAGCTTACTATTGACATACAATAGCAAATAAATGAAAGATCCTTCTTGTAGCTTGCGAAAATATACACAATGATCAAATTTATTTCTTGTGTACCTTTGCCCTTTCATAAATCGATCAAATCGCCTATACCACTGCCTTGGAGATTGTTTCAATCCATAAAGCGACTTTGTCAATTTGCAAACCTAATTTTCTTTTCCAGCAACCTTAAATCCATCTGGCTGAGTCATGTAGATTTCCTCTTCCAAATCACCGTGTAAAAATGTAATTTTTACATCAAGTTGAACTAGTTCAAGATCAAATTGCGCAACAATGGCTAGCAAAATTCGAATAGACGAGTGTTTCACAACTGGAGAAAATACCTCATTGTAGTCTATTCCTTCTTTCTGAGCGTAACCCTTCGCTACCAATCTAGCCTTGTATCGAATTTCATTTTTACGAGGAAATCCTTCCTTTTTTGCATATACCCATTTGCACCCAATTGCCTTCTTTTCCTTGGGCAGTGTAACTAACTCCCAAGTTTTATTTTTGTGAAGAGACTGCATTTCTTCGTTAATTGCTTTCTTCCACTGTATACTTTCTGGATTACTTACTGCTTCTCTGTAATTGGAAGGAACATTATCATCTACAATTGGAAGTGCATAGGCTACTATATCAACAAAGCGAGCAGGTTTGTGAATCTCTCTGCGTGGCCTTCTTTATGCAATTGAATCTTGTTGACGTGAAGGTTCTTAGGTAAGAACCTCTTCATCATTTTCGCTCGATGGAGAATCACTATCCATCTCATCGACACCAGCTGGATCAGCTTTAACTTTTTCAAACTCCACCTGCTGCAAAGTGCTATTGGTCTTGTCATCCTCTTGGGAATTTTTTTGTTTCAACATGGCAATCCACATCTCCATGGGTGTTCTGCCCTCAATTGCAGTTGATGGCAAATGGTTGATCAGATGGCACGCATATACAACTGCCTCAGCCCAAAACTCTTTGCCCAATCCACCATTAGACAACATACACCGAACTTTCTCCAGTATAGTTCGATTCATGCGTTCTGCCACCCCATTATGTTGTGGTGTATCTCGAACAGTGAAATGTCGCACAATACCCTCATCTTGGCATATTTGAAGAAATTGATCATTCTTGTACTCACCACCATTGTCTGAGCGAAGTCTTTTGACCTTTCGACAAGTCTGAGTCTCGACCATTTTCTTCCATTTCAGAAATATGCCTAAAACTTCATTTTTGTTCTTCATTAAATACACCCACACTTTTCTTGAATAATCATCAACAAAAGTAATAAAATAGTGCATACCTCCAAAAGAAACTGTTCTGGTAGGTCCCTACACATCACTGTGAACATAGTCCAGAATTCCTTTTGTATCGTGAATTGCTGAACCAAACTTTACCCTTGTCAGCTTGCCCAGAACACAATGTTCATAAAATTCTAATTTGCAAGAATTTGTACCTTTCAAGAGGTCTTGCTTCGCTAAAGTCTGCAAAGCATTTTCACCAGCATGTCCCAAACGCATATGCCACAACTTGGTTGCTTCTGAATCTGCATCTTTTTCCAGAAATTGTTGATGCTGATCCAATAATTGTACTTCCTAAGAAATAGTACAAGTTATTTCTTCTTGTGCCTTTCATCACCATCAGCGCCCCAGCTACTACCTTCAACAATCCATCTCTTAAAGTGATTGTGAGCCCTTTAGATTCTAGGACTCCTAATGAGATGAGATTTTTCTTCAAGCTTGGCACATAGCGAACATCTGTCAAAACTTGGATTGAGCCATCATGATTCTTTAATTGGATTGTACCTATTCCCATAGTTTTACAAGCATTGTCATTGCCCATAAAAACAACTCTACCGTCTAGCTCCTTGAAGCTACAAAACCAGCCCTTGTTAGGACACATATGATAAGTATAACCTGAATCCAAAATCCACTCATCTGAGTGACATATCAATGTCATGCCAACTAGACTAAAGTTTGACTCTTTATCATGCTCTGCTACACATGCATCAGAAGTAGCCTTGCCCTTTTGTAACTTAGGACAATTCTTTTTCCAATGTCCTTTCTCACGACAAAAAGCACATTTATCTTTGGCAGGTCTCGCTTTAGACTTACTCCTTTTTCCAGGTTTGCGGCTTTGCGAACGACCTCTCGCTGTCAATGTTTTTGCAACTGTTTCTCTGTGATCCTTTCTGTCTTTCTTTCTAGTCTCAGAATTGTACAATGCACTACATACATCATCGAACGTGACACTGTCCTTCCCATGAAGCAAAGTAGTGGTGAGATAATCATATTTATCAGGAAGTGAATTCAACAACAACAGTGCCTTATCTTCATCTTCAAATCTCTCATCCAATTTTAGAAATCTGCCAATATCTTGTTGAATGAGTTCACGTAGTCATTCAATGACATGTCATGTATATATGTAAATCGATAGAGTTTCTTTTTCATATAAAGTCTATTTTCAAGGCTTTTCTTCATATACTTTTCTTCCAATGTCTCCTACAATTTCTTTGCTGATGTCTCCCTCATGATAGAGTATTTATGATCTTTAGTCAAACATAGGCGAATAGTACCACATGCCTGTCTGTTGATCTTTATCCACTCCTTGTCATCCATCATGTCAGGCTTTTCTTCAAGAGCAACGTCCAACTCTTGCTGACATAAGACATCCAACACCTCACATTGCCACATACCAAAATTATTGGTACCATCGAATTTCTCTACTTCAAACTTTGCATTAGTCGCAGTAGTCCTCGTTGATGAAGACGACAACGATGCCTCTGCCATCCTTTTTATCTCAAATGATCAGTTTTTTCAACAACTATTTACACTTAAAAAACAGGCTCTATGATGTTTATTTCGTGTGAATAAATGCACCAGGAAAGTTCCCAAGAGACTGGACGGGAACTCGGTCCCAATTAAAAACCAGAATCCTTAGACTCTTATCGCCTTGTTGACAGAACTTTCCTAGACATACAAAAATACACACTACTTACAATAGACTATCTCCCAAGTATAAATAGACGTCTCCACCGTATTTGTGAACAGTACCGTATATGGGAATAATATCGTATATATGAACAGTACAATATACGTGAATAGTACCGTATCCCCTCAAGTACGAACCGTCGGCTCTGATACCACTTGTTGCGGAAACGTGGGTTGAGCAATTACTAATACTGCAACTTCTGAGAAATATAAATGTGGTGATAAACAAATGCAAAGAAAATATAACACAATGATTTACGTGGTTTGGCGTAATGCCTACGTCCACGGGCAAAGACTGGAAGATAATTTTACTAACAATGGAAATTTACAAAAGTGGAAAAAACTCACAAAACCCACAACCCCAATACATGCAAATGGAACCTCACTAGAACACTCAAGTGGAAGATCTCTCAAATTCTCTCAAAGGACTCACTTGCAATTGCTCTCTACTTCTCTCAAATTGGGATGATTAACAAATGAGGAATTGCCTTCTATTTATAAGGAAAAATGGGGTACACTATTGCACCAACCCCAACAAAATTGTCAACATAAATTAGGCACCTACCTTAGGAATTTATCTTCAAATTTGCTTCTCCAAAGTTGAATGCATGCATGTGTATGCAAGTTGGCCAAATGATGTATTAGCCAAATTTGAATGCATGTATTTGAATTCCAAATTTGAATTTTTCAACAATCCAGCCTTCACTGAAATTGTGTGGTTTCTTTTTTTTTTTTATAAGAATTGTTTGGTTTCTTTGTTCCAAGGATTATGTCATATTCGGATTAATATTTTGTACAAAAGTTTTATTGATTGTTTTACTTTCTATTTTCACATTCACTGGTGTGTATTCAATTTGTCAACATTGAAGTTGCATATATGTTATTGTTTTTTATTTTATTTTATTTTTCTAGTTTTTGAGTAGTGGTACAGTTCAATCTCATTACTTCAGTTAGACGAAAAATGTTTGTGCTGTGATCACACCTCATTATCTTAAAACTGACAGAACGATATTGTCGTTCGGCTTTTTGGAATTTCGCCGACGTGTCGTCCATTGTAAGGGCGACAATGCTGGTCAAAAGTCAGTTGGGGTTCGTTAAAATAGTGCATGGAAATTTCGGGTTTGTTGGAAATAGCCTTTATTGTAGTTTATAAGGCTGGTTGTTGGGTCATCTTCACAGGTCTCATCAAAGCCATAGAAAGACAGAGAGTTAAAGAGAAAAAGTTGTATATTCTTGGAATGATTGTGAAATGGTCCTTGTTCTTCAGTGGATGTAGGCACTTTGATTCAATTTTGAGTTTCGGTTTCCGGAATGATTCTTGATACGTCAAAGAGGGTCTTAGGTGTGTGATCTTGGTACTAACAGAGGATTAAACACAACAAAAAAGAAACTGGGGCATATTGTCTAATCTTCATAGACTCCAAATATATGGAGATTTTAGAACTCGTCAATCTGGGTTGTCCAACAGCCCTTGTAAAATCAAAAAGCATCACTAATCCTTGGTGACTTTAGGGATCCAGTAAGGACTAGGTAGAATTAAAGAGGAGATTTAACGAGTAAAGTTCTGAAAGTGGAAGATTTAAAATTTAATCTGTAGCGTTGCAGGTTTTGGAAGCTTCGTTAGAATTGATGACTGAATTCTTTCTCTGTTGGTTGATTAAAGAGCAGCTGTAATCGTTTTCACATTTTCCCTTCCAGCATCCAGAGGGTGCCTTGTAATGCAGTGCAATGAAGTTGATTGCGAGAGGATGTGCTGCTGCTCACTCAATTCCTTACAGTCACATCAAAGCCCTTGTTTGCAGCAGAGGAATTCCCTTTTGTATTCAAATTGATCCTTCTGCTTTGGTTGTCATTGGATTCTTACCACTCTTTAGCCAGTAACATAATGTTGAGTTTATTGATTTTGCTATCTTAAGAATGTCCAAGACATCTTGTAATCATGATATATTGTCATTTTATTTTGAGACAAAATGACTTTTTTCCCAGTTAGCAAATGCATATTGCGTTCATTTTTTGGATTGGAAAAATAAAAATTGGAAGAAGAAAAATGAAAATTAATTATAAAAAAAAAAAAAGATAACAAGACATCAGCATCATGTTCTTTTCTTTGAACTAAGTCTTTGTTTAACCTTTCTCCTTTTCCATTTTGTGAGTTTGGTATCTCTTTCTTTTCTTGAACCAAGATATTTTCCTTTACTTACAAGTAAAGTTTAAATGATCTTGATCTTTTATTTTTCTCTGAACTTATTTTTCTTTCACATGCACGATCATTTTCAATTCTAACAAAATCATTCATCTATCAATACCCAATTTGAATAAAATTTAGCATTCCTTTTCCTATTCTTTCTATGTAATAATTTGATTGTGTTGTTTTTAATCAAAATAAGATATATATCGTCAGGATATTGAAGTTTGTGATCACTTTAAGAAAAAACAGGTAGTTTAACTGAATTATCTGAATTATCCACAAAATAACTCCATTTTTGTAACACCCCAAAAATTACCCATGAAAACATAAGGGTAAAATTCGAATGAAACCTCACATCATTTATTCTTATTAATAAATATCAAGATAAATAATCATTATTCATATTCCAACTAAATCCTTACATAAAACATATGAAATAAGGTCTCCAAAGAAAAGTCTCTAATGCAAAATAGGAAGTCTAGCCAAATTTAATCTTTAAAGCAACTCCAAAGATCCACTAAGAAAAATTCTCCATCTAAGCACCCAAGCCACATTTCTAATCAATCTGCAAAATATTAGAGACGAGGGGTGAGCCGTCAACTCGGTAAGCAAATCCATGCACAATATTTGAAAACCTTTGTCATGTATCGTTAAACATTTTATAACAACATCTTCATTTAGCATAAGGGGTGGATTCATATAAAAACATTAAAGCGTAAACATTGGTAGCTCGTGCCTCGTAGTCATCATCATTCATCATTCATCATTCATCATTTAGGGTGTTGTACCCCGCATTGTTCCTCATTCAGGGTACTATACCCTACATTGTTCGTAACATCCTTGTGCACAAGATCATCATCATACCAGCAAGCTGGCCATAATATTTCATAACATCATAACATTAACATCATATACATTACTACGGACTATGAGCCAAAACATTTTTGAATCCACCATACATTCTTTCATAAATAGCAGTTAAAGTCTTCTAAAACATTTAAGAACCTTTCTTTGATCATTTAATTCTTTTAGAAAATTCTTTAAGAAAACATTTTGTTTAAGAAAACTAATTTCTTAAAAAAAATTCATTTTAAAATAATTTTATATAAATTCATTTAAAAGTGTTTTTATTTTACAAAATTCATTTAAATATTTTAGAAATCAGTTTTGTAAAAATTTCCATTTAAACATAATTTTTGTAACATAAATTGCATTTATTATAAAGCACATCATGCATGAATCTACTTACCTCGATCCGTAGCAATCAATTCAATACCTCAAGAACAACCAACGAGCTCACCCACGTCCTATAATCATCATAAAAATATTTTTATCAATATCAACTCTAACCTTAAACATAATCCCAATCATCCTTAAATCATATACACTAATACTACCTTAATACTTATACATATTCTAAACATATCCTATACTTATGAGTATCCTGCACATGCTGATTTTTTAATAACCTATACACATGTCGGAAAACCATGAAAATTTACAGAGGCACTGTGAACATGCATAGCATTGCATACAATATTTCACAAAAAATCAGCACAAGTCAAAATCGAGTCAGAATACTGACCTTTCACCAAAGTAACAAAACTGTCCAGCACTGACCAAAACAGACCTTTTCCACTTAGAAAATTCATAAAATATTCTTTGGTCCTCGAAATAATATGCTTCTTTTTTTCTAATTACAGAAGACACATTCAAAAAGCATATAATTAAAATTCATAATTTTTGGACTCCTGAAACTATTTTAAAACGTTTTATTTCCGAGAACATCTAACTCGTCCAGAAAATTCCAGATTTGAAAACCGCTGCTGAAAATCGGAATTTTCCAGCACCAGTAACCCAACTTCGAAAACCCATAACAATTTGCATACTCAGACGATTTCAACACAAAACCTATCGATGGAAAGCCTAGGATGTCTAGTTCCATGATATGTAAGATATTCACGTGATTCTAAATAAAGAAAACAATTTCAAGCAAGGAATAGAGACTGTTCATATCATCACAACATTACAAACACACATATATTACCCAAATCATACTACAAGTAATTAAAGGCAAACAATTCCATAAAAATAAATCATATAAGTCGAAGAAATACTTAATACCTTAAGGCAAACACTAAGAAAAGAAGTGATAAAACTTTATTTTCCTTCTCCAAAGACTTATATTTCCTTCTTTTCTTTCTAGGGTTTGTAACGGTGTAAAAAATAAAGGACGGCTTCTTAAAAAGATGGTTTTCTCTTAAATACTTGGTAATTAATAAATATTTAAAAAAAAAAACTAATAACTTACGTAACTTATTTAAAAAAATCCGATAAATTTTACTCACACACAAACACTCAATAATAACTATCCTACTCAATTTAATAAGGGCAAAAGAGGAAAAAAAATAAATAAAATTTTGGGCGTTACAATTTTATTATTTTTATATCATTAATGTGAGGTTCATGATTTATTTGCGTTTGATTCTTGTTTACAAGTAATGTTTTTCCTCACACGTTTCATATGATCACAAATCAGATAAAAAGGGGGAAATTAAAAAAAAAAAAGATTGAAAGCTAGCTTATTTTGAGTACAAGCACAATCTTGCTCATTTCCAGGACGAAATTTATTATGTTACATTTAGAAATGCGTTGACAAAGAGATTAATTTGTCACATGATGGTTTCTAGGTAGAATCTTTCCAAGCTAATTTGCATTTTATAAAATTTTTCTTTCTATTCGTTTTACGTAATGATTAGTCACCAATCTTGGTTTGAGAATGCATACTCAACATGGGGATATAAGATTCATTTCCGGCACTCTGCCTTTCATCTCTTGTAATTTGACTGTCAGCAATCTTGATTTAACTTTTTGAATGGCAACACTCGGCAGGATTAATTAGAGAAGGAGGTATCAGGCATAGGGTTCTGAGTAGAGTTTCATCAACAATTAATGCTGGTTAATGTTTGAATTGAGAGACATAAAAATTTCTTATTATTATTATTTTTTAATCTTTTAATCATTGTCTCTCTCAATTATGTCTCAATTTGCATGTTAGGACCACTAGGCACAGAGAGAGGAGGAGATATGGACATCAACTTCAGACTATTTTCCGAGAGGCTGGGATGGGTGTTAGCTGGTGAAGAAGTCATGTTGCCTGATGCTGCAAAACAACCTATTCAGAACCTTCATGCGGAGGTTGAAATCGTTACTTCTTGGCTGAGTGAATTTGAAGATGATATCTCCTGCCTTCTGATGCAAAAAATAGGAGAAGTTGAAATTGACAACCCAGATCTTGGGACCGTTATGGATGAAATCAATTGCTTTACGTATGAATCTGAGAAGGTCATTGACACATTCGTCAACAGCATCACTCAACAGAAGAGTCAAAGCGGGCGCAGCATGGACATTTGTGATGCTCTGCTAGGACTCCAAAGCAAAATCATTGATATAAAACAACGGATGCAACAAGTTCAGCACTTCGATTCCGGAATCATTGATGAGCTCAAATCAATTGAAGCTGAAGCTGGTAATTTTCCTGCATCTTCATCGTCTAAGAATAGGGACACGGTGGGTCTAGATGATAGAATGGAGGAGTTGTTAGATCTATTGATAGAAGGACCACCTCAACTTTCAGCAGTGGCCATACTTGATAGCATTGGATTGGACAAGACGGCATTCGCCGCAGAGGCTTACAGCAGCAACTATGTGAAACATTATTTTGATTGTCACGCTTGGGTTCCAGAGCCTCACAGCTATGATGCTCACCGAATATTAGATATCATTATTAAGTTTCTAATGCCTTCATCTAGACTGAGTGAAATGAAGGATAAAAATTATGAAATGAAAAAAAATATTCTTCGTGAATATCTAATGATCAAGCGGTATTTGATTGTTTTTGATAATGTGTGGAGAATATCAGCATGGGATGTTATTCGAAAAATACTTCCCGATAATCAGAATGGAAGTAGAGTATATTAATAACACTCGCTCAAATTGAGATTGTCACCTCATTTCAGTTCGAAAACGGAGAGAACATTGGGCTTGATTTTGTGCCCACTGGAGGACCATTGAGAGCTACATACCAAGGATGGCCTTTCCACATCTTGTATCATGGAAGCATCTCATTGGAAGAAAATATAGACGAAGTATTGACCATGTCCCTTGGGCTTCAATGCGTCATATATTGCATGTTACCTTTTTGCTTGAAACCTTGTTTTCTCTACTTCTCCGTGTTTCCCGCACACCTAGAGATATCCACCAGGCAGTTATATCAGCTGTGGATAGCTGAAGGTTTCATTTCAGACAATAATGAGGCAACTGCTGAGAAGTACTTAGAGCAACTAATCAACAGAGGCTTTGTCGAAGCAAATAAGAGAAGAGCTGGAGGCACAATCAACACATGCTCTATTCCCGGTCGTTGCCGTCCTGTATTGTTAGGAGTGGCTTCCGAGGTGGAATTTATCTTTTCCCCTTTCATGGATACAGAAGGTAAATCACAAAAAAATGTCAAACGTTTCTACGCTTTAGAACAACATAGTGATTTTGCTTACTTAGATGATTATGACTCGCACCTGCATTCTTTGTTGTACTTCACTTCAGAAAGCGACCACCTTGACCCCATAGATTGGCAGAAAATTTGTGAAATGTTCAAACTTCTCAGAGTATTGGGCTTGGGATCTCTTGTTCTCATCCAATATCCGTCCGGAGTTGAAAATTTATTTCTTTTGCGATATTTGAAGTTGAATATCCCTTCCCTCAAAAGCCTGCTTTCATCATTATTAAGTAATCTTCCGAACCTCTACACCCTAGACATGCCCTTTAGCTATATAGATCATACAGCAGATGAATTTTGGAAGATGAACAAACTCAGGCATCTAAATTTTGGGTCAATCACACTTCCTGCGCATCCAGGGAAATCTCATGGCTCTCTGGAAAATCTCAATTTCATTTCACCTTGCATCCTCTTTCATCATCAAGACATATTGGGCAGACTACCTAATCTTCGAAATCTCCGGATATGGGGAGATTTAAGTTATTATCAATTTTTGTTGTCAGAAAGTCTTTGCAGATTGAGCTGCCTCGAGTCATTGAAGTTGGTGAACGAAAGCAAGATGCCAGCTTTCTCCAAAATTGTCCTTGTTGAGTACCAATTTCCTCCAAGACTAACCCACTTGAGTTTCTCTAATACGGAACTTATGGAGGATCCCATGCCCGCACTAGAAAAGCTGCCACTTCTTCAAGTGCTCAAACTGAAGCAAAACTCGTATTCAGGTAGGAAGCTGACTTGTGGCTCTGATGTTTTTCCAAATCTCAAGGTGTTGCACCTGAAATCAATGCTATGGCTAGAGGAGTGGACTATGGGGACGGGGGCCATGCCAAAACTAGAATGCTTGATTATCAACCCTTGTTCTTACTTGAAAAAGATGCCTGAACAGTTCTGGTGCATAAAGAGCTTAAACAAGTTCGATTGCTGGTGGCCTCAGCCAGAGCTGAGACAAAAGCTACGGGAATTATGTTACGTCTAGTTGGCCAAGGGAATGCTGTCTGAACTACACTGTTCCGTATTGATTAAGATATTTAAGATTTCTCCTAGGAAGTAAACATGTTCTGGTTTGGGTCTGATGACCTTAAGAAGTAATGTAAAGAGAAAGGGTTTGTATGACTAAGATTGTGGCAAAACAGTTTTAAGTTCCATTAATCAGTGGAAGAAAAAAATGTCATACTTTTGGGAGAATATGGAGTCTATGACCAATCGACACAGGGTTCAAGCATGGACTTCAGGAGTTTCTAGCTAGAATAAGCATTGTGATTTGATTTCTTTCCGCTCAAAGGGTCCTAACCATAGAACAAGCAAGAAAATTAGCATGAAATAGTACTAAATATGAATGTGTGCACTTCTGCTTCTATACTTTTGTTCTTGCCTTCTCTGGATGAGTTTTGCTTTAAACTTTCCTTGGCAGGTCTTTCCATTATACTACAGTCTAGCTGTTGATAAATAGTGGAATTCTTTAAATGCGACTTCACAGTAGTAATTACATCTCATCTTTGCAGCTACATTGGTTGTTCTTATGCTTCTGAATGTTCAGATGGCTCTATTCTGTGCACTTGCTATCAGTTATGTTGGTAAATATTAGAAACTCTTCGTCATCTTTTATGAACGTTACCTTTGCTTAGAGTGAGCTAACAATTAGTCTACTGCTTTGTAGTCATGATTTTGCATGCTGCATTTCGTAAGCTCTCTGCTTCAAAGCAACCTTCTCGGATCAGATGAAAATGGATTTTCCAAACAAAGGTTCCTCATTGAAGAAATTTAAAGATTCGGAAGCAATTAGCTCATAAGACTTCTACAGAAGCAATGAAGAGCAGGGTACCCTATAAAAGATGAGAAATTACTGCAACAAAACCTCGAAAGGGAGTGAGATAATCATACTGGTGGTGTACTCCACTCGGGCACAATCCATAGTCATTTTGTCACCTCAACGGGAGGACATGACTCCTGCAACATGTAAGAAAAGAGAATCAAATTCCAATTATACCGTTGTGATAGAGAGAAAAACGAGAGCATGCATATGGAAAAAAATTTAATTTTTAAATTTCTAATTTGCCAAATCGAGGTTTGATTTCTGAATTTTTTAGTTGTCAAGTGGATTAAATTTTCCCCCGTATATAATGTCTAGAGAAACTCATGAATCTAAACAAACCCAACCCATATTAAATTTAATAATATCATTATCCTCAGACTCTCAGTTTTGCACTTTTGCTTGCATAAACATTATGGAACTTAAACTTAAATCCACATTTTTCATCACTCTCTTGGTGGCCTCATGTTTGTTCCTTAATCTTATTTTCCTCATCTTTTTAATGCATGCATAATTAAGTATAATATGACAACTAATTGGCTGGCATTTATATATGCAGGCGTGTTATTAGCATTAGGCTAATTAATTGATTGCCATTTATATATGCAGGTGTGTTGTTTGATATTTCCATGCTGGCAGTTGATGCTCAACCGGAATCAAAAGCAGTCACTTGTAAAAGCAATGCCGACTGTGACAATCCCGCTCGATCGTTTGAATGCGATCTTGATACCCATCTCTGCGTTTGTGTTCCTGCCCGCAATTCAACGTGTTGTTGAGGAGATTAAAGCTTGTATAGCAAGTTCTAGTGATATTTTGGATGCTGAATTGCAAAATTTGTAACGTTACAATCTTTGTTTTATTTCTTACATCATATGTCAAATAAAAGTATCAACTAAGATTGCTGCCTCTCTTCTGATGTGCATATTAAAATTGTGTACAAAAATTTACAAATCATCTCCATGTGATTGATCCTATTATACAATGTAGTACTATACATTTCGAGAAGTATTTAAGGCTTGGAATTAGGGATGACAAAACATTGGTTTTTGAAACTTTGTTTTCTCTACTTATCTGTGTTTCCCGCACACCTAGAGATATACACCAGGCAGTTATATCAGTTGTGGATAGCTGAAGGTTTCATTCCAGACAACAGTGAGACAACTGCTGGGAAGTACTTAGAGCAACTAATCAATAGAGGCTTTGTTGATGCAAGGAAGAGAAGAGCTGGAGGCACTATCTATTGGAAAGTAGAATCCATTTATTCATTATATTGAGCTGTAAATATATCTTTCTATATGTATTCCTAAATTACAGTAGACTTTGATTGCATAGCTTAATTATAGAGATCCTACCATGTATAGCAAGTCAGTCATATATGTATATATACTCAATCAAATATCAATGAAAATATGCTTCTGCCTATTCTACTTTTCTCTCATATTTTACATGGTATCAGAGCAAGGACTCGCTGCACTTTAATCTCTCGTGTAGCATCTCTCTTTCAGCCATCATGGCCCTTGAAGATATTCCAAAAACCAGCAGTTCTGATCCACAAAAATCAGAAATTTCTGCAGATTTCTCCAAGGCAGATCTCTCCAATCCCTTCTTCACTCACCATTCGGATAACCCCGGATTGATTCTCGTCTCCAAACCTCTAAATGGAGATAATTATTTTGGTTGGAAAAGGGCTATGGTTCGAGCTTTAAACTCCAAAAACAAGCTCGGATTTGTCAATGGTTCTATCAAAGTTCCTTCAGAAGAAACTGATCCTGAAGGCTATGCGATTTGGTCGAGATGCAATGATATGGTTCATTCCTGGATCGTCAATTCCTGCGATCCAGAAATAGCTGACAGTGTGACTTATTGTCCTACTGCTCATGAGGTTTGGGAAGATCTCTATGAGCGTTTCTCTCAAGGCAATGCAACTCGCATCTTCGAGATACAATGAGATATTGCTTCTCTTCGACAAGAGCAACTCTCTGTCTCAGCTTACTATACTAAGTTGAAAAGTTTATGGGATGAATTGGCAACACATTCAGACATAGCACAAGCCGATCGACAGAAATTGATGCAGTTTCTAATGGGTCTAAACGAAACTTATAGTGCAATTCGAGGTCAAATCCTGCTCATGAATCCTTTGCCTTCTATTCGCCAAGCCTACTCTTCAATACTCCCAAGAAGAGAAACAGCGCCTCCTTAGTTCAGCACATACGAACACCGATTCAAACAAAGAATTCTTTTTGCATGGTCAGTCTGCAACAAACCGACTCCTTCAAAGAATGAAAAAAACCGAACAAACGCGGTCTCATGGGTTTCCAGATTCTCGCGATCGAACATACTCTCAGGCGCCAGAACTTGTAGTATCTCAAGAAGGAGATCGGCGTCGATTTGGCTCTGGGAGAGGTAGGCCTTTGTGTGACCACTGTGGAAATTTCGGCCATTGGATCCAGAAATGTTATAAGCTGCATGGATACCCACCAGGCCATCCTAAAGCTAAAATAAACTCAGGCCAAAATTCAAATCGGCATAAAGGTATTTCTGTGGCTAATCAAGTTGAAGGCTCACTTACAATATCCGATGATCAACTCAAGCAACTTTTGTCACTCCTGAATAATCAAAATGAAGGTTCTCACTCCAAAGCAAATACGGTAACAAAGCCAGGTTTGTCTAAGATTGTTTCCCGAAATTGGATTATTGATAGCGGGGCGACAGATCATATTACTTCATCATCTAAATTATTGCATAAAGATAACAATTGCTCGTTACCGCCTGTATTGTTGCCTAGTGGAGAAAGAGCAAATATTGTTGCAAAAGGGTCTTTACCTCTCAATTCCGTCTATTATCTACATAATGTGTTATCTGTGCCTACATTTAAAGTTGACTTGATGTCAGTTAGTCGTTTGACAAAAGGTTTGGGTTGTTCAGTGACGTTTTTCCCTTCTTGGTGTATTTTGCAGGATCTGGCTACGAGGAGGACGATTGGTTTGGGTAAACAACGAGATGGGCTATATTTTTTGGTGGCATTAGCGACGAAGCAATCTATGACAAAACCTTCCTCACCAAAAAATCGACCAGCCTGCAATCTCACCATCTCATCCACCGACCTCTGGCATAATCGCCTAGGCCATGTACCACCTTCTCGTTTAAGTCTTATTGCCAAGAACTTTTTGAATTTTTCTGTTAAGTCTAATAATGTTTGCCCCATATGTCCGTTGGCTAAACAAAGTCGTTTTCCTTTCAATAACAGTGTTATTTCTTCTACAAAACCTTTTGAAATAATTCATTGTGATATTTGGGGTCGTTATCAACACCCTTCCCTTACCGGAGCTTATTATTTCCTCACTATTGTTGATAATTATACTCGTTTCACATGGATTTTTTTGATGCGACACAAAAATGAAACACAATCTCTTTTAAAACGCTTTTTCAGCCATGTTTCCACTCAATTTGACTGTCGCATTAAAACATTTCGCAGTGACAATGGTGGAGAATTTATCTCACTCCGATCTTTCTTTCAAGATCATGGTGTTGTTTTCCAAACTTCATGCGTTTACACGCCTCAACAAAACGGGGTTGTGGAACGCAAACATCGCCATATCCTACAAGTAGCCCGAGCATTAAAATTCCAAGCACACCTACCAACCCAATTTTGGGGCGAATGTGCACTCACTGCTGTACACATCATCAATAGGTTACCTTCTCCGGTTATTTCTTTCAAAACTCCTTACGAACTTCTCTATTCAAAACCACCTTCTTTTTTCCATCTTCGTGTTTTTGGGTGTTTGGCCTATGCCACTAATGTTCACACTTCTCACAAATTCGACTCTCGTGCCATACCATCCATATTCATCGGTTATCCCATTGCTCAAAAGGGCTACAAATTATTTAATTTATCAACTAAAAAGATTTTTACTAGCCGAGATGTCAAATTCCACGAAACCATTTTTCCTTACTCATCTGTCCAACCCAAATTTTCTCTTCCCTTGACAGCCCATCAATCAAGCCCAATTCCTTTAATTCCTTCTTCCCTTGACTCATCATTCAACTCTCACGTCATTCCACCAAGCCCCATTCCCTCATCCCAACTCTCTCCCAATTCTCCCGATCAAATTTCCTCTTCTCCTCCCGCGGTAGAACCACCATCTTCTCCTCCCCAAGCTGTCCTTCGTACTTATTCCCGCCGTCCTAAACCTGTTGCCCCACTCGTCTCAACTAACCCATCCCCATTACACTTATCCGATCCATCTTCTCCGGCCCCACAGTCCTCGCCTCCTCCATTCCCTGAACCCGCTGCATTACAAGAACCTGAACCCGAACCCGGACCTGAACTTCGTCGCTCCAGCCGCAACACCGGTCCACCGGTCAAGCTCCACGACTACATCTGCTCACATGTTTACTCCGACCAATCGGCCTCCTTAATTCCAGGTCCGACCAAAGGTACACGATATCCACTGGCTAATTATATTTCATATCACCGATATAAGCCTGCTTATCAGTCTTTCATTGCTCAAATCAGTCATCTCACAGAACCCAGGTCTTATTCGGAAAGCCGCTGTTCTCCGCGAGGTGGAATGCTGCGTTACAGATGCGAGCACCGCAGTAAATGGTACTTGGTCTCTTACCTCTCTTCCGGCTGGTAAAACTCCAATTGGTTGTCGTTGGGTTTACAAGATTAAACATAAGTCTGATGGATCTATTGAACGGTATAAGGCGCGACTTGTAGCCAAGGGTTTCACTCAATTGGAGGGAGTTGACTACCAGGATACTTTTTCTCCAACAGCAAAAATAATTTCTGTTCGTTGCTTGTTGGCGTTAGCTGCTGCCCGTGGTTGGTCTCTTCATCAACTCGACGTCAATAATGCCTTTCTTCATGGTGACCTCCAAGAAGAAATCTACATGTCTCTGCCGCCAGGTCTTCGGCGACAGGGGGAGGAACACTTGGTTTGTCGCCTCCACAAGTCATTATATGGGTTGAAACAGGCCTCTCGTCAATGGTTTGCTAAATTCTCCGAGGCCATACGTTCAGCTGGATTTGTACAATCAAAAGCTGACTACTCTCTGTTCACCAGGAAGCAAGGCAAGTCCTTTACTGCCCTTTTGATATATGTTGACGACATTTTAATCACTGGCAATGATCCTGTGAGTATAGCTGATATCAAAAAATTCTTGCATAATCAATTTCACCTTAAGGATCTAGGAGACTTGAAGTATTTCCTTGGTATTGAGATTTCTGCATCTAGGAAGGGCATTTTTATTTCTCAGAGAAAGTATGCATTGGAAATTATTAAGGATGCAGGGTTATTAGGGGCAGCACCCATTAATACTCCCATGGAACGTGGCTTAAAGTTGTCTGATAAAAGTGAGCCACTCAAAGACCCATGGCGATATAGGCGATTAGTTGGAAGATTAATATATCTCACAGTTTCGAGGCCCGATATCACGTACGCTGTCCATATATTGAGCAGATTTATGCACCAACCCCGGAAGGATCATTGGGAGGCAGCCTTGCGGGTTGTGCGCTATTTAAAATCTGCTCCTGGCCAAGGCCTCTTCTTCTCATCAATTAGTGATCTTCGGTTGCGAGCATACTGTGACTCGGATTGGGCAGGATGCCCCCTTACAAGAAGATCTACTACGGGGTATTGTGTGTTCTTGGGCCCTTCGTTGATTTCATGGAGATCGAAGCGCCAGAAAACCGTCTCCCTTTCCTCAGCTGAAGCAGAGTATCGTGCAATGACTGGAGCTTGTTGTGAATTGACATGGCTTCGTTACTTACTTAGAGATTTGGGAATTTTACATCAAGAGGCTGCATTGCTATATTGTGACAATACGGCTGCATTACATATAGCAGCTAATCCAGTTTTTCATGAACGTACAAGGCACATAGAGATGGATTGTCATTATATAAGAGACAAGATACAAGAAGGTTGTGTAATAACGAGATTTGTAAGTTCCGCAAATCAACTTGCTGATGTGTTGACTAAAGCTTTGGGAAAAGAAGTTTTCATGCCTATGGTTCGCAAGTTGGGAGTGCTGGACATTCACTCTCCAACTTGAGGGGGAGTATTGGAAAGTAGAATCCATTTATTCATTATATTGAGCTGTAAATATATCTTTCTATATGTATTCCTAAATTACAGTAGACTTTGATTGCATAGCTTAATTATAGAGATCCTACCATGTATAGCAAGTCAGTCATATATGTATATATACTCAATCAAATATCAATGAAAATATGCTTCTGCCTATTCTACTTTTCTCTCATATTTTACACTATCAACACATGCTCTGTTCCTGGTCGTTGCCGTCCTGTGTTGTTAGCAGTGGCTTTCAAGGCAGAATTTATCTTTTTCTCATTCATGGATCCAGAAGGTAAATTAAGAAAAAATGTCAAACCGATCATCGTTTTTGAGAAACAGAGTGATTTTGCTTGCTTAGATGATTATGACTCGCACCTGCATTCTTTGTTGCACTTCACTTCTGAAAGCGACTACCTTGACCCAATAAATTGGGAGAAAATTTGCAGAATGTTCAAACTTCTCAGAGTATTGGACTTGGGATCTCTTGTTCTCATCCAATATCCATCCGGAATTGAAAATTTATTTCTTTTGCAATATTTAAAGTTGAATATCCCTTCCCTCAAAAGCCTGCCTATTAAGCAATCTTCTGAACCTGTACACCCTAGACATGCCCTTTAGCTATATAGATCACACAGCAGATGAATTTTGGAAGATGAGCAAGCTCAGGCATCTAAATTTTGGCTCAATCACACTTCCTGCGCATCCAGGAAAATATTGCGGCTCTCTGGAAAATCTCAATTTCATTTCAGCCTTGCACCCTTGCTGCTGTTCTGAAGATATATTGGGCAGACTGCCTAATCTTCAAAATCTCCAGATACGGGGGAGATTTAATTTTTTATCAATCTTTGTTGTCCAAAAGCCTCTGCAGATTGAGCTCTCTTGAGTCATTGAAGCTGGCAAATGAAAGCAAGATGCCACGGCTCTCCAAAATAGTCCTTGCTGAATACCTATTTCCTCATAGTCTAACCCACCTGAGTTTTTCTGATACTGACCTAATGGATGATCCCATGCCGGCACTAGAAAAGTTGCCGCTTCTTCAAGTGCTCAAACTGAAGCAAAACTCATATTCAGGTAGAAAGCTGACTTGTGGCTCTTATGGGTTTCCGAACCTCAAGGTATTGCACCTGAAATCAATGCTATGGCTAGAGGAGTGGAGTATGGGGATTGCAGCCATGCCAAAACTAGAATACTTGATTATCAACCCCTGTGCTTACTTGAAAAAGATTCCCGAACAGCTCTGGTGCATAAGGAGCTTAAACAATTTCGAGTGTTGGTGGCCTCAGCCGGAGCTGAGACAAAAGCTACGGGAATTCGAGGATAAGGAGCAGCATGGCGTTCGGCTATATCCTTACGGAATTTGATTAGCCCTCATTGAATTTGATGTAAGTTTCTCTTTTTATCCAATTTCTTCCACTTTTAATTATTCATCCAATTTCATGTACTTTTTTGCCCCCTTCTCTTCAATATAAAAATGGTTATAAAATTGTTTTCTTCTAATTTGTCTCAGCATTAAGTAGCCTCTAGAGTTTTCGATGCTCACCCCAATCATTAAGCCCTCTTTAGCAGCAGTGGAGACTTATGTACCCTTGTATATTCAACTATGGGCCTAGCAGACATTGGCGTTCATTTGTTTTGATAGTTAAGAGTGAAAAAAAAGAGTAAAATAAAACTTTTTTGTCACAATGACTTGTGTAGGTGAAATCAGAGCAGAAATTATCATCACTACAGAACAAGTTCCAGTTTCAACCAGAATCCTTTCAGTCTTTACTTTCTGCTGTCTATGCAAAAATCCTGATGCTACAGTGGACTTTTTTTGGTTTCTTTGTATCTTCTTTCTACTCATAAATAAGAAATTTCGTTTCAGATTTTCAGTTGAGAGTTGATTGATTGGTGCTTCAGCCATGGTTGGCTAAATGTGTACAAAAAAATAAATAATATTTGTGATAGCCTTTCTGGTCTTGGATTCAGTGGAATGTATTGTCTGTCTTTGCTCTGTTGCTTGCTTTGAAATCCTGTTTTTAAGGCATGTTTGACACTCAATATGTTTGGTTTATTTTCAGAAAAGATTGATTATTCATGAACTTCATACTTGGTTGACTCTCTTAGTAAATGTTCTTGTGAAGAAATCCTAAGATCCTCTTAGGCATTACAATAAGGCCTTTTTCCTTTTTTTCTTTTTTTTCCTATGATGAATTGTGCGCACTACGGTAGACATATCCACTTAGGCAGTAAAAAGATTCTAGTAATATTCCTCCTTTGGCTCTTTTTTTCTTTTCTTTTTTTTTTTTTTTTAAATGGTTTATTATGATGTTAAAGAGGTGTCTAGACATTGAGTGGAAGAAGAAAATCCTGCCCAATGCTTGAGGCTTATTTGAACTTGGTAAAACCAGCGTCATAGATGTGATATTTTTCTCATTCCAAGGTATATGAAATATATTATAGACTTAATATTTAATGATCCTGATCCTAAAAAATATTTAAATGAAGAATTATTTGAAGAATTATGTAATAACAATGAATTAACAAATGACGAGATAGACAGAGAATTATTAAAAAAATTTATATTACCGAGACCGAATTGCACTTCATTACTTACGCAAAGAAAGTTGAAGTTTGGGCTATGTGCGTGGGACTGGAACGAAGAATGGTAGCAAAATGATTACAAGAACTGCCATTTATAGAGGCATTTTTGTCACTGCTGCACTGACGTGTCCCTCTAATGGATTCAATAAGTTGAAGCCACGTTCTTCTGGAAGCAATAAGAGGCTAGAAAAATACCGTATTTTGTGTGTGTGTGTGTGTGTGTGTGTGTGTGTGTATCCATGCATTCGAGAAAGCAATTATGTGTAGCATATCCTACAGCATATGGGTGAGCCTCTAAGATTTGTTTTGCAGTGAACATTTGATACGAAATGGATACATAAAATATTTTTAGTCTTTTAACACGATTTTCATCCACATCCGTCTAATAACCGGTCTTCATTGCTCCAGCTAGATGTAAAGAGTAAGCAGCTACAACGTACTTGTTCTACTTAAATTAAGTGATGAAATTTGGTATAGGCCCAAAAAAATGTAGAAATTTAATTTGGTTTGTTAGCATTAATTCCATTGCTTGGCTAATTTCCTTAACAGGGAATGATTGAATAAATTTTTAATTTTTCGCTTTCAAAGAGGTTATTGGATTCGTTTGGAGCTAAATTAAAAAGGATATTTATGGACCAGTTGAAAGCTGACATAAGGCTCAAGAATAATAAGTTCGAAATTAATCAGTGAAAAAAAGTGACCTCTCGACTATCCCACGTGAGCTAATAAAAGAAAAAGATAGTTTTGGTAAAATTAGCTCACTTAGAATGACAAATCTTGAATAAGATAAGAGAACAAGAAAAAATTATTTGTCTTCCAGCTCGAGAACAAGGAAACAATAGAAAATCATATATGCATAAATATCTGGTCAGTAAAAAACTCCTCAGCATCTCTATAATTAAGGCAGCAATGCTTCATAGTCAACAAGCGTAACGTGATCAAGGATCCAAATGATAAATACCACTTGTAGCTTGAAGAGTAAGCTCATTTGACATTTAAGTCAAGAGGTGTCCTACGGCAGAAACGATGAAAGTGCCCTATGGTACCCGTCCTAAATATATTCACTTAAAATGGACATAAGAAGGACTCCATTTTTCTTTTTCATTCTCTTCAACTCTATTGAGCTTGAGTCACAACTAGTAATTGATTCAATTCAAATCAGAAAATTCAGTGAAAAAAATAACCAACCATAAGTTGAGATGTCCTGTTTATTTTTCTCTGCTTTATTCTTTTTACACCATATGGAAGACAAGAGTATTGTAAGATTCTGCTTTGATCTGTTATAATTTGAGAGTCAACGATCTTGATTCAACTTCTTGACTGGAGAACTAGCTAAGAGAAGGGAGGTACGGGAGCCAGCACTAATGTTTGAATTGAGAGCTTTAAAGCATGTTTTCCTTTTAATTATTTCTTTGCATGCTACAGGACTGATTTCAGGGTGAATCTGAGAGAGGAGGAGATATGGACATCAACTTCAGACTATTTTCAGAGAGACTGAGAAGGGTGTTAGCTGGTGAAGAAGTCACGTTGCCTGATGCTGCAAAACAACCTATTCACAACCTTCATGCGGAGGTTGAAATCGTTACTTCTTGGCTGAGTGAATTTGAATATGACATCTCCTACATTCTGCTGCAAAAAATAGTAGAAGATGAAATTGGAAACCCAGATCTGGCGACCGTTATGGACGAAATCAATTGCTTTACCTGTGAATCTGAGAAGGTCATTGACACATTCATCAACAGCATCACTCAACAGAAGAGTCAAAGCGGCTGCAGCGAGGACATTTTTGATGCTCTGCAAGGACTCCAAAGTAGAATCACTGATATTAAGCAACGGATGCAACAACTTAAGCACATGGATTCCATAATCATTGATCGCATCAAAACTTTTGAAGCTGAAGCCGGTATATCTTCATCTTCTAAAAGTAGGGACACGGTGGGTCTAGATGATAGAATGGAGCAGTTGTTAGATCTATTGATCGAGGGACCACCTCAGCTTTCAGTGGTGGCCCTACTTGATAGCATTGGGTTGGACAAGACGGCTTTCGCCACAGAGGCTTACAACAGTAGTTATGTGAAGCATTATTTTGATTGTCACGCTTGGATTCCAGATATTAGTTACGCTGACCAAATATTAGATATCGTTATTAAGTTTCTGATGCCTTCATCTAGGTTGAGTGAAATCATGGATAAAAATTATGAAATGAAAAAAATAATTCTTCATGAATATCTAATGACCAAGCGGTATTTGATTGTGATTGATGATGTATGGACCATTGGTGTGTGGGATGTTATTCGAGAAATACTTCCGGATAATCAGAATAGAAGTAGAGTATTAATAACACACTCAAATTGAGATGGTCACCTCATTTCAGCTCGAAGACGGAGAGAACATTGGGCTTGATTTAGTGCCCACTGGAGGACCATTGAGAGCTACATATAATGGATGGACTTTCCTCATCTTATATCATGGAAGCATCTCATTAGAAGAAAATATAGGGAAAGCAGTGGGGATACCCCTTGGGCTTCGGTACATCAAATATTGCATGTTACCGTTTTGCTTGAAACCTTGTTTTCTCTACTTCTCTGTGTTTGCCGCACACCTAGAGATATCCACCAGGCAATTATATCAGTTGTGGATAGCTGAAGGTTTCATTCCAGACAATAGTGAGGCAACTGCTGAGAGTTACTTAGAACAACTAATCAAGGAAGGCTTTGTTGAAGCAAAGAAGAGAAAAGCCGGAGGCACTATCAACACATGCTCTATTCCTGGTCGTTGGCGTCCCGTGCTGCTCACAGTTCCTTATATGGTGGAATTCATCTTTTCCCCTTTCATGGATCCAAAAGGTAAATCACCAAAAAAAGTCAAACGGTTAAACGCTGTTAAAAGACAAGAAGATTTTGCTTACTTAGATTATTATGACTCGCAACTGCATTCTTTGTTGTGCTGCTCTCCAGAAAGCCGCCACTTTGACCCCATGGATTGGGAGAAAATTTGTGGAATGTTCAAACTTCTCAGAGTGTTGGACTTGGGATCTCTTGTTCTCATCCAGTATCCATCCGGAATTGAAAATTTATTTATTTTGAGATATTTGAAGTTGAATATCCCTTCCCTCAAAAGCCTGCCTTCCTCATTATTAAGCAATCTTCTGAACCTCTACACCCTAGACATGCCCTTTAGCTATATAGATCATACGGCAGATGAATTTTGGAAGATGAACAAACTCAGACATCTAAATTTTGGGTCAATCACACTTCCTGCGCATCCAGGAAAATACTGTGGCTCTCTAGAAAATCTAAATTTCATTTAAGCCTTGCACCCTCTTTCTTTGTCTCAAGATCTATTAGGGCGAGGCTACCTAATCTTCAAAATCTCCGAATACGGGAGATTTAAGTTATGATCAATCTTTCTTTGTCGAAAAGTCTCTGCAGATTGCGCTGTCTCGAGTCATTGAAGCTGGCGAATGAAAGCAAGATGCCACGGCTCTCCAAAATCGTCCTTGCTGAATACCTATTTCCTCATAGTCTAACCCACTTGAGTTTTTCTAATACTGACCTAAAGGACGATCCCATGCCGGCACTAGAAAAGCTGCCGCTTCTTCAAGTGCTCAAACTGAAGCAAAACTCGTATTCAGGTAGAAAGCTGACTTGTGGTTCTGATGGTTTTCCAAGGCTTAAGGTGTTGCACCTGAAATCAATGCTATGGCTAGAGGAGTGGACTATGGGGACTGGGGCCATGCCAAAACTAGAATGCTTGATTATCAACCCTTGTGCTTTCTTGAAAAAGATGCCTGAACAGCTCTGGTGCATAAAGAGCTTAAACAAGTTCGATTGCTGGTGGCCTCAGCCAGAGCTGAGACAAAAGCTACGGGAATTTGAGGATAAGGAACAGTGCGGCATTCAACTATATCCTTACGGAATTTGATTAGCCCCCGTTGAATTTGATGTATGTTTCTCGTTTTAACCAATTTCTTCAACTTTTAATTATTTATCCAATTTCATATACTTTTTTTCCCTTCTCTTCAATATAAAAATGGTTATACAAACTGTTTTCTTCTAATTTGTCTCAACATTAAGTACCCTTTAGAGTTTCCGATGCTCACCCCAATCATCAAGTATATTAAATTGACTACCTTTATTTATTTTCTCAAAACAATACTAAAAGAAAATTCTTTAAAAAAAATTAGCATATAATACCGAAGTTTTATTGGCAAATCGGCAAATTCTAATATCATTTATTTCTATCCTCTACCTCTTCCAAATTTAAACTTGGAGTGATTAAAAGAATAATAATAATAATAATGTGCTTAGAAAACCACAAACCAAGCCCTATATCATCATATCATATGAATTTTGTTACAAATTAGTTAATTATTAATATTTTGATAATTTAGGGACTCTCATTCAACCAAAGTTGGATAGCTCTCTCTAATGGGGAAGGTATTCGCATCCAACCCACTATCTCTAAATGTACCCGACCCAACATTCGAGTCATGGCTACGTGACTCAGGCGGGTTTTTTATTTAAATATCCCTAATTTATCTTTAAATACCAAATTTATACCCTATTACATATATATACCTCACGAAGATAGGAAAAGTAAAAAATAACCTTAAAAAAACTAAGAATCCACACATTTCTTCCTCTCAGTGCAGGAAGAAGTCGAGTACGAAGTCGAGTAAGTCGAGAATTTAGTCGAGTAAGAATTGGAGATAAGTAAGTCGAGTATATGGTCTAGTAGGAAGTTGAGTAAGCATATTAAATGAGTCGAGTATTAAGTAAAAGTCAAATAAATTTTTTGAACAAGTCGAGTAAAATATATGTAATTTTTAAAGAGGTCGAGTATTAAGTCGGGTAAGTACATTGAGTCGAGTATTAATATTTTTAAAAAAGTGAAATCTGGTAAGTTGAGCATTCAGTCGAGCAAGAAGTGAAGGCAATTGAAAAAGTCGAGTATCTAGTCGAGTACGAAGTCGGGTATGAAGTTTGGTAAGTTGAGCATTCAGTCGAGTAAGAAGTGAAGGCAATTGAATAAGTCGAGTATCTAGTCAAGTACGAAGTCGGGTATGAAGTCTGGTAAGTTGGGCATTCAGTCGGTAAGAAGTGAATGCAATTAAATAAGTCGAGTATCTAATCGAGTACGAAGTCGGGTATGGAGTATGGTAAGTTAAGCATTCAGTCGAGTAAGAAGTGAAGGCAATTGAATAAGTCGAGTATCTAGTCGAGTACGAAGTCGGGTATAAAGTCTGGTAAGTTGACCATTCAGTCGAGTAAGAAGTGAAGAAAATTGAATCAGTCGAGTATCTAGTCGAGTATGAAGTCGGGTACGAAGTCTGGTAAGTTGAACATTTAGTCGAGTAAGAAGTGAAGGCAATCGAATAAGTCGAGTATCTAGTCGAGTACGAAGTCGGGTATGAAGTCTGGTAAGTTGACCATTCAATCGAGTAAGAAGTGAAAGCAATTGAATAAGTCGAGTATCTAGTCGAGTACGAAGTCGGGTACGAAGTCTGGTAAGTTGAGCATTGAGTCGAGTAAAAAGTCAAGTAAGTAGATTGAATGAGTCGAGTATTAATTTTTTATTGGTATTTTATTGAGGCTATTTTTGTACTTTCCCTAATTTATTTAAGTATGTATGTGTAAAGTTACAAATTTTAATAGATTGAGGTATATTTTAGGTATTACGAAGGAAACGGGATATATCCCATGCAATTCCATCGACTCAGGCTACCTCGAAATCCTCAACACCGCCACAACCACGTCGGCCACCGCCGTCACAACAGCCTCCACCAAAGAAACAGCCACAGCCACGACCATAACTCATAGCCTTTTACATTATTTATACACCTTTGTCGCTCTTCTTACCGTCAACCCTTTTGCTAAACTCACCACTGATGATTTCTCAGCCAAGACCCCATCTTGGACCCGTGAGTTTATTGGGGCTCTTGGGTCTTACTCGTTTCCCTCTTCCCCACACACCCTTAAGTTGAGAGTTCATGAGAATGTTAAACTTTATGCCAGGAATTATGTTTTTTTGTTCATCCTCTTCTTTGCTTGCTCTCTGTAAGAATTTTGTTTCCTTTTCTGAATGGTTTTTGTATGTGGGTATATGAATTTTGAACGAGATTTTGGGATGGTTTTGGATGTGATTAGATTTATGTGGCCTTGATTGGATTTTTAATGATAATTTTGATTTGCTTACCTGTGTTTGTAAGGGTTTCAATCTGCTTAAATGAATAATTAAGTTATAGATTTTTTTTTCTGGGTTCCAATTGATAAATAACAACACTATGAATTTGCAATTTTGCGTTGTTTTTTTTTTTCCTGAGCTAGAGCAAGTGATTTATGATACATTACTCGTTACCCCTATATATGAATGTGTGCACTTTTGCTTCTATACTTGTTCTTGCCTTCTCTGGATGAGTGTTGCTTTAAACTTTCCTTAGCAAGTCTTTCCATTATACTACAGTCTAGCTGTTGATAAATAATGGAATTCTTTCCTCGTCTTCACGGTAGTAATTACATCTCATCTTTGCAGCTACATTGGTTGTTCTTATGCTCCTGAATGTTCAGATGGCTCTATTCTGTGCACTTGCTATAAGTTATATTGGTAAATATTAGAAACTCTTCTTCATCTTTTATGAATGTTGCCTTTGCTTAGAGTCAGCTAACAATTAGTCTACTGCTTTGTAGTTATGATTTTGCTTGCTGCATTTCGTAAGCTCTCTCCTTCAAAGCAACCTTCTCGAATAAGATGCAAATCAATTTTCCAAACGAAGGTTCCTCATTGAAGAAATTTAAAGATTCGGAAGCAACTAGCTGATATGACTTCTACAGAAGCAATGAAGAAGAGGGTACCCTATAAAAGATGAGAAATTACTGCAACAAAACCTCCCAAGGGAGTGACATAATCATACTGGTGGTGTACTCCACTCGGGCACAATCCATAGTCATTTTGTCACCTCAACGGGAGGAAATGACTCCTGCAACATGTAAGAAAACAGAATCAAATTGACATAACAATAATTCCAATTATACCGTTGTGATAGAGAGAAAAAGGAGAGCAAACAAACCTGAGTTTTCTTTATCCAATTGCATTGCTCGCCCATTTTAACTTCATAGCGCGGTGTCTCTTTCGAGCCTATGGAATTAGCAGCATTTAATATGCACTCATCCACGTCTTCGCATTCAGGAAATATGGAATCAATATAGATCTGCATAAAAGCAATCTGTAAGTAATATTTAAAACAACTGTAGTTTTTATTCAGAAGCCACTCTACATTCAACAAAATCTAAGACCAACTAGTAACATTATAATGGCGCTTTCGAGGCACTCTTTTAACACAGAAAGAAGACAATTTTCAATTCCATACCAAACATTGAAAATTTTGTGCTTATTTAGTATTATTATTAATTTTTTCCTCTTGCTACCTTTCTAGCAAGTGAACCAACAAAGTCAACAAAAATCTAAGGCCAACTGGTAACATTACATTGGAAATTAGAAGCACATTTTTAACACAAATAGAAGCCAATTTGCAAATGGGAAATGAGTTTCATTTCTTGTTTATTGTTGCTCTCAAGATCCTTTACAAGACATGAATCAATAATCAAAGAAAAGAAAAAAAGAATAATCAAAGAAAAGAAAAAAGAAGAAATTAAAAACTAAAGTTTCAACCTCATCAGAATTCTCATCAGCATCATTATCATGTTCATCCACGCTTGTAGAACTTGCACCGAAACATAGAAGAGCTTCAGAAAACATATCCTGACAACACAAGTTAAGGCACCTCAATTTTAATGCCAAATAATTACTAATTCAAAATGCTTAAAAACATAGACAAGTAAAAAAAGTGAAACTCACTAAGGCATGTTTTTGACAGCAAATGCGAACTGAGAGATAAGAAGAACGGGCTGAAACTTTTATGAGAACGGAAGAGGGTGCTGTTGATTGGGTTCTGGGTTTTTGATTTATGAGCGGAAATAGATTCTGATGGCGGGTGAGCTGTTTGTACGGAGGACGTTTGAAGAAATGACCCAATGAGAAGAATGACATTTCTGAATTCTGCTCTGCTTTACAAAGATAGTTGTTTATCTGAGAGTGGGTCTTCGACTCGCAGAGCACTCAAATAATTTATTTTCTATCACAATTTATTTCCCCTCCCTTCTGAGTAGGAATTAGTGCTGATTTTCGAGCTATCTTCCCGATAAAACTCTCAACTATTAGAACAATTGAAAGAAAACATAATTATATATTAACATAAAGCGGCAAGTCAATTAGATTAGATTGTTTGATTACATTGGATCAAATAAGAAGACGGTACCTAGATTCTGTAAGGTACGTCCATCCAAAATAAGTAAAATAAAGGTGGTCTTAAGTGAGCCACGCTCCATTCTTATTAGAGAGGTGTACAAGGACGTTTGTGGAATTAAAATAGATCCACTCAAGAGGATGGCCTAGAATATTTCTTATCTAGTTTTTAGATTCTACTTTCTACTAGTTTAACTTACTTCATAGTAATGTTTTGATATCTTTTCCCATGGAATGATAAAATAAAGTAATAAAATGAATTCTATATTATAAGAATCTCATTTATATATAAGAATAAGAATAAAAAGTTGGAAAAAGAAGCTCAAATAGTTCTAAATTGAAAAGTTGATTCTCATGGACCGAACAAGGGCTTCAGATTGAATTGGTGAAAAGGTTTTGTACTAAAAGATTTTTGTTTTCATATGATTTTTTAAGAAAAAAGAATATATAAGGTTATTTGTGGAATTAACATAGGTGTTGTTAAAAGTACTGTGATTTACATATGTTTTTAATGGTGTATTTTTAGAAGAAAGGTTTTATGAGGAGTTTAAAGTGGTGTTAATAGTTTCACTTATTGACAAATGGGTCAAAAAACATCTAAAAACTTCAAAAACCTTTCATAATACCTGTAATGGAACACAAAATAGTTAATTATACTTTACAACTCAATTTTTTTTTAAAAACATTTTACAACTCAAAAACACACTAGAAGATCTTTAATATTTCTTAGTTTACTATAAGATACTATTAGTATATATAACAAAATAAGAATTTATTGATTGATACCATATATTTCATACAAATGAAGTGGAAAATCTTCCACCTGATAGAATATATATATCATATGACAAGTTACATACATCTAATTTTCTGCATGCATATGGAACAAAATTAATTGTTTAAATTTCTAATTTGTCAAATCGAGGTCTGATTTCTGAATTTTTTAGTTGTCAAATGGATTAAATTTCCCCCATATAGGATCCAGCTATCTTGCGTCATGACTTTGGTACCCTAGTCCTTTGTCTTATAGCGAATGAGCCTTTAGATTGTGAAGAAATGTATCTAACAACTGAGATTTAACATTTGGAAAATGGGTAACCGGCTGAAGGCGTAGCACCTGTAAATCGAAAAAAAAAAGTTTGTACGTGTAAGCATCATTTGCGATTTTTCCGACGGATAAAGTTTACAGGCGATGGTTCTTGGCATTATTGTCTTGATACTGTTTTCTGAAAGCTATGATGAAGTATTGAATCTTCTTAATCTGGGTTTTGTTTGAGAAAAAGAAGGTTTTCACTTATAAGTTTATCGTGACAAACACCTTTTGCTCATAATCACCTATAACACCATACCATTGCCTATATTCAAGCGACAATACTAGTTGCAACCTTCTTAAATATTCATTCAAGTAAAATAATAGCAAAATAAAGCCTAAACAACAAATTGTATTCTTTGAGGCATTTAGCAAACATTTGTATTGTCATATTTAACAAACTTATTTCCATAAGCATTTTATCAATTTTCATTCCTAGTTCAAGCTTAATGTTACAAAACTAATCGCTCAACAAGATCTAACCTATAATCATCAACAATTAGTACTAAAACAATAAATCCATTATCCATTTAAGAATTTGGACATAAACTCAGCGAACTAACTCAAATTAAAGAGGCCGCTCTTGCCGGAAGTAGCCATTGTCGTCGCGGCATCGATTAGCCGTTGTTGTTGCCATTAATTTATTTGCTTGATCAAAAACTGCTGGTTTAGATTTTTGCTGGAAGTAGCCAATAATTCATAAATTTTTAGGTTAATTTTTTTAATTTCCCTATGCTCAATTACCAATCTAGGTGACCGGCCCATTATTTGTTTTTCTAGTTACTCCTATTTCTCTATGTGTTTCTTTTCTAGCCATCAGATGAAATCCAACGGTGACTTTGGTAAATGACAAATGAGTGGTGTACAAAACCTACAATGCAAAGTAGTTTTGGCCTCCCCATATATACTGTCTAGAGAAACTCATGAATCTAAACGAACCAAACCCATATTAAATTTAATAATATCATTATCCTCAGACTCTCAGTTTTTCACTTTTGCTTACATAAACATTGTGGAACTTAAACTTAAATCCACATTTTTCATCACTCTCTTGGTGGCCTCATGTTGTTCCTTAATCTTCTCTTCCTCATCTTTTTAATGCATGCATAATTAACTATATTTTCGTTTGTGTTCCTGGCCGCAATTCGACGTGTTGTTGAAGAGATTAAAGCTTGTATTGCAAGTTCTAGTGATATTTTGGATGCTGAATTGCAAAATTTGTAACGTTACAATCTTTGTTTCATTTCTTACATCATATGTCAAATAAAAGTATCAACTAAGATTGCTGCCTCTCTTCTGATGTGCATATTAAAATTGCATGCAAAAATTTACAAATCATCTCCATGTGATTGGTCCTATTATACAATGTTGTACTATACAGTTGGAGAAGTATTTAAGGCTTGGAATTAGGGATGACAAAACATTGGTTTTTTTTTTTTCCAAAGGCAAGCCAAAAAGCTTGAAGTATACATTCTGTATTTAAAAAAAAAACGTTTTTCATTATATTTTACAAATTTTATAGTTTATAAAATTTAGTTTTTTCTTTGTTAGATCAGGCTTTAATAGTTGGGTTCAAATAACTTAAAACTTTAAATATATGCTATAAGTGGATTACATATATGTAAAAAGTTGTATTTTAATTAAAGTAATATAGATTTTTAAAATTTTCAATATTTTTTGGGCTTTCTGGTTGGGTTCGGGCTTTTAAACCAAAGTCCAAGTCCAGCCAGAGTACTTAGAAAACATGCTCTAGTTAGACCGGATTTTTCTGTCATTCCTACTTGGAATTCGACTATCATTAATTTCATTGTTATATTTTTAACACTAAGGACTCAAATGAAAATAATTATAAATAGTTTCTTAATATGTAATCCTTTCAAAAAGGTGAGGGTTCATATAATACTGATATTTGAATCAAAGAATGATACAATGATGACAAAACAACTGTAAATTTTATTTACAGTATTAAATAAAAAATTATAACTATTTTTGAATTAACATTGTAACATTACACAATTTACTATTATTTTTGTCACCCTTATGTCACGGTTAGAACTCTTTATCATTTTGCATTTCTTAAAAAACAATGCTAAAAAGATCCCCAAATTTCTGCGGGATATGAATGTAGTTTTACAAAGGATTTAGTACTTTCTCTAAATCTCGTTGAAGAAATAAGAGAGCATAGGACATGATTAATAATGCATATTTATTTGAGTAATTCACATTTATAACCCTGGGATACAAATTTTATCTGTGATATACATACATGCAAGTATGTGTGTGATATGCATACATACTTGGAAACTTTGGTGCCTTCCATGACAATCATCTTGTGGCAGTAAGGTCAAAGATTCCATTGCTTTTGCTTTCAATGAACAGAGCTAGCATACCAGACAGGGTTAGCATTTTATTAATTGCAAGTGGTAGCATATTTATTCATTAGCGTCACCTTCCCCTCATCTTCTCCAACCTTGCTGCAAGTGGTAGCATATTTATTCATCACCTACATTGATAAAGTTTTTAAAAATTTCCTTTTCACGAGAAACAGTCACGGAAAAACTTGTGCATGATATAGCAGTCAGTGACTAACTCCATGAAATCATTATTTGTCTTTAATTTTCATCGTACTCCTTATTAAAAAAGTATTATGATTACACAGTCAGTGTTTTATATTCACAGAAGACAAAAGTAATGAAGTACTGCAATTTTGGATTTAATTGCAACTTGTATAATTTATTATGCTCCAATTCCATATCACATAAACCAAAACCCAATCTCTTTTCTACAGCTACTTCCCCATTGTACATATTATCAAAATTCTCTAATAAAACATCATTTATGTATAGGAGAAACTATTGACTAAACTAACATGCTCACACTACTTGAGTGCTGAGAGAAAGAGTTGCGTCGGTCAACCTAAGACCAATTCCATTCATCAACAACAAATGTTTCAGCGGACACATAAATATTTGAATTAAGAGCTAAGAAGTTTTAACAATGAATTTTTTTTTTTAAACAAAGATTCTGCCTTGATATGTTCTAATTTGAGAGTCAACGATCTTGATTCAACTTCTTGACTGGAGAACTAGCTAAGAGAAGGGAGGTACGGGAGCCAACACTAATGTTTGAATTGAGAGCTTTAAAGCATACTTTCTTTTTCCCCCCTCTCTCTTTTTAACTATTTCTTTGCATGCTATAGGACTGATTTCGGGGTGAATTTGAGAGAGGAGGAGATATGGGCATCAACTTCAGACTATTTTCAGAGAGGCTGGGACGGGTGTTAGCTGGTGAAGAAGTCACGTTGCCTGATGCTGCAAAACAACCTATTCAGAACCTTCATGCCGAGACTGAAATCGTTACTTCTTGGCTGAGGGAATTTGAAGATGAAACTTCCTGGCTTATGGTGGAAAAGATCGGAGAAGAGGAAATTGATGACCTTGATCTGGCGACCGTTATGGATGAAATCAATTGCTTTACGTATGAATCTGAGAGGGTCATTGACACATTCATCAACAGCATCACTCAACAGAAGAGTCAAAGCAGCTGCAGCAAGGACATTTTTTATGCTCTGCAAGGACTCCAAAGCAGAATCACTGAGATTAAGCAACGGGTTCAACAACTTAAGCACATCGATCCCGAAATCATGGATGACTTCAGAAGTGTTGAAGCTGAATCCGGTTATTTTCCTGCATCTTCATCTTCTAAGAATAGGAACACGGTGGGCCTAGATGATAGAATGGAGGAGTTGTTAGATCTATTGATCGAGGGACCAACTCAGCTTTCGGTGGTGGCCATACTCGATAGCATTGGGTTGGACAAGACGGCTTTCATCATGAGGCTTACAACAAAGATTATGTGAAGCATTATTTTGATTATCTCGCTTGGATTCCAGCGCCTTATCAATATGACCCTGACCAAATATTAGATATCGTTACTGTGATTCTATTGCCTTTTTCTATGTTGAGTAAAATAAAGGATAAAGATTATGAAATGAAAAAAATTATTCTTGGTGAATATCTAATGACTAAGCGGTATTTGATTGTGCTTGATGATGTGTGGAGCACAGAGCTATTGGATGCTATTTGAGAAATCCTTCCGGATAATCAGAATGGAAGTAGAGTGCTAATCACACTCACTCTAATTGAGATGGTCACCTCATTTCAGTTCGAAAATGGAGAGAACGTTCGCCTTGATATAGTGCCCACTGGAGGACCATTGAGAGTTACCTACCAAGGATGGCCTTTCCTCATCTTATATCTTGGAAGCATCACATTAGAACAAAATATAGAGGAAGCAATCGAGGGACCCATGGGGCGTCTAACCGTCATATCTTGCAAGCTACCTTTTCACTTGAAACTTTGTTTTCTCTACTTATCTGTGTTTCCCGCACACCTAGAGATATCCACCAGGCAGTCATATCAGTTGTGGATAGCTGAGGGTTTCATTCCAGACAACAGTGAGGCAACTGCTGAGAAGTACTTAGAGCAACTAATCAACAGAGGCTTTGTTGATGCAAGGAAGAGAATGGTCGTTGCCGTCCTGTGTTGTTAACAATGGCTTTCAAGGCGGAATTTATCTTTCTCTCGTTCATGGATTCAAAAGGTAAATCACAAAAGAATGTTAAACGGATCAACGTTTTTGAAAAACAGAGTAATTTTGTTCACTTAGATGATTATGACTCGCACATGCATTCTTTGTTGTACTTCACTTCAAAAAGCGACCACCTTGACCCAATAGATTGGGAGAAAATTTGTGTAATGTTGAAATTTCTCAGAGTATTGGACTTGGGATCTCATGTTCTCATCCAATATCCATCCGGAATTGAAAATTTATTTCTTTTGAGATATTTAAAGTTGAATATCCCTTCCCTCAAAATCCTGCCTTCATCATTATTAAGCAATCTTCTGAACCTTTACAGCCTAGTCATGCCCTTTAGCTATATAGACCATACAGCAGATGAATTTTGGAAGATGAACAAACTCAGGCATCTAAATTTTGGCTCAATCACACTTCCTGCGCATCCAGGAAAATATTGCGGCTCTCTGGAAAATCTCAATTTCATTTCAGCCTTGCATCCTTGCTGCTGTACTAAAGATATATTGGGCAGACTACCTAATCTTCGAAATCTCCGGATATGGGGAGATTTAAGTTATAATCAATCTTTGTTGTCTAAAAGTCTCTGCAGATTGAGCTGTCTCGAGTCATTGAAGCTGGCGAATGAAAGCAAGATGCCACGGCTCTCCAAAATCGTCCTTGCTGAATACCTATTTCCTCATGGTCTAACCCACTTGAGTTTTTCTAATACTGACCTAATGGATGATCCCATGCCGGCACTAGAAAAGCTGCCGCTTCTTCAAGTGCTCAAACTAAAGCAAAATTTGTATTCAGGTAGGAAGCTGAATTGTGGCTCTGATGGTTTTCCAAATCTCAAGGTATTGCACCTGAAATCAATGCTATGGCTAGAGGAGTGGACTATGGGGATTGGAGCCATGCCAAAACTAGAATGCTTGATTATCAACCCTTGTGCTTACTTGAAAAAGATGCCTGAATGACTCCGTGTGCATAAAGAGCTTAAACAAGTTCGATTCTTTGGTGGCCTCACCGAGGCGAGGCAAAAGCTACGGGAATTTGAGGATAAGGAACAGTGCGGCATTCAACTATTTCCTTACGGAATTTGATTAGCCCCTATTGAATTTGATGTAAGTTTTTTCTTCTTCCCCGATATAAATGTTTTCTTCTCTACAATAGATTTGATAGTACGCAGTGCCTAAACTATAATCATACTATAAAGTGTTTATGAAAGACATGAGACTTGCTGATGTGATTTTGGGGATTAAAATTATAAAAATGAGAATGGCCTAGTATTGACCCAATCACATTATATTGAGAAAATTTTAAAGAAATTTAATTATTATGATTGTAAGTCTGTGTCAACACCTTTTGATTCAAACATAAGACTGTATCCTAACACTGGCAGATCAGTATCCCAATTAGAATATGCACGTATTATTGGGTGTCTTATGTATGCAATGACTTGTACTAGGCCTGATATTGCTTTCGCTGTTGGAAAGCTCAGTAGATATACTAGTAATCCAAGCCAAGCACACTGGCAAGCAGTGTACAGAATTCTTAAATATTTAAAACGTACAATGGATTATGGTATATACTACACTGGATATCCTTCAGTTTTGGAAGGATTTTCGGATGCTAGTTGGATTACTGATCGAGATGATCATACATCCACAAGTGGTTGGATTTTTAATCTTGGTGGAGGAGCTATTTCATGGGGCTCAAAGAAGCAAACTTGTATAGCAGACTCCACCATGGCTGCAGAATTTATAGCTTTGGCTTCATGTTGCAAGGAAGCTGAATGGTTAAGGAATTTGCTTATAGAAATTCCTATTTGGCCTAAACCAATGCCTCCTGTATCTATTCACTGTGATAGTGAGGCAACTTTATCAAGAGCATATAGTCAAATCTATAATGGAAAGTCTAGGCACATTGGTCTAAGACATAGTTATGTAAGACAATTACTTACAGATGTAGTAATCACAATTGACTTTGTGAAATCATGCCAAAATTTGGCAGACCCCTTAACTAAAGGCCTTGCAAGGGATATTGTATTTAAAACTTCTAAGGGGATGGGACTGAAGCCAGCATCATCTTATCACCAATGATGGAAACTCAACCCAACACTTAAAATATCAAGATCTTGCGTTCAATGAGCAAAAGTACATCATATGTTGTGATAGCAAGCACTATAATATTTTTAGATGCGTCCCAAAGGTTAGTGCTTGATACCTGTAACATATGGGAAATGTTAAGCTACTTAGCTTTTAATGGAATTATAAATGTTTTAGTTACAGGGACATTCTAGATAAGTCTACCTATGTGAGTGTAGGAGGTGGTGCCGCTTCCTATGTAACTTGGCTGGTTACTAAAGCGCTCATGAAAACAGGATATAGACACAGGGCCAATCCACGTGTCGGCTAAGGAATACTTGAGAATTCGAAAACTTATGTGTGAGATATATCTGATTAGTCGATTAAGGTCGCTGGTTCAAAGCTTGCCTACCATGCCACCTTGATTAACTTTGATGTATTGTCATTAAGTGAAGGTTCAAGTCCAAAAAACACCTTCATCTATGCATAAGTTTTCCAAGCCTGTGCAAGATAATTTTTCAAAATTCATTTATTTTGAAAATGGTGGGGGATTGTTGGAAAATTTTCAAAATAAATGTGTCTTATGGTAAAGACATGTCCTATTAATTGTGCCTTATAGAAAATGTACCTTTCACTAAAGACTTGTCTAATTAAATGATGTCTTGTTGTAAGGACATGTCCATTTAATTGTGTCTTGTAGAAAAGGTATCTTTTTACTAAATGATATAACTTTTCATGGCAACATTTCACTTAGAGATGCATAATTTCATGGTGACATTTCATTTGAAATGGTGATGGTTCAATTTGGATCATTGATTAAAATCAAATCTAGATCCAATGGCCATGAATGAGGGGGTATCATGAAAGATGATAACCCAAATGAGGGGGCACAAGTATATCTATAAATAGGGGTCATGTTTAAGCCATTTAGACATGAAATGAATGATCCTACACCACTCTTTTCTTAGCATTCCTTTCTAGTACGAATTTCAACACAAAACACCCATTTCTTTTGTGCATTCACATTTCAATATATTATTTTCTGCAGGAACAATATATTGTTTCTTGGCAGGCTTGCAACATTCAAGAGTATTCTGGTTTGCTTTCGTCGATGCACAACTCAAGCAAACAAACAAGTGCTTCATTGTATCCTGGAGGCGTATTTGTTTAATCCATGTGCATCACTCAATTGGTGGGGGCAAATAACGTCTTAAGGAAAACGACATTTGTAACGTGCCTTGAAGCACACAAAATTTCTGCAGTTTCTTCCTACATACAGAGTTAGTTGTAAACACATTACTTTACATAATAAAGTTCCACCATTATTGTCATATTTCTCTACATTTGCCATTCCCCACAATTTTACCACCAACATTTTCTACTAATTGTGATTGCTTCTAATTTTTGTCTCAACATAAACTTGAATTGTCTGCCACAGTTCCTGATGCTGACACCCATCACAGTTCCTGATGCTGGCACCATCCATTAAAAACTGTATGATGTGATCTTCAATTAGTTGTATGTGTAGGTAAAAGCAGAGCGGAAACTATCTCAACTGCACTGCAGCCAAAGTTTCAATTTCAACCAGAATCGAGCCTTCATCCTTTCAGTGTTCACTTCTGCTGGGTTGTCTACACGTTGTTTGGTTTCTTCGTTTTCAAGGATTTGCATGCTAAAAGTAATAATGTCATGTTCGGATTAATATATTGAACAAAAGTCTGATTAATTGTTTTACTTTCTATTTTCAGTTTCACTGGTGTGTATTCAATTTGTCAACATTCAAATTGATATATGTTATTGTTTTTATTTTTATTTTATTTCTTCCTCTAGTTTTTAAGTAGCGGTACAGTTCAACTTCAAGCTTAGTACTTCAGTTAGAAGAAAAGTATTTGTGCTGTGATCTCATCTCATCATGTCAACACTGGCAGAACGACATTGTTGTTCGGTTTTTTGGAATTTTACCGACGTGTCGGTCATCATAAGGGTGAGAGTGCTGGTCAAAAGTGAGTTGGGGTTAGGTAAAAGAGTACAGGAAAATTCTAGGATTGTTAGAGATAGCCTTTATCGTAGTTTATAAGGCTGGTTGATGGGCCATCTTCTCAGATCTCATCAAAGCTATGGAGAGAGAGAGAGAGAGAGTTGAAATAGAAAGTTGTATATTCTTGTTCTCTGTAACAAGCTCAACATCCTGGTAACCTTGATTTGTGAAATAGTGAAAGCTTGAAAGCTTGTATCCTTGTTCTTCACTGGATTTAGGCACTTTGATTCAATTTTTAGTTTGGATTTCTGAGAATGAGTCTTCATACATAAAATCAAAGATGGTCTAAGGTGTTTGATCTTGCTACTGTCAGAGGATTAAACACAACAAAAAGAAACTGGGGCATATTGCCTAATCTTCATAGTCTTCAGATATATGGAGATTAAGCCCTTGTAAAATCATCAAAAACCAGCACTAATCCTTGGTGATTTGGAGCAAAAGATTTAACGAGTAAAGTTCTAAAAGTGGAAGATTTAATCTATAGTGCTGCACGTTTTGGAAGCTTTGTTAGAATTGATGACTGAATTCTTTCTCTATCGATTGATTAGCAGCCCCGCAGCATGCTAATGGTTTTCACATTTTTCCCTCCACAGCATGCAGAGGGTGTCTGTAGTGCAAAGAAGTTGATGGCACGCAGGATGTGCTGCTCACTCTCAATTCCTTACAATCATACCAAAGCCCTCTTTTGCCGCAGAGAAATCCCCGTTTGCATTAAAAATGATCCTTATAGCCTTTCTGTTAAAAAAATAAAAACTTCAATTCTACCAAAATCATTCATCCATTAATACCCACTTTGAATAAAATTCAACATCCTTTCTTCTATTCCTTTCAGGTAATAGGTTGCTTGTGTTGTTTTTAATCTCAATAAGATATATATCATCCGCATAATGAAGTTTGTGATTATTCTAAGAAAAAATAGGTGCTTTATTATTTGAATTATTGACAAAATAATTCCATTTCATTATTTTGTTAGATCCACTATATGTACATGTTTGAATCTTATTCACAAGTTTTGATTTCACTCTCACGTTTCATATGATGACAAATCAGATAAAAAGAAAGAAAAAAAATGAAAGCTAGTGTTTCGGTAGCAATTACATTAGCATTTAGCAAATGTTATTTTGAGTACAAGCACAATTTGGCTCATTTTCCAGGACCAACTATCTTCCATTTAGAAATGCATTGACAAACAGGTTAATTCGTAAAATGATGGTTTCTAGATAGAATCTTTCCAAGTTGCACTAACCTCCTTTCCTAAAAGCTAAACATTAATTAATTTGCATTTTATAAAATTTTTCTTTCTATTCCTTTTACATAATGATTGGTCACTAATCTTGATTCAATTTTTTGAATAGCAACTTACTACTGGATTAGTTAGAGAATTAGATATCACTCATAGTGTGTCAATCGGAGTTGAGTTTCATCAACAACTAAAGTTATTTTTCTACAATTAATCTTTTCATATCACATTAGTTTGTACAAATTTATTTATACAAGATAGTTGCTCCTCTATCATTATTCATCAAGAGATCTAAAGATTTTTTTTTATCATGATGTCTTTTAATTATTTTTTACTTTGCATGCTAGGAATACCGCGTGATGAGACGGGAAGGGAAGGAGTCACGTTGCCCTAGGCTGCTAAACAACATATTCAAAACCTTTACGCAGAGATACGAAATCGTTACTTCTTTGCTGAGTGACTGTGGATACAACACAGCTTGGATTATGTTGCGATCAAATGCTATAAAAGATCAAATTGATGGAGAATTAGAAACAGATCTTCAGCCCATTATTGAATTACTCTGTTAGCTCTCTCAAATAGACTTGCTCACATCGTTCCAACTGAAAAATGGAGAGAACATTGGGATTAAGTTAGTGCCTGCAGGAGTACCAATAAAAGTTACCGACGACCTTTTCTCATCTTCTACCATGGAATTGTGTCATTAGAAAAGAATTGGCTAGATACTTGGCATATCTCTAGTGGGTATCAAATGTTCGCATATTCCACATTTTAGGATTCTATACCGATCTGAGCTACTACAATTATGTAATTATGTGTTATTATATGAAATAAAATAATGAATAAATCTTGATTGTATATAAATAAGAATACACATATATCATAAGATTCTTCAAAACCCATATAAGTTCAAATTATAAGAGGATTTAATACCATTTCACATTACCTTTTTTCTTGAAAATTTAATTGTATCAATTATGGGTAGCTGATGGTTTCAGTCCAAACAATAATGAGTCAACTGCTGAAAAGTTCTTGGAACAACTAGTCATGGAGCTTTTTTGGAGCAAAAATGAGAAGAGCTGGAGGCACAATCAACACTTGCTCAATTCCTTCTCTGCAAATTTGAACGCTTAAACACGCACCATCATCCCAGTTCCTTGCAGTCGCCCCAAAGCCCCTGCTTGCAGTAGAGGAAAGACGATTCTGTATAGCCATCGGGATTCATCGATGAAACAGAGAAGAAAATTTGAAACAATCCAAGGTTTCATAGATCAAATGAAACCCCAAGATCAATCAAGACCAATGGAGACAAGATCAATGGATGATCTTGTACTTAGCTCTAAAACAAACAAGTAAAACCATCAAAGAAATTGGATCAAAACCAGCAGGTTTAGATTGATTATTTATGAATGTTCGGGTTGGATTTTTCTGATAACCTCTAGAAAGAGTCAATATTGTTCAGGTTGGATTTTTCTAGTAATGTTTAGAAATATAGTCGACCCCAATCTACTCAGAACTTATTGTCGTCGAGCTAACCTTGTAAGTACAACCTGGAGCCTATGTTGGCGGCCTGATTTACAAGTACGACCTGAGATTTATGTAAATGACCTGATTTAAGAATACAACCTTAAGCCTAAATGAGCGACCAAAAAATTCACCAGTCCGATCTGAAAGTGAAGAAATCCAACCTCGAAATTTATTTGTCCGACTCGAGAATTAGCTTGACATAGAAAGCAATCGGTTGAGATAACATGACCTAGTTTCTCAGAAAGTTATGTGCCACGATCCATTTAAACCGTCTCCAACTGATGACCATGTGCAACTGCTGAAGAAAGTGGATAGAAGTTAAAGGTGGTAACCACCCACGACCAAGGGCCTATTTAAGCTAAAAAGGGCAACTGAGGAAGGGGTTAGAAAAATGAACCAAAAATTCTATAAGTCGCCTCTCTAAAAGTCTTAAGATTCCCGACAAGATTTTTAGTTTTCTTTACCTAAAAAATTCCTTAATTTTCACTTTTCACAGTTCTCCCTTCTCGTTTACCTTTTTCTTATACACAATTTCTGACTTAATCATCGGAGGGTCTACGCCGGGACCCCACCGGCGTATTCTAACCGTGTTTTCTGGTTGTTAGGTATATAAAGCTGGGTTCAGACAGATGTTTGAGCTTGGATTCGCGTTGTAATTCTCCAAAAGAAAACAAATTCAGCTGTTGAGGTTGTTTTTCGGCATCAACATCTTGGCGCTGTCTGTGAGGAACGGTGCGAAAAGCCATACGTTTGAAGATTTAGAAGGAGGAGGCTATCAGATTACAAAACAGCGATAGATGATAATGATGGAGATAGGCAGACCTTGCGCCAATTGGAGGAGGAAATGAATGCCACGACAGATAAGAGATGGAGAGAAGGGATCGAGAGGCACATGGCAAAATTTGAGGAGATGGTTAGGGGGCTGATTGATGCCCAAGTCAGAGGGGCTCAAGTTCGAGCTAGTGACCCATGGAGTAGTGGAGCGCGAGAGAGGAAAGAGCTTGGTGGTGAACAGTAGAGCAGAATGGGACTACCACAAGTTGGGGTACGACAAGAAAATAGAAGTGTAGGAGAACAAGTGAATGAGTTGAGATGGAGAATCAATGACTTGAATCAAGAAAGAGAGATGGAAGAGCTGAGAGACCCCCACCAGGCAAATGAGCTTGAGCAGCGAATGCTGCAATTTCAAAAAACTTTAGAGGCATTAAAGGCGAAAACAGAGGGCAAGCAAGTGGTAGGAAGGTTGTTACTTGATGACGAGTCCCTCTTGGTACGTAAAGTGATGGCGGTAACTTTGCCATCCAAGTATGTGGTTCCAGCCTTGGTGTATGAAGGAAAAACTAACCCGAATCATCATGTGGAGAAGTTTAATAAGATGACCGGGATCCAAGGTTTGAATAATTTTCAAAGGTGTCGTGTTTTTCCTTTAACCTTAGAAGGACGAGCACGGGAGTAGTACCAGAGATTAAAGAAGGGAAGCATAGAAAATTTCAATGAGTTATGTGAGCTTTTCGCTGTGCGTTTTAGAGGTTCATGCATACCAGAGTAAGATACGAGTAGATTGAAAAAAATTAGTCCAACGAGAATTTGAAAGTTTGAGGAGTTTTGTGACCAGGTATCATAAAGAGATTACCGATCTAGGGGCCTTTGATCATCCAGATGCTCTAGAGGGATTAAAGAAAGGGTTGAGAATCAATCGATTGTGGAATAACTTATATAGTAAGAGGATAACAACATATACTAAGGCGTATGACCAGGAAAAATTGGATATGAAAATTGAAGATGCAAAGGAAGAAACAAGGAGAATGGAAATGCAGACATGGGGTCCGATGAGAAGGGGAGACCTGAGAAGAAGATGAGATAACTTTGGGTATAGCTCGAGGATGAACACGAATGATAAGCGTCATTACGACAAAGGATTGTTCAATTATAGACAACCAGAAAGGCCGGGTCGAAATTAGGAAGGAAATCGTGAAAGAAGAGAAATCTCATTAGTAGGAAAGGGTCGAGAGGGAGGAAATAATTATGAGAGGAACCAACGGGAGAGCCAAGTATGAGATTACAATAGGTTGCCACCACCTGTAGACCGGAGAGGATCGAGACCTGCTAATGGGGTGAATTTATTATAACAGAGTGGAAGATACACACAACTGAACATGAGCAGAGTAGAAATATATGTTACAATAAAAGATAAGGGGTTACTAACACTGCCAAAGCCGATTGTAGGGGGTTTGAGTGGAAATGCTCACCACAAGTGTTGTGAGTTTCACAAGGTGACCGGACATGGAACTGTAGATTGCATAGACTTGAAGGAACAAATTGAATGGCTAGTGTAAAATCAATATCTAAAGGAGTATGTGGATGACCAAAGAAGAGGTGGGAGAAGAGGAGACATTAGAGATAATATAGCGATGATGATTATGGGAGGGCCGACCTTAGCGGGAGACTCAAACCGCTTGAGGAGAAATTATAGCAGATATTCACTAAAAAGTTTCGAGGTGAATTTTAATATTCTGGCACTAAAGAAGCAGCGGATTCACAAGGTGTCGATCATGTTCACGGACGAGGACGAGGAAGCGGTCGTACATCCACATGAGGATATGCTTGTAGTGAAGGTTGTCTTGGCAGGGCAAGAATTGAACCGAGCTTTTGTAGATGGGGGAAGCTCGGTAGACATTTTGTTTAAGCAAACTTTGGATGATCTACAAATAGGAGACCTCAGGCTTGATCCCGTCAGAACATCGCTAAAGGAGTTTGGTGGATTTGAGCTGATTCCACTTGAGTTGATTGACTTGCCACTGACAATAGGGTCCAACCCACTACAAAAGACAGTGATAGTGACATGGTTGGTAGTTGATGAGCCGAGCCCTTATCAAGTTATTTTGGGCAGACTGTTCAATAGGATAGTATGAGTAGTGAGCTCAACTTATATGCAATGTGTGAAATTTAGAGTTCAAGGTGGAGTTGGAGTGATGATAGGCCAACAACAAGTGGCTCGAAGCTGTTACACTAAAACTGTGAGAGAATCCATGAAGATCACAAGTATCGATCCACGAGCTGAAAATAGGTTATGCCAATAGCGACCTAATGAAGAAATGAAACAAGTACCAGTAAGTGAGGATGATCCGAGCAGAGTAGTAAGAGTGGGAACAAAGATAACAGATGACATTTTTAATGAGCTTCAGAATTTATTGGTGGAGTATAATGACATATTTGCTTGGAGACATGAAGATATACCGGGAATAAACCCACGAATCATGTGTCACTAGTTGGCTATAGATAAAAAACATAGGCCAATGAAGTAGAAAAGAAAAGTGTTCAACCAGGAAAGGTATATGGCCATCCATAATGAGGTAGATAAATTGTTGAAAGTGGGATTTATAAGGGAAGTGAACTATCCAGAATGGGTTTCGAATGTGGTAATGGTTAAAAAGGCGAATGGAAAATGAAGGATGTGTGTAGACTTTACCGACCTCAACAAAGCTTGTCCTAAAGATAGTTTCCCTCTCTCAAAGATTGATTAGTTAGTGGATTCAACAATCGGGCATGGCTTGATGAGTTTTATGGATGCATTCTCAGGATACAACCAGATTCGTATGTCCACAGCAGGTGAAGAAAAGACAGCTTTTGTGACCGACCAAAGATTGTATTGCTACCATGTGATGTCGTTCGGATTAAAAAATGCTGGAGCTACTTATCAAAGGTTGGTAAACAAGCTTTTCAAGCCCTTGATTGGTAAAATGATGGAGGTATATGTAGATGACATGATAACCAAGTATGTTGAGTAGGCGGAACATACAACGCATTTGCGTAAGACATTTGAAGTGCTACAAAAGAATAAGATGAAGTTGATTTCGGAAAAGTGTGCCTTTGGAGTGGAATCAGGGAAATTTTTGGGCTTCCTAGTTAGTCAAATGGGGACAGAAGCTAATCCGAAAAAAGTGGAGGTCATCCCCAAGATGAGGTCGCCGAAGGATCTTAAAGATGTTCAGAGCTTAGCTGGAAAAGTTACTGCGCTGAGTAGGTTCATTTTGAAATCATCAGAGAAATGCCATCCATTTTTTGAATTGATGAAGAAAGGAAAAAGATTGAGGTGGTCGGAAGAATGTGAGACAACATTTCAACAATTAAAGGCATATTTGGCCAACGTACCCACTTTGGCTAAGCCCTTAGTGGGTGATGTTCTCTTGATCTACTTGGTGGTCTTAAATTATTCAACTAGCTCAGTCATGGTAAAAGAAGAAGATGAAGTACAACGACCTGTATACTACATGAGCAGATCTCTTACAGGGGCAGAAGTAAGATATCCTATTGCAGAAAAGTGGCCGATGGCTTTGGTTGTAGCTGCAAGAAAGCTGAGGCCATATTTTTAAGCTCATGAGATCGTGGTAGTCACTAATCAACATTTGAGATAAATTTTTCAAAAATAAGACATTTCAGGAAGACTAGTTAAGTGGTTAGTAGAACTAAGTGAATTCGACATCGGTTACCAATCGAGGTCAGCAATTAAAGCACAAGCTCTGGTCGACTTCATTAATGATTGCAGTGAAGGGAGTGAAGAGATGGATGCCGAGCAGGAGATTAAAGAGGCAGAGAAGAAGAATGATGTATGGGAGCTTAATGTAAATGGAGCTGCAAACCCAGAAGGGTCATGCAGGGGATTGTTCTTGTTTCACCCGACCAGGAAGAAGTATGCTACTCTCTCAAGTATGAATTCCATCCTACAAACAATGAAGCAGAATACGAAGCTCTCAGTGCGGGTCTAAAATTAGCAAGAGCATTGGGAGTTCGGCATTTGAAGGTGAAGAGTGACTCTCAACTGGTAGTGAACTACCAGAATGGGACATTTCAAGCCAAAAGTGAGAACATGTCCAAGTATCTGAGCAAAGCACTACTGCTATGGGGTAGTTTTGATCACGCTACAATGGAGAAAGTTCCGAGGGGAAAGAATTACCGAGCAGGTTATATAGCAAGACTGGCAGTTATAGAATGCCCAAAGTTCCAATGAGGAATTCCATTGGAGTCAGTTTCAAAGCCAATAGTTAATTCTGAAATGAAAGTTTGTATGGTAAAAGATGAGAAGAACTGGATGGTGCCTATCATGAGGTATATTGAATTTGAGGAACAACCTCAAGATAAAGCAGAGGCAAGAAGGCTGCGATGCCAGGCAACACGATACTCCATTATCGAAGATGTGCTTTATAAGAGAAGTTGCACTTTACCTTACCTGCGATGTTTGGGCTCAGCTGATGCCAACTATGTGATGAGAGAGGTGCATATGGGAATTTGTGGAAATCACAGCGGAGGTAGGGCATTGGCCCATAAAATAATAAGGTATGGTTATTTTTGGTCGACCATGCATGAAGATGCACAAGAGTTAGTTCGGAGATGTGATGAATGCCAGAAGTTCGTCGTAATTGTAAGACAACCACCAGAAAACATGATGACAATGGGGAGCACTTGGCCATTTGCACAATGGGGGGTGGATCTTATCGAACCAATGCCAACCGGGAGAGGCCAAATGAAATACGCGGTGGTAGCCATTGATTATTTTACTAAGTGTATTGAAGTTGAGCCGTTACAAAAGATAACCGAGAAGCGCACAACATATTTCATATGGAGGAATGTGATTTGCAGATATGGCCTACCGCAAGCTATTATCACTGATAATAGAACCTAATTCAATAATGAGAATTTCAAGAAGTTTTGTGGTCAGCTTGATATTGAACTTCGGTTTAGCTCACCTGCTCATCCGAAGGCAAACAGACAAGTGGAAGCGGCGAACAAAACTATAAAGCAATTGTTGAAGAAAAGGTTAGGTGAGAAGAAGGGAGCTTGCGTGGATGAGCTTTCAGGAGTACTGTGGGCCTATAGAATGACCGTGAAGACTTTAACGGGGGAGACTCCATTCTCACTTGCTTTCGGACATAAGGCAGTAATCCCAGCTGAGGTTGGCATGGAGACACACTGCACAAAATATTATGATGAGACAGTAAACAGGGAATATATGTTGTTGGATTTAGATTTGCTTGATGAGAAGAGAAAGTCGGCAAGAGGTCAAGTAGCAATTTACCAGTAAAAAGTGGCTAAGTTCTACAACAAGAATGTCAAGCTACGACAATTTTAGGAGGGGGACCTGGTGCTCCGCAAAGTCAATCAATCAACCAAAAAGCCAGCTGATGGAGTTCTGGGGCCGAGCTGGGAAGGACCATACAAAGTACTACACTCATTTGATAATGGCGCATATAAGTTAGGTTATCCGGATGGCAGGGTCGTCGGCAAGTCATGGAAAGCAGAGCACTTACAAAAATACTATCAGTTGGCCAATCCTATTTATGATGTTCTTGTTTGTTTGTTTTTTTTTAAATATGTTATGATAGTTTTTTTCTTTGTTATTTGAATTCGTTATGTGTTCAATTACGTAATTTCTGCCATATTAATATCAATGAGGTTATTCAGAAGTGCAACTTTATTTCTTACCTACTTGTGACTGATCTTCTTTGAGATTGGCATATTTGAGCCTTATTGAGGTCCAACGTAAAATTTTTATCAAATCTTATTGAGATTGAGATCGACATTTGGGACTTGTTGAGGCCGAATGTGAAAATTTATCCAATCTTATTGAGATTGAGATAAGCATTTTGGCCTTATTGAGGTCTAACGTGAAATTTTTTATCAAATCTTATTGAGATTGAGTTTCGACATTTAGACCTTATTGAGACCGAACATGAAAAATTTATCCAAGCTTATTGAGATTGAGATCAACATTTTGGCCTTGTTGAGGTCCAACGTGAAAACTTGTTGAGGTCAACCATAACTATAACATTTAAGATCTACAATTTTCAACTCGTTGAGGTCGGCTATAGCTATAACATTTAAGTTCTACAATTTTCAATTTATTGAGGTCGACACTTTAGATTTGTAAGGCCTATGATTGAGGTCGACAATTTAGTTTTGTGAGGTCTACAATTGAGGTCGACACTTTTGCGTTGTGAGCTCTACAACTTTGGTCGACATTTTAGTTTTGTAAAGCCTAATGTTGAGGTCGACACTTGCTTTGTGAGCTCTACGGTTGAGGTCGACATTTTAGTTTTGTAAAGCCTATGGTTGAAGTTGACACTTGCTTTGTGAGCTCTACTTTTGAGGTCTACATTTTAGTTTTGCAAAGCCAACGGTTGAGGTCGACACTTGCTTTGTGAGCTTTACAGTTGAGGTCAACATTTTAGCTTAGTAGGATCTAAAACTGAGGTCGACACTTTAGATTTGCAAGGCCTACGGTTGAGGTCGACATTTTAGCTTGGTAAGATTTATGGTCGAGGTTGACACTTTTACTTTGTGAGCTCTACAATTGAGGTCGACATTTTAGTTTTGTAAAGCCTACGGTTGAGATCCACATTTTAGTTTGGTAGGATCTACAACTGAGGTCGACATTTTAGTTTTGTAAAGCCTACGGTTGAGGTCGACACTTGCTTAGTGAGCTCTACATTTAAGGTCGACATTTTAGTTTTGCAAAGCGTACGTTTGAGATCGACATTTTAGTTTGGTATGATCTACAACTGAGGTCGACACTTTAGATTTGTAAGGCCTACGGTTGAGGTCGACATTTTAGCTTGGTAAGATTTATGGTCGAGGTTGACACTTTTGAGTTGTGAGCTCTACGATTGAGGTCAACAGTTTAGTTTTGTGAGGTCTACGATTGATGTTGACACTTTAAATTTGTAAGGCCTACGGTTGACGTCGACATTTTAGCTTGGTAAGATCCATGGTCGAGGTTGACGCTTTCGTTTTGTAAGCTCTACGGTTGAGGTCGACAATTTAGTTTTTTGAGGTCTACGATTGAGGTCGACACTTTAGATTTGGAAGACCTACGGTGGAGGTCAACATTTTAACTTTGTAAGAATCTATAATGAGGTCAGCTTCGCGCTTCTTAAGGTCGACTTTCCAGCCTAGTTACAATCAGCAATAGCCTAAACATCTTTAGTCTTGTTGTGGTCGGCATTAGCTTTGTTAAAAATTAGCGTCCAGGCTACGTAACGATTATCCGAATACAAAAACAAAATGAAAGCTCAACAAGAGTTATCAGTTCGTAACATTACAAAAAGGCAAGCCTTATAACAACTTATCAAATCTACTTAGGAAGCATGCTCTTCGTCTTCAATAACTCTGCTAGTTAAAGATGTCTCACCCTCAACTCTAATCTCATCACCCTGAAGAACTCGATTTTCTTCTTGATTCGTACTCGATGACTTCTTCTTAGCCTTTTCTTTGCTCACATAAGCAGTCAACATCCATTGAAAGTCCATGTCCGGGTGTTGCTCTTGGAACAATTCAATGCATGTTTGAATGACATCTGCCTTCAGTTGCCTTTTCTCCAGTCGAATGCGTTGATCAACATCAGACTTAACTTTTTCCAACTCATGGCTAAGATCGGCAATCTTGGAGTCTTTGCTCACATTAGATTTCTTTTCGGCTACCAAGTCTTCTGCCAAGCGAGTATTTTCATCGTTACGAGCATTGAGGTCACGCTTTAGCCGATCTCGCTCGCTTGCTGTTTTATCGTTCGTGAGGTTGGCTTTCATCAAAGCGCGCTCGAGTTCTTCTATTTTCGCATGGCCTTTCAATGACTTTGCAAACGTCTCGATATGCGCGGCCATGATCAAGGATTGCTGGAAAAGAAAGCATGACAATTAGGATGGAAAGTATAAACATCACAGAAATAAAAGTTGTGAATTAATACCCACCTCAACTTGGTTTCGAGCAAGCGCTTCAAGAGCATGAGTAGCTGACAAGTGGGATAAATTCTCAAGGGTATCCTGGCTCACAAATCGAGCAGCTAAATTCACCATGGGTAGTAAGTCCTCCGCTCTTCCTCACTTTGACTCTATGATGTCATTGCTTTCAAGCAAGCTTCCTTTCGGACATATCGGGGAAGAGGTAGGTGGTAAAATGCGCAAGGGACGAGAGTCGCTAGCTCGGTCACTTTTGCTCTGAGGTAGCATGTTGCAAGCTGAAACAGCGGGTTATTTTTCTTTTTTCTCATCAGCTTTGTTTTTCTGTGATGCCCGCCATGGTTTCTTATTATGTGGTTTGCCTTTCTCGTCCAATATCTCCTTGATAAGGGCTTTTGCAATTTCTGCAGGGGTACGCTTAGCGGTAGACGTGTTTCCTGCATTTAGCAATCATTTCTCAACTCTAGCACTCAGCTTGTCATTTATATCAACTTTCTTCTTCAAAGTCACTGCAGTAAAAACATGTGTTAGATTGTATCCTTATTTCGACCTCAACCTGAACAAAACTTGAATTACCTGGTCTACTAAAATGAGTGGGAATATAAACCAACCCTTGGTCAGCTCTACATCCCTACCCTAATTTCCACCCACCACGAAATACTTGTTTTTCCAACCTCTACATGAGCTTGGAAAGTCAAGTACTATTCTTCTACTATTTGATTTTGACATAAAATAGTACTATCCTTTGTGATTGATCCCATGCTCATTACAAAAATATAAGTGAGTAAACTCCTTAAAACACGGCTCGGTTATATTCTACTCAGCCCATACAACATACATACCACCTAAAACCCTCCAGCCATTTTGGTCAAGTTGACCTGGACTCAAACCCACTCTCACCAACATTCGAGCAAAGTAAGGTTGAATGAGCAACTTGAAACCAAGTTAAAAAATTTCCAAAATCGCAGTCTCTCCATTACCCAATTTGCTTGCCACCTCATCTTCGCCCAATAACTTAAGTGTAATATCGTCTGCAATAAGATATTCCTTCCTCAACTCTTCAATCTCTTTCTCTTTTGTATCAAAGTTTAGTCTTATCAAAGTTTAGTCTATTCACGCCGTATTCTTCATGCTCATCTCCCTCATCTTCAAATTGTGCACAACTCGATTCCTCATTCACCTCATTTCCGCAGCTTCTATTCTTAGACTCATTTTCGGGCGTATTACAATTTAATTCTACATTATCTTCCCTGACTTTTCCATTATCATCTACACCCGATGCAGTATCACTGAGCCCATCCAACAACTCCTTATTCGCATTTTGCGAGTAGCTACAAAGTGACTCATCTTTGCTCCTTAATTCCATTACTGCCTAATATTACATTTCACAAAACTTCATTCCCAGTCAATACTAACACCCAGTATGTAAACAGCAAATTACAAGCAACCTTTCATTGTCAACATCACATCCAACACAATACAAAACACAGCAACAAGCAAATGCGCTTGGGATGAGACAACTCACCGGATCTCCTTTAGCCATAATGGATTCCAGTTTTGCTGATAGTCAACAATAGTAACATCATTCAGCATTGGTTCTACATCAATAAAATGCAACATTAGCTGAGAGTAGTTTAAAAAAAAGAAACACAACAAAGAGAAGAAGAAGTTTGAGTTTCGACAATAACAAAGAGAGAGGGAGAATGCAAAACAAAAAAAAAAACAGAGAGAGAGAAACGCAGCAAAGAGAAGAAGAAGTTGAGTTGTGACAAAAACAAAAAAAAAAAGAGGCGAGTTCTGTTTATAAAAAAAAAAAGGCGTTTGGTTTCAATACACACATATATTATAAAAAAAAGCACAACAGAAGATGGCGCACGAGGTACTCACTAACATGTTTGATTAGGGCTCTGAAGCGTCGTTGCTCAATTTACCCAAAAATCGCAGGACGGCGGCAGCTCAATATTTCACTTTTATTGTGAAAAAGTGTGGAGGATGAGGACGAAACGGAAGCCCAAACGAAACAGAAGCCAAAAGGTATTGAGAAAAGACAAAATGTATGTTTTCAATTTGCCTTTAAGTCACGTGCTTATGCTTTTTCTCCATGATCTCACTTTTTTATTTATTTACTTTATTCTTTATTTTTATTTTTATTTTTTATTATTATTCTTGCCAAATTCTTACTTTTAAGCCTATTTTAACACAACACTATCCCTGTTCTACTTCACATTACCCCTGTTCTGCTGGAGACCATACTGCGCTTTTTTCATTGTTTCAGTTTCCAATACCGTTCATATCATCTCAGTACTGAAAACTAGGGGACTGGTGTTCGATTTATAAGAATTTTTATATTTTTCATTAATTAGTTTCCAACACCGAAAATAGCTGCCTGATGTTGAAAACTAGGAGACTGGTGTTCGGGTTGGATTTTTCTGATAACCTCTAGAAAGAGTCAACATTGTTCAGGTTGGATTTTTCTAGTAATATTTAGAAATATAGTCGACCCCAATCTACTCAGAACTCATTGTCGTCGAGCTAATCTCGTAAGTACAACCTAGAGCCTATTTTGGCGGCCTGGTTTACAAGTATGATATGAGATTTATGTAAATGACCTGATTTAAGAATACAACCTTAAGCCTATATGAGCGACCAGGAAATTCACCGGTCCGACCTGAAAGTGAAGAAATCTGATCTCGAAATTTATTTGTTCGACCCGAAAATTAGCTTGACATAGAAAGCTATCGATTGAGATAACGTGGCCTAATTTCTAGGAAAGTTGTGTGCCACGATCCATTTAAACTGTCTGCAATTGATGACCACGTGCAACTGCTGAAGAAAATTGGCAGAAGTTAAAGGTGGTAACCACCCACGACCAAGGGCCTATTTAAGCTAAAAAGGGCATCTGAGGAAGGGGTTAGAAAAATGAACCAAAAATTTTATAAGTCACCTATCTAAAAGTCTTAGGATTCCCGACAATATTTTTAGTTTTCTCTACTGAAAAAAATCCTTAATTTTCAGTTTTCCCTTTTCGTTTACCTTTTTCTTATACACAATTTCTAACTTAAGAATCAGAGGGTCTACGTCGGGACCCCACAGGCGTATCCTAACCGTGTTTTCTAGTTGTCAGGTATATAAAGCTGGGTTCAGACCCACGTTTGAGCTTGGATTCGCACTGTAATTCCCTAAAAGAAAACAAATTCAGCTGTTGAGGTCGTTTTTCGGCATCAACAATGAACATCATACTTGCCACACTCTTGCGTATAAATCCTTAGATTCACAGGTCTTATATCACATGAATGAAGATGCTAGTGGTGTGCCTCCATGGAGCTCTAACTCAATAGTTTTCAAGTAGTTTTATTTAGCTAACCACCTAAGTTTGAGTTGTGGTGAGGAAAGATGATAAAAATTAATTTGATCTTTGCACCTCACTACCTTTAAAAGAGTTCAAACTTCTAACTCGGTTTTGAATTTTAATTATTTTAAATTGAAATGCTAAGTCCATATATTATATATATGAGTTTTTTTTTTTGCCCAAGGTTGAATTAAACTATATATTTACGAAATTCTTGAGATACATGATTTTCAGGATTTAATAAAATCATATGTACTAGCTATATATACATCTTAATAAATGTTTGCCAGACCTTTATTTGTACTAAAATTATACATATCTAGACTCTCATTACACTTTAGATTGTAACAATTTAAATAATTTTTTTTTTGTGGAAGTCGTTTAGAATTCTAAGATCGGAAGTCAAATTTCAATAACGATTTTTAAAAAATATTAATTTAATATATATATATATATATATATATATATATATATATATATATATGGGGAGAGAGAGATTCTTGAGTGCATATACTTAACATTATATAGTGTTATAGCGAATTTACACAAAATTTACATATCGACACTTGAGAATTTCTATATATCAAAGCTTTTAAATGCAGAAGTCTAAATATGGATTTCATGTGGATTCACTACAAAATCATATGATGTTAACATGTTTTTACAATTGACTATAATACCACATGATGTTGTAGAAAATCACACGGAATCTCTATAATATAAAGAGAGAGATCTTGCTTTGCTTTATAATTGAATATAGGGTGGTGATATTCCCACCGCTCAAATTTTGTAAACCTACCTCACTTTAAAAAATTAAATCATAAAAAATTCACATTATTTTTAACGATTTCAAATTATTAAGAATAAAATAAGCAATTGACTAATTAAATCCTTATTAAATAATTAAAATACATTTGTGATATGATATCTCAAAAAATTTATATTATTTTTCCCATGAAATTTACTAATTACAAGAAAGATCTGATTGCTTAATTGTTTAAAATTTTATTTATTTTAAATTGAAAAAATGTGAATTATTTTTTAAATAATTCTTTGAAATGATTTAAATGCGGTACGTGTCCCACCAAGTTAAAACCTGAAGCTGATTTAAATTTTATTTTGGAACGGAAACCTAGTAGCGAGGCTTCGTTCTTCAGGAAATTCCGAGGTAAGTTAATCAACGTTTCCACTAATTACTTTTATTTTGCTTCCAAAGTTTATTTAATTAGACCAATTTCTGGCTTCCTACTTAAATTGCATATCCAATTTAGTGGTTGATTTTTGGAGATGGAGATAAACTGAAACATTGATAAGCTCAGAGAAAAAAAAAATTCGATGGAGATTGAAAGTTCTTTGATAGGATTCTAGGGTTTTGATTAGAGAATTAAGAGAGAATAGATGAAGAATTTAAAGAGAAGGGAGAAGAATTAATAGGAATTAGAATTAATTTTATTACTTGCCTCCTAAAAATATAATAAGAACCACTTATTTATAGTAGTTCAAGACAATCATAATTGTAATTTAATAAGGACTTTAATTGAAATAAGAAAACCTAATACTAATAGGAAAGAAATTAAAACAAGCAATTAAAATAAAATAAACTATTAGGGTCCTAACATTCACTGCCCCTTAAAACAGGCTTGTCCGCAAGCCTTTTACCCAGTTTCAATAACCGAGATCTTCCAATCCACATGCTGGTCAGGTGGTTTTTGAGGGTTGTGAAGAGGTATATTAGCGTCTAAAAGCAATAGTTGAGATTGTTTGCAGCGATGTCCAGGCTTGAATTGCTCGTCACAGTTGAAACAAAGCCCTTTAGAACGTCTTTCCGCCTGTTCAGTTGAGGATAAACGTTTGACATTATTAGGTAAGATAGAGGGAACCGGTCCTAATAAAGAGGGTGCTGGTGGAGTAGGAGTTGACTGTAATTGTGGGAGTGGATCTTGGATGGCAGGAATAGGGGAACAATTGCCTTGTAAAGTAATTGCCTTTTCCTGAAATCTAGCAAGTTCAAAAGTTTGTAGGAGACTAACAGGTTTGAATAGTTGTACGCCAGCCTTGATATCTTTACGTAACCCAGAGAGGAAACAACTAATGAAGAAAAGCTCAGTTAAATTGCTAGTCCGATCAGCCAACTTTTCAAATTGTCGTTGATAGTCAAGAACAGTCCCTGTTTGACGTAGTTTGGTAAGACTGCCAACTGCATCATTCTCTTCTAATGTCCCAAATCGAGTAGTCAAAGCCCGTTTAAATTGCGCCCAAGTCATTTCGCCCATAGTCTGCTCTAGCCAATGAAACCAAGGTACCGCATCACCATCAAAATGGCCAATAGCTAAAGACAATAAGTCAGCATCTGATAATCCAGTAAGGCGACGATATTGCTCACATCGAAAAATCCATCCCGTTGGATTGTCACCATGAAAAATAGGAAAGTCAAGGCATATGTTACGAGCTTGCACAAGAGTACTTCCAATGGGTTCAGTAGGTTCAAGAGGGGGTTGGGTAGCAATGACCGTTTGAGGAGCAGAGGTCCCTCCAGTAAATATATCAACTTGTCGTTGATCAGTAGCTGGTTGTTTGCCTTTTCACAGCTAACTCAATTGCTGAAGGATGCCGTGCATGAGTTCTAGGTCCCTCCAGTAAATATATCAACTTGTCGTTGATCAGTAGCTGGTTGTTTGCCTTTTTACAGCTAACTCAATTGCTGAAGGATGCCGTGCATGAGTTCCTGCAAATCGTTATTCTGCTTGGCTAAGGTTGTAACCTTTTCATCGATGGCTGTAAACTTGTCATCGAATTGTTGTGATAACTGCTCAACTTGGCCTTCAAGCTCTTTAACAGTCATGATGCCTAAAAAAAGTTCGAAGAAAATTCACGTTTGGTTGAAAAATTTAGATGCTGGAAAAAGTTTGGAGGGTGTGCCCGGTTCAAGTCTCCAAAAGCCAAGAGATATTGACAAAAGTTTGATTGCTGTTTTTTTTTTCAAATAGTGAACGAAAAAAAAAATGGTGGCAGGAAGGATGTGCTCTGATACCAGATGATAGGATTCTAGGGTTTTGATTAGAGAATTAAGAGAGAATAGATGAAGAATTTAAAGAGAAGGGAGAAGAATTAATAGGAATTAGAATTAATTTTATTACTTGTCTCCTAAAATTATAATAAGAACCACTTATTTATAGTAGTTCAAGACAATCCTAATTGTAATTTAATAAGGACTTTAATTGAAATAAGAAAACCTAATACTAATAGGAAAGAAATTAAAACAAGCAATTAAAATAAAATAAACTAGTAGGGTCCTAACATTCTTATTACCTACAAATGCAATTAATTAAAATTTCTAAAATTACTGTAATTGTTGGCAATGTGGGTTTTTTTTTTTTTTGGTTTTGAGAGGGGGGGTCTGAAATTTGCATGCATGCCTTAATTGAGTTTTATCACTTTAAATCTTAATTACTAATGTTTTTTCTGTTAACGTTTGAAAATAAGATAAGAAGAGAGACGGTGAACTTGAAGAAGTATAAGAAGAAAAGACATGTACTGATGTTGATGTGTTTATGTGAATAAAGAAATGGAATCTTTGTCCAAGTTTTTCCCTTGATGTTCTAAAGTTTGCATATATATGTTTCAAGAAACAAATGGAAATTAAATAGTACATAAAGGTGAACTCACATCGTCGACTAAAGGTTACACTACCATTTGCCCAATGGTTCCATTTCTATTATCATTTTCTTTATTCACAGAAATATCGTCGGCCTCAAATTCATCAGTATAAGAAGAGGGACAAGGGCAAGGACAAGGACATGGTGAATCTATTCTATGACAACAGCAAGTCTGAAATTTAGTTTTATTTCTGCTGCCGCACTGAGGAATCACGAGCATCAACCACCTACTTTATTACTGTTGCTTCATTTTTCTCCTGAAGACAGTTGACTTGACGAAATAACATTTTTAATGAGGCTGCCTTAGAGAAAGCATATATGTTAATCACCTGTTGTAATCTCATGCCAAAATCATTTCAGTTCCTGCTCATAAAATTAGTTACTTCAACCTTTGTCATATGTATTCTCCACTGCTTTAAGATACTTTGATAGTGAATGTGTCTAAATTCCAACTCAAAAGATTCATTTGAGGAAAAGTTCTTCAGATGGTCATGTAGAGTTCTAATTTATCTCAGCGTCATACTCTAAATACTTGAAAACTACATGTCAATCATCAATGTTCATCTTTTGTTGACAATCTCAACGATCAAGTGTGTTTGGGAAAAAATTATCACAATTATGTTTAGTCCATTTATAAGACAATGTGTCAAGTGATCCATTAGTCTATTTAAAGGTTACAATCAAATGAGTTCATGTCCAGATTGTGAAGTTGGTTAATTTCAACATAATAGCAATGATTGTATCCATTGCTTTTATAAAGTTGCTATGTTATTACTTCTTTAGTAAGTGGCAGACATGACTTTCTATTTTTCCACAGCTTCAATTGTTAAATAATTGATAATGCTCTTTCGCTTACTCTGTTCTTTTTTTTTTTAGATAAGCTTTATTGCTTTCGCCCTTTCTTTCTTGAGAGTGGATGTATAAAACAAATTGGCCTTGACTGATACTTGATGATGTTGTAATTATTTCTCCCTGCTTTATTCTTTTTACAACATATGGAAGACAAAGTATTGTAAGTTTCATTTCCCGCACTGCTCTGCCTTGATCTGTTCTAATTTGAGAGTCAGCAATCTTGATTCAACTTCTTGGATGGAGTACTAGCTAAGAGAAGGGAGGAATGGGAGCCAACACTAATTTTTCAATGAGGAGATATGGGCATCAACTTCAGACTATTTTCGGAGAGGCTGAGAAGGGTGTTAGCTGGCCAAGAAGTCACATTGCCTGATGCTGCAAAACAACCTATTCAGAACCTTCATGCCGAGGTTGAAATCGTTACTCCTTGGCTGAGGGACTATGAATATGATATGTCCTGGCTTCTGCTGCAAAACATAGGAGAAGATGAAGTTGACAACCCAGACCTTGGGCAGAAATCAATTGCTTTACCTATGAATCTGAGAAGGTCAATGACACATTCTCAACAGCATCACTCAACAGAAGAGTCAAAGCAGGTGCAACAAGGACATTTGTGATGCTCTGCTAGGACTCCAGAGCAGAATCAATGATATAAAACAGCGGATGCAACAACTTCAGTACATCGATTCCGGAATCATTGATGATTTCAAAAGTATTGAAGATGAAGCTGATTATTTTCCTGCATCTTCATCTTCTAAGAATAGCGGCAAGGTGGGTCTAGAAGACAGAATGGAGAAGTTGTTAGATATTTTGAAAGAGGGACCACCTCAGCTTTCAGTGGTGGCCATCTTGATAGCATTGGGTTGGACAAGGTGGCTTTTGCTGCAGAGGCTTACAACAGCAGTGATGTGAAGCATTATTTTAATTGTCACGCTTGGGTTCCAGAGCCTTACAGCTATGATGCTGATGATGACCAAATATTAGATATCATTATTAAGTTTCTAATGCCTTTATCTAGGTTGAGTATAATAAAGGATAAAAATTATGAAATGAAAAAAAAATTCAAGAACATCTAATGATCAAGCGGTATTTGATTGTGGTTGATGATGTGTGGAGCATTGAAGTGTGGGATGTTATTCGAGAAATTGTTCTGGATAATCAGAATGGATGTGGAGTACTAATAACACTCACTGAAATTGATATCGTCATCTCATTTCAGTTCAAAAGCGGACATAATATTTGGCTTGATTTAGTGCCCACTAAGAGGACCATTGAGAGTTGTTTACCTTTTTTAAGTACATGGAACAACTAATGAATAGAGTCTTTGTTGATGCAAAGAAGAGAAGTGATGGAGGCAAAATCAACGCATGCCCTATTCGTAGTCGTTGCTGGCCTTCATTGTGGCAAACGGCTCTCAAAGCAGAATTTATCTTTTCATCCTATCCTGGATCAGAAAGGTAAATCGCGAAAAAATGTCAACCATGTCTACGTTTTTTAAAAACAGAGTGATTTTGATTACTTAGATGATTGTGACTCGCACCCGCATTCTTTGTCGTACTTCAAAAAGCGACCACCTTGACCCCATAGATTGGGTGAAAATTTGTTGTACTTAAAAAAGCGACCACCTTGACCCCATAGATTGGGTGAAAATTGTTTTGAGTAATGGACTTGGGATCTCTTGTTCTCAGCCAATTTCCATCCAAAATTGAAACTTTATTTCTTTTGATATGAAGCTGAATAGCCCTTCCCTCAAAAGCCTGGCTTTATCATTATTAAGAAATCCCTGAATCTCTACACCATAGCCATTCCCTTTAGCTACATAAATCATACAGCAGATGAATTTTGGAAGATGAACAAACTCAGGCATCTAAATTTTGGCTCGATCATTCTTCCCGCACATCCAGGAAAATATTGCGGCTCTCTGGAAAATCTCAATTTCATTACAGCCATGCATCCTTGCTGCTGTACTGAAGATATATTGAACAGACTACCTAATCCTCAAAATCTCTGGATATGAGGAGATTTATATTTTTATCAATTTTTGATGTCCCAAAGCCTTTGCAGATTCAGATGCCTCAAGTCATTGAAGATGGTGAATGAAAGCAAGATGCCAAGGCTCTTCAAAATCGTCCGTGCCAAATACCTACTTCCTCAAAGTCTAATCCACTTGAGTTTTTCTAATATTGAACAAATGGATGATCCCATGCCTGCACTAGAAAAGTTTCCACTTCTTCAAGTGCTCAAACTGAAGCAAAACTCATATTCAGGTAGATAGCTGACTTGTGGGCCTGATGGTTTCCCAAAGCTCAAGATAGTGCACCTGAATTCAATGCCATGGCTAGAGAAGTGGACTATGAGGCTTGGAGCCATGCCAAAACTGGAATGCTTGATTCTCAATTCTTGTGCTAATTAGAAAAAGATTCCTGAACAGCTCTGGTGCACAAAGAGCTTAAACAAATTCGAGTGTTGGTGGCCTCAGCCGGAGCTGAGACAAAAGCTACGGGACTTCGAGGATAAGGCGCAGTATGACAATCAAGTATATCCTTATGGAATTTGATTTGCATGGATTTAATTAGATGTAAGTTTTTCATTTTATGCTATATCATCAACCTTTAATTATTAATCTAATTTCATACATTTGTTTTTTCTTCTCCTCAATATATTTGATAGTACGCAGTTTCCTAATGCTATAAAGTGTTTTCTAATTGTGGTTGCTTCTAATTCTTGTCTCAACATTAGACATGAAGTGTTCATCACAGTTCCTGTTGCTGACCCCGACCATTTTCCCTTAATTATTTTTAGAAGAGGAAGAACCCTTGTGTATTGATTGTTGAACAGTCAGGAAAAACTATAATTTCAGATCTTAAATTACTTGCACAGGTGAAATCAGACCGGGAAATATGTCAAGTGTAGTGCAGCAAAAGTTTCAATTTCAACCAGAATCCGGCCTTGATCCTTTCAGTATTCACTTATGTTGTCTACACATTATTGAGTCCTCAGGATTGATACAGGACATTGTTGGGTTTCTTTGTTTTCAAGGATCTGCTACAAGCAATAATGTCAAGTTTTTGGATTCACTGTGTAGATTCTATTCGTGTGTCTTCATTCTTGTAATGTGCTTGAAACTCCAACTTAGTGTGGACGTGTGTGGTTTGGTCGTACCATGTGTAATACATGTTAATTGTCATAATTGTCTTAAGGGAATTCTGCATCACTTCCATTAGAAGAAAAGTTTGGATGTAGGCACCATTGTTGCTGAATCTACTGTTGATTTGCTCTATGTTTTCTATTTTTTTTTTAATTCAATTTCGGGGATTGGGTTTCTAGCGTTGATTGTTGATACATCAGAGGACTAAATAAAAGAAATAGAAACTGGGGCATATTGCCTAATCTTCAGAATCTCCAATTTTATGGAGATTCAAGTCCTTATCATTCATAAATAACTTGAATGCTGGATTGTTATTATCTTAGATTCTCTAAATAATAATCCGAATAAGAATGTAGGAAAAATATTGATTACAAATGCTTGTTTTGAACAAATACTACCGATTATTTTAAATTTTTGACATAGAAATTATAAATAGTATTAGCATGTGAATTTTAAGGTATTAGCTGATTCTGTCCAATTTTAGAGGTTGTTGCCTCATGTTCACCTTATAGTCGTTGGTTTTTGCTGAAAAAATGAATTGTGTATCATTTTTTTCCCTTTTATTTTCTGTTATACATTGATTCCCCTACTTTTAGCTGATTCTGTTCTCCTTTATAACGAGAAAGAAGTTATTTTTTGTGCTCTTATATATACATGTTAAGCTTGGATATGTGTGGTTTGGTTTGTTTTAATAATATGATTGTGTGGTGTCATCTGTAATACTTTTTAAGGGTGCAATCAAATGAGTTTATACCTTATAGTGAATTTGGTTAATTTCAAGATATCATTTTTTGGGATCTTCGGCTTTGGTTGCTAATACAAAATTCCTCAAATCTCGATTGGAATTTGGGAATCCGTCCTAAATGATACAAGATTTGATAAAAATTTCTCATTCTGATTTATTATTCGAGTTGAGATTCAAGATCTAATTTTCTTCCAACTTAATATTCAAGACGGGATTTGAGATGTCTGAAAATCTCATTCGAGATCCCTTAGGCAATCAAATGGGTCCATATATCCTTATAATGAATTTGGTTAAATTCAAGATACCCTTTTTTGGGATCTCCCGCTCTAACTGTTAATACGTGAACCTAGGCTGGCAAAATTATCCAGATACCAATCGAGATACAAACCCTATATAAGATTTGTTACAAATTTCATATCCCAATTTTCAATGTAGGTCAGGATTTGGGACCCCATTTTATACCGATTCATAAATTTCTTTATTTAGACAATAACTGATGACAGATTATTAGTTCAAAGCTCACGGAGTAAAGGTTGAATTATTGGTGCAATCATCCGCAATTTTCTGCAAGCATGCAACATATTAAACAAGAGAATATTTAATTATTTTTTGGGTTCTGTTATTACAATAATGATTTTGAAGATATTAGTTGGAGAAAAATGGTTTTTTTAAGTCATTTTCAATCTTGAGAAAAAGTTTTCTTGCTGGCACACACTGTCTTTTATCTATATTCCAGTCTTCCATTATGTTAAAAAAACAAATATGAAAATAAAAAGAAAATAGGACATCATCAAGTATCAATCAAAGATCAATTTGTTTTATCCACTTTCAGGAAAGAAAAGGTAAAAGCAATCCCACTGGGGACCATAAAGTTTATCTCAAAAGAAAAAGCACTACAATAGTCGAACACAAAGAAGAGTAATAATGAGTAGAGCTGGCAAAACGGGTCATCGGGTCGTGTTCGTGTCATGTCAGCTTCGTATCGTGTCAAATTTAGGTCGACCCAAACCCGACCCATTTAATAATCGTGTCAAAATATTGAGACCCAAACCCGACACGGAAAAATAATCGGGTAACCCAATAACCCGTTTAATATCTATATATTGAACAAAAGTTACATCAAATATTTATACACTATAGTACATACGTATGCACATACATACATACATAATTTATCGATACTATAAAATATACATATCTACGAATATATTACACATTTACACTATTGAGGTTTTATATATATATATATACATATACATATATATATATATATATATATATATATATAATATATTATAAAATATACATGTCTATCAATTTTTACACATTTACACTATTGAAGCTCTAAATGTATTTAAAATTTTATAAATAAAACACTGTGTTTATATTTACCCTTTTAAAGAATAAAAAAAAATCATCTCTAATATTTGAGTTTTAATGATAAGAATATGTAAATTATTTTAAAATATAAAATATAATCGGGTCATTGATCGGGTAAATGGGTCAAGAATTTTAACCCTAACCCGACACGGAAAAAATTAGTGTTGACCCGGACTCGACCCATTTAATAATCGTGTTAAATTTGATGACCCATACCCATTTATTTATGTCGTGTTCGTGTCGGGTAATCGGGTCGTGTCAAATTTTTCCAGCTCTAACAATGAGAAAGGAGTTGCATATAAGTTGAAGATTTTTATTTTTTTTTAAAGAAGGGCCCGACATCATGATGCTTTCAATTAGCGAAGGATATATGAAAAAGAGATGAATATTGCACTTTAGATTTGGATAATTCCGATTGGATTTTGAATTGTTTGGATTAGGAAAAAAAAATCATTCGAATCCAACCTGAATCTCAAATACAATCAATTCGATTCAAAATAAATCGATATTTCAGATGAATTTGGTTTTAGATTGTTTCGTATTTAAATTCAAATAGTATTTTAAATTCGGATTGAATTCGAATTTAGGTCTTTTTGATAATTTTTACAAAAAAATCATGAATTCTATATATATATGTAGAGTAGTTCAATCCAATCGGATTGTTTAGATTAAAACATCCAAATTCAAATCAGATCTATTCGAATCCAATCCAATGCACACCTTTAGCCCTATTGAATGATCATCTAACCATTCAAACTATAACGTATTCTGTTGTAGTCTGTAGAGCGCTTGAAAAGAAAATCTCTAAACAATAGGGACTATTATGCATTAGATGCATCAATGAATCAGATTCTAAGGTGATGCTTTTTTTCTTTAGACAAGCTTTATGGTCCCAGTGGAATTATTTTTAATCTTTCAGTCTTTTGAGAGGGCAAAAAAGAAACTAGTCTTGATAGCTTATTTTACTTTCTTCATACATATACATATACATACATACATATATATATATATATATATAACACAAATTATAAGACACCCTTTTATCTTCTTGCATAATTAATATTTTATATTCACGTACATTATACCTCAGGTTTTGTGCAAAAAATCATTATTGTACATCAATAATTTCTCAATATAATCCCTCTTTATCAATCAGTATCCCCATGACATCTGCAGCATTTAGTTTTAAGATTCATTTTCCAGTACTGCTCTGCCTTAATCTGTTCTGCTTCAACAGCCACCTGAACTTGATTCAACTTCTTGACAGAAGGAGGTATTGGTGCCATCCTCAGTTGATTATGTTGACTAATGTTGAATTAAAAGGAGAGCTTTTAACAATTTTTTTTATAATTATTTTCTTTGCATGCTAGGGCTGCTGGCTACTGACTACCGAGAGTAAAGGAGATATGGACATCAACCTTGGACTATTTTCAGAGAGACTGAGAAGGGTGCTAGCTGCTGAAGAATTCACGGTGCCCGATGCTGCTGAACAACCTATTCAGAACCTTTACACTGAGACTGAAATCGTTGCTTCTTGGCTGAGGGACTCTGGATACAACACTGCTTGGTTTATGTAGCAAGTCAATGCAGAAGAGGGTTAAACTCTTGTAGAATTAGAAGATTTTAAGGCTATCATTGACAAAATTCGTTGTTTTTCATACGTATATGAGAATGTGATTGACACATTTGCTATCAGCATCACTCAACAGAAGAGTCAAAGCGGATGCAGCAAGGACATTTGTGATGCTCTGCTAGGACTCCAAAGAAAAATCATTGATATAAAACAACGGATGCAGCAAGTTCAGCACATCCACTCCCGAATCGTTGATGAGCTCAAATCGTTTGAAGCAAAAGCCGGTAATTTTCCTGCATCCTCATCTTTTAAGAATAGGGACACAGTGGGTCTAGATAATAGAATGGAGGAGTTATTAGATCTACTGACAGAGGGACCGCCTCAACTTTCGGTAGTGGCCGTACTTGATAGCATTGGATTGGACAAGACGGCTTTTGCCGTAGAGACTTACAGCAGCAACTATGTGAAGTATTATTTTGATTGTCACGCTTGGGTTGAAGAGTCTTTACCGTATGATGCTGACCAAATATTATACGACATTATTAAGTTTGTGATGCCTTCAAGTAGGTTGAGTGAAATTATGGAAGAAAGTTCGGAAATGAAAAAAATTATTCTTCATGAATATCTAATGACCAAGCGTTATTTGATTGTGCTTGATAATGTGTGGAGAATATCAGTATGGGATGTTATTCGAGAAATACTTCCCGATAATCAGAATGGAAGTAGAGTATTGATAACACTCAGTCGAATTGAGATCGTCGCCTCATTTCAGTTCGAAAATGGAGAGAACATTGGGCTTGATTTTCTGCCCACTGGAGGACCATTGAGAGTTACATACCAAGGATGGCCTTTCCACATCTTATATCATGAAAGCATCTCACTGAAAGAAAATATAGAGGAAGCACTTGATGAACCCCGGGGGCTTCAAGTCGTTGCATATTGTATGTTAACTTTTTACTTGAAACTTTGTTGTCTCTACTTATCTTTGTTTCCTGTACACTTTGAGATATCCACCAAGCAATTATATCAGACGTGGATAGCCTAAGGTTTCATTCCAAACAACAATGAGGCAACTGCCGAGAAATACTTAGAACAGCTAATCAATGGAGGCTTTGTTATCCTCATTGAAGAAGCCAAGGGATTTGTATTTATATATAAACATTTAACCATGCATGAACAAGAATTTTAAGGATAGAGACTCTTTCCACACGCGTGTACGCGAGGGGAGGGGGGCAAATCCATGACCGATTTGGTTGAACTTGTGTGCGCCCGCGAATGTCAGGCCAAGCACGCATGGCAAGTGTTTTATTTCCTTTTAAATTTGTTGTAACAGTTTCACACCTTTTGAATTTAAAAGATTTGTAACAGCTTCGCAATTATTTTGGGCTGTTATGCAATTCAATTTTTGAATTGAATTGTTTAAAATTCAATGGCTGTTACAGCAATTAAATTGCATATATTGAATTCTGAAATTCAATTTTTATGCTATTGTTACGTACCCACATGAGTATAAAAAGGCACCTTCTTCTTCTGTTTTTACACACACTGAAACCAGCACACAGAGCACTTACAATTTTTCTTTCTTCCTTCTTTCGTCTTGTTTTCTGATCGAGTTTACCGCTGTTGTGGTTCGCTGGAATTATCTGTCTGTGCTTGACAGAAAATTCGTGCCCGTTGTATCCTGGGAAACAGTTACCAGCAAACCTAAAGCACTTCAGTAGGTGGTAAATCTGTTTTAAGGACACTATATTACAGGCCTCGAGTTTATTTTCTTCAGTTGTTATTTTTCTTTTCCTGTTGTTTATATCAATTTTTGTTTTGCTATAGTCAAATTAGCTACTGGTTTATTTGTTTAACTCACTGTGATTATTTTTTATAACATTGAAATCGTCGCCTCATTTCAGTTCAAAAATGGAGAGAACATTAGGCTTGATTTGTGCCCACTGGAGGACCATTGAGAGTTACATACCAAGGATGGCCTTTCCACATCTTATATCATGGAAGCATCTCACTGAAAGAAAATATAAAGGAAGCACTTGATGAACGCCGAGGGCTTCAAGTCGTTGCATATTGTATGTTACATTTTTACTTGAAACTTTGTTGTCTCTACTTATCTGTGTTTCTTGTATACTTTGAGATATCCACCAAGCAATTATATCAGTTGTGGATAGCTGAAGGTTTCATTCCAGACAACAATGAGGCAATTGCTGAGAGATACTTAGAACAGCTAATCAATGGAGGCTTTGTTGATGCAGGGAAGAAAAGTGACAGAGGCAGAATCAACACATGCTCTATTCCTGGGCGTTGCAGTCCTGCGTTGTTGACTGTGGCTTTCGAGGGAGAATTTGTCATTTCCCCAATCATGGATCAGGAAGTTAAATTACGGGAAAATGTGAAACGCTTCACCGCTCATGGAAATTTGAATGATTTTGAATTTTTAGATCATTTTGACTCGTTCCTCCATTCTTTGTTGCACCTCACTTCAGGAAGCCACTACCTTGATCCCAATTATTGCGAGAAAATCTGTAAAATGTTCAACTTTCTTAGAGTATTGGACTTGGGATCTCTTGTTCTCATCTGATATCCTTCCGAAATCGAAAATTTATTTCTTTTGAGATATCTGAACTTGAATATCCCTTCCCTGAAAAGCCTGCTGTAACGCCACAAATTTCCATAATATTAAATTATGGAAATTGGGCTTTCATTGATAATTATGGGTGGCCTATAACCCTTATTAAGAAAGGGATACTAAATTATAAATAGAGGTTATTTATGAGATAGTTTTGAAAAAGGGTTATTTTTCCTTATTAAATAGGGTTTCTTAAGATTCCCTATAAATTCATACTTTTCCTCTTCCATAACCCTTAGTCCACGACGTTTATTCTTCTTCTCTGCTGCTCTTTACGCTCCTACCCAAATCCTAGGATTCAAACCTTTGTTTAGGATAGAATCAAAGCAACGGGTAAGTTATTCTCCCTATTCTCAACAGATTTCTAATCACTCTATCTAGGGTCTATATTGGCACGATTCTAGATGGTTATAGATCATAATGCATGATTTAGAATGTATTTAGGCTTTGTTTAGGGTTTTGATTTATTATGAGTTTAGTTAACCAATTCTTGACGTACGTATTAAGCACACAGGATAATTCTGGACAGCATGAGTATCTCGAATTTAAACCTATATTTTCTGAAAGAGTTTTCTTATGAAATTTATATTTCTGGAAACTAGACATGTAGGGATTCTTGAGTAAATTTTATTTCATTAAATTCGACTTCGGTTTCAATTTTATATGTATTTTCGAAATAGAAACCACTGCACTGGAAAACTACGATTCCAGCATTGCGATCGGATTCACAAGATTATTTGTACCACCAAATGAACTCGGAAAATTCTGAAAGTTTATATGTAGGTTAATATATGTGTTTAGGATTCCCAGTTTTAATTTCATAATTTTCTGATTATTATTTATTTTATAAAAATCACAGAACCCGTTCTGTTTGGTTTAGATTATGTGAAAACAGTTTCGAATTTGCTGAGAAGCAAATAGTTTTTCAAATGTTTTTGAATCAGATCCTCTTACAAATTTTACATGGGGTACTCATGGATGTCCAGAATAGTTCCATAGAATATTATATCATTCTGAGTTTTAGATTAAGGGTTAAAATTCTGAGAATCAGACCTGTACGGGTATGAATTAGAAAATCAGATTCTTAGAATAAGTTATTAATTGTCATATCTTGTATTTGTTTAAGGTATTGAAGGTGATTGAGGCTCTTAGAAGCTTAGAGGTGTGTTAATTCAAATTCATTTGTCGAGGTACGTAACTTCATTCCTAATGTACTGGATATGTATAAGTATTTTGATATTATTATTATAAGTATAAATGTTTTTATACTACTTAAAGGATTAATTGATTTTGATAACAAAATTAGTTTTATGTAAATGTTTTCAAACCTAAATTCTTTTTAACAAAGTATTTTATAAATGCTTTTTAATATGTAAATGATTTTATGACATGACAACCTTTTATGATTTTATCTTTAAAATGTTATGCAAGCCTAAATTATTGATATGAACTTTTATGAAACTGATACGAATGTTTTGTACCTATGTTTGATTTCAATTATTGATGATTGTATGAGATTCTTAATGTTTTGTCTCATTGTCCATAGTTATTCTGATTCTGATTCTGATCGTAATGTACGATAAAATTTTGGAGAAACAAAATTTCATGATATACCAAATTTTATTTTGATTCACACCATCTTACTATCCACCTTATGAATAACACATCATTTAAAAAAAATTAGGATAAAATCACTCGGGATAAAAAAAGCAGAATAACATTTGAGATGTCTAGTTTTTCATTAAGTCTGTGTATGTGTATGCTGAAGAAAAAAATTACGATCAGAATCAGAATTGGATGTTCGAGCTGTGGTTTCGGTAATGGGGTGAATTGGCATTTTGATAACAAAAAAATTAGGTTTCTTTTAATACAATTTTACAAATTTTGTTTAATCTAAATCAAACATAGGTACAAAACATTCGTATCAGTTTCATAAAAGTTCATATCAATAATTTAGGCTTGCATAACATTTTAAAGATAAAATCATAAAAGGTTGTCATGTCATAAAATCATTTACATATTAAAAAGCATTTATAAAATACTTTGTTAAAAAGAATTTAGGTTTGAAAACATTTATATAAAACTAATTTTGTTATCAAAATCAATTAATCCTTTAAGTAGTATAAAAACATTTATACTTATAATAATAATATCAAAATACTTATACATATCCAGTACATTAGGAATGAAGTTACTTACCTCGACAAATGAATTTGAATTAACACACCTCTAAGCTTATAAGAGCCTCAATCACCTTCAATACCTTAAACAAATACAAGATATGACAATTAATAACTTATTCTAAGAATCTGATTTTCTAATTCATACCCGTACAGGTCTGATTCTCAGAATTTTAACCCTTAATCTAAAACTCAGAATGATATAATATTCTATGAAACTATTCTGGACATCCATGAGTACCCCATGTAAAATTTGTAAGAGGATCTGATGTCAAAAACATTTTAAAAACTATTTACTTCTCAGCAAATTCGAAACTGTTTTCACATAATCTAAACCAAACAGAACGGGTTCTGTGATTGTTATAAAATAAAATAATAATCAGAAAATTATGAAATTAAAACTGGGAATCCTAAACACATATATTAACCTACATATAAACTTTCAGAATTTTCCGAGTTCATTTGGTGGTACAAATAATCTTGTGAATCCGATCGCAATGCTGGAATCGTAGTTTTCCAGTGCAGTGGTTTCTATTTCGAAAATACATATAAAATTGAAACCGAAGTCTAATTTAATGAAATAAAATTTACTCAAGAAGCCCTACATGTCTAGTTTCCAGAAATATAAATTTCATAGGAAAAATCGTTCAGAAAATATAGGTTTAAATTCGAGATACTCATGCTGTCCAAAATTATCCTGTGTGCTTAATACGTATGTCAAGAATTGATTAACTAAACTCATAATAAATCAAAACCCTAAACAAAGCCTAAATACATTCTAAATCATGCATTATGATCTATAACCATCTAGAATCGTGCCAATATAACCCTAGATAGAGTGATTAGAAATCTGTTGAGAATAGGGAGAATAACTTACCCGTTGCTTTGATTCTGTCCTAAACAAAGGTTTGAATCCTAGGATTTGGGTAGGAGCGTAAAGAGCAGCAGAGAAGAAGAATAAACGTCGTGGACTAAGGGTTATGGAAGAGGAAAAGTATGAATTTATAGGGAATCTTAAAAAACCCTATTTAATAAGGAAAAATAACCCTTTTTCAAAACTATCTCATAAATAACCTCTATTTATAATTTAGTATCCCTTTCTTAATAAGGGTTATAGGCCACCCATAATTATCAATGAAAGCCCAATTTCCATAATTTAATATTATGGAAATTTGTGGCGTTACAAATTTCCTCCAAGTCTAGCCCACTTGAGTTTTTCAAATATTGAGCTAATGGATGATCCCATGCCGGCACTAGAAAAGGCTGGCGGTTCTTCAGGTGCTCAAACTAAAGCAAAACTCGTATTCAGGTAGATAGCTGGCTTGTAGCTCTGATGGCTTTCCAAAACTCAAGGTGCTGCACCTTAAATCAATGTTATGGCTAGAGGAATGGACTATGGGGATTAGAGCCATGCCGAAACTAGAATTCATAATCATCAACCCTTGTGCTCACTTGAAAAGGATTCCTGAACAGCTTTGGTGCCTAAAGAGCTTAAACAAATTGGAGTTGTAGTGGTCTGAGCCGGAGCTGAGACAACAGCTACGGGAATTCGAGGATAAGGAGCAGTATGGCATTCAGCTATATCCATATGGAATTTGATTAGCGTGGATCGAATTTGATGTAAGTTTTTTTTCCTTTTTATCCAATAACTTCAACCACTAATTATTTATCTAATTTCAGGTAAACATCTATTCTCTATGATTGATTCGATAGTACGCAGCAGCCTAAATAATAATGATACCATAAAGTGTTTTCTATCTAATTTTTGTCTCAACAAAGACTTGGAAGTGTCCATCATATTCCCTGATACTGACACTAATCATTAATCGCTTATTAATAGAAGAGGCAGAACCCTTATGTATTGGTTGTTGAAATAATCAAGAAAAACTGTAAAATAAGATATGCAATTACTTGTATGTGTAGGTCAAAGCAGAGCGGAAAATATCTTAACTGTACTGCAGCCAAAGTTTCAATTTCAATAAGAATCCAGCCTTCACTGAAATTGTGTGGTTTCTTTTTTTTTTTTTTGATAAGAATTGTATGGTTTCTTTGTTTTCACGGATTAGTAATTTGTACAAAAGTTTTATTGATTGTTTTACTTTCTATTTTCCCATTCACTGGTGTGTATTCAATTTGTCAACATTGAAGTTGCATATATGTTATTGTTTTTTATTTTATTTTATTTTTCTAGTTTTTGAGTAGTGGTACAGTTCAATCTCATTACTTCAGTTAAACGAAAAATGTTTGTGCTGTGATCACACCTCATTATCTTAAAACTGACAGAACGATATTGTCGTTCGGTTTTTTAGAATTTCGCCGACGTGTCGTCCATTGTAAGGGCGACAATGCTGGTCAAAAGTCAGTTGGGGTTCGTTAAAATAGAGCATGGAAATTTCGTGTTTGTTGGAAATAACCTTTATTGTAGTTTATAACGCTGGTTGTTGGGTCATCTTCACAGGTCTCATCAAAGCCATAGAAAGAGAGAGAGTTAAAGAGAAAAAGTTGCATATTCTTGGAATGATTGTGAAATGGTCCTTGTTCTTTAGTGGATGTAGGCACTTTGATTCAATTTTGAGTTTCGGTTTCCGGAATGATTCTTGATACGTCAAAGAGGGTCTTAGGTGTGTGATCTTGGTACTAACAGAGGATTAAACACAACAAAAAAGAAACTGGGGCATATTGTCTAATCTTCATAGACTCCAAATATATGGAGATTTTAGCCCTCGTCAATCTGGGTTGTCCAACAGCCCTTGTAAAATCAAAAACCATCACTAATCCTTGGTGACTTTAGGGATCTAGTAAGGACTAGGTGTTGAAACAATAACAAACTTTATGCCCTTAATCGTGCATTTCCAAGTAAACACATATTTTAGGTAATTTCGAAATTTACCATGATCTCCCATGAATCCGACCTTGGAAGCTTGTTATGCAGCTTTACCGAGTTGTTACAAGCTTAATCTAGCTTCTGAATTCAGTTTCCCTTGCTTCAGCTCAAGGATCGGCTTGCTTCAAAATTTACTGTACATACACACACGGGAGACGAGAGGGAGAGGGAGAGAGATGCACTGCACACATGCCACTGATTTTTCAACAGTTAACTCCCAATGGGCTGAAGTTACTTAAATACAGCGGTTGAGCGCAGGGACCCCTCATGTGTTAGTACAAAATTGCCCATCCCATTATGGGCTAAAATAACACAATTAAGGATATACTTGTCCATAATATACTACTGTATAGGGTATGTCAAAATTAGACTCATTAACATAATATTTGATCACTTAATAAATGAGTCTGTCAAAATTGCTCAATAATATTTGACATTAGTCACGTATTAATTCGGTAAAATATCAAAATAATTAGAATGATTTATGTCAGTCCACATAATGTGAGAAATAAATCTAACAATCTCCCACTTGGACGACAGAAATCACTCTAATGATAAATTTAAAATAAAAGAATATTTTGAAAACAACCGAATTAATCAATATGTGACTATAACAAAAGGTCAAATATAAGCAATCACCCAAAACATAAATAAGTCCAAAATGTGCCATAAATATCAAATCATATGTGCACCGACAGGATGCTCCATATAACCAGACATCTATAAACACGTGACTATGTAGTAGTAGTATACAAGTATAATTATGGAAATAACACGACAATGTGATCAACATGCTCATTTCCATAAAGTCCACAGGTCTAGCAAAAATGAGACGAAAACAATATGTCTCTTAGACCATCGCTTCTTTATAACCATAATGAGACTCTAGCAAAATGTCTCAAGAAGCGAGCTTCCATTTTCATCATAATGAGACTAATACCAAGATGTCTCACGGAAGCCGTGCTTTCTTATCATCATAATGAGACTGAATCAAAAAAAAGTCTCAAGAAAGCACACTGAAGCTAAGTCATAATGCTTCAGTCTTTAAGCTCCATATTGAGACTAAGCAAAATGTCTCGGACCATCGTATCCTCATTCTATACATAATGCCATACGCAACCAAATGTGTACACAATATATGGCATATCCATATCACATAACAATATGCATGCATAATAACAAAACGAGTAATACATAAGCTCCTTTAAGTTGCAACTCATAATACAAACCAGAACTCCCACTGACTCAGCATATATAAGTGGATTCAAATAATCCCATATGCGTCACATGCTCCCTAAATACTTTTGGAGCTAAAGCTTTAGTAAGTGGATCGGCTAACATGAGTTCTGTAGGGATATACTCTACTGATACACAAGATAGAGCAATTTTCTCTCTCACAAACAAATATTTAATATCAATGTGCTTGGAACTCCCTGTGTTATGAGAAAAAGAAACAGCCGCAGAATTATCACAGTATATCTTTAATGGCCTCGGAACGGCCAATATACAATCTAGCCCTGTGATAAAATTCTGCATCCATAAAGCATGACGTGTAGCCTCAAAACAGGCTACATATTCTGCTTCCATTGTTGACGAAGCTATGAGTGTCTGCTTGACACTTTTCCACGATATAGCTCCTCCTGCCATCATAAAGATGTAACCTGATGTGGATTTCTTGTCTTCCAAGCACCCTGCGAAATCAGCATCAGAATATCCAACTATATTCAAATGGTCAGATTGCTGATATGTCAATACAAAATCTTTAGTGGCTTGCAAATATCTAAGTACTTTCTTTGCAGCCTTCCAGTGTTCAAATCCAGGATTGCTCAGGTATCTTCCAAGTACTCCCACTGGAAAAGCAATATCAGGGCGAGTACAGACTTGAGCATACATCAAGCTACCCACAACGGATGCGTACAGGACTGTTTGCATTCTAGCTTTGTCTACATCATTATCGGGACACTGAGACTTGGAAATTTTGTCACCTTTCGAAATTGGAGCTTTCCCAGGAGCACAAGACTACAAATTGAACCTTTTCAAAATGCGATCAATGTAAGTCTTTTGAGACAAACCTAGAATTCCTCTAGATCTGTCACGAAGAATCTCTATCCCTAATACATAATGGGATTCACCAAGATCCTTCATATCAAAGCTGCATGACAACATTTGCTTTGTCTCAAGTAACAAATTAGTGTCATTAGCAGCGAGCAAGATATCATCCACATAAAGCACCAAAATGATATACTTGCTCCCACTGACTCTCAAGTATATACACTGATCAACGACATTCTCCTGGAACCCATAAGAGGTGACAATATCGTGAAATTTCAAATACCACTGTCTGGATGCCTGTTTAAGTCCATAAATGGACCTTTTAAGCTTACACACCATGTTTTCTCTACCAGTCTCAACAAAACCATCAGGTTGCACCATGTACACATCTTCAGACAAGCTCCCATTGAGAAAAGCTGTCTTCACATCCATCTGATGCAATTCTAAATTGAAATGAGCTACCAATGCCATGATAATACGAAAAGAGTCTTTGGTAGAAACAGGAGAGTACGTTTCAGTGTAATCAATGCCTTCTCTTTGACTGAAACCCTTAGCCACAAGCCTAGCCTTGTACCTCTCTACCTGACCTCTGGCATCTCTCTTGGTTTTGAAAACCCATTTGCAACCAATTGGTCTGCATCCATATGGCAACTCAACTAAATCCCAAACCCCATTATGATACATAGATGCCATCTCATCATGCATCGCATGTATCCAAGATGATGATTCTGAACAACTGATGGCCTCTTGAAAGGTAATAGGATCAGATGATGAGTCAGCATCAAAATCATGTTCCTGCAAGTAAACAACATAATCATCAGAAATTGCAGGTCTCCTGATCCTCTCTGATCTCCTCAATGGCACATCAGTACCATCATCCTCTACAATCATAGGCTCCATATCATGATAAAGTTCAGGATCAACAGAAGAATCATCAATATGTGGTAATCCCATCGCAGAAGTCGGAAAAGATGGAATAGGCAAAACCACACGTTCTTCTCTCAATGTCAGACTGCGAGGCTCAGAACTCCCACCATTGTGATCATCCTCAAAATAAATGGCACGATCAGACTCAATGATTCTAGTAGTGTGGGAAGGACAATAAAATCTAGAACCCCTTGAGCCGATACAATAGCCAATAAAATGACCACTAATTGTTTTCGGATCAAGTTTCCTTGATTGTGGATTATAGGGCCTCACTTCTGCTCTGCATCCCCAGACATGAAAATGACGAAGACTCGGTCTCTTTCCTGACCACAACTCATAAGGAGTTTTGGGCACCGACTTACTAGGTACCTGATTCAAAATGTAAGCTGCAGTTCTTAAGGCTTCACCCCACAGAAAATCTGGTAAGGTGGAGTTACTCAGCATACACCGCACCATGTCAAGAAGGGTACGATTTCTCCTTTCTGCAATTCCATTCTGTTCAGGAGTTCCGGGCATTGTATACTGGGCTTCTATTCCACATTCCTGAAGAAATTTAGCAAAAGGTCCAGGATTACGCCCAGTTTCATCATATCGCCCATAGTACTCACCACCTCTGTCTGATCTTACTGCTTTAATTTTCTTGCCCTTTTGGAGCTCAACATTAGCCTTAAAGGCTTGAAACACAGATAAAGATTCAGACTTTTCAGTAAGAAGTTCAACATGACCATAACGAGAAAAGTCATCGATGAACGTGATGAAGTACTTATAACCTCCAATAGCAATAGGAGTAAATGGCCCACAGATGTCTGTATGTACCAACTCCAGCACCTGTTGACTCCTCCGAGTTCTCTCTTTTCTGGCTTTGGCAGTAAGTTTGCCTTTGATACAATCAACACAAGTACCAAAATCAGAGAAATCTAAATTATGAAGAATGTCATCTTTAATGAGCCTCTCCATCCTCTGTTTAGAAATGTGACCTAACCGTTTATGCCACAACATAGAGGAATTTTCATCAACCCTGGCACGATTAGAGCTAACAACATGCATAACATGCGCATTGGATGATGATTCAACAGCACGAGAAAATAAATCAATCATATATAAGCCATCATATAGAGTGCCAGAACCAACGAACTCTGAATTGCGGAATAAGTAAACTTTTCTGTCACCAAAATGAAAAGTATAGCCACATCTATCCAAAATAGATACAGATATCAAGTTTCTCCTTATAGAAGGAATATAAGCCGTATCTAACAGATCCAAAAAATAGCCTGTGGCTAGATGTAGTCTGACAACTCCTATGCTTTCAACTTTGGCTGTCACTCCATTGCCCATGTGAACTATCAACTCCCCTTCATTGGGCTCCCTCCTGCTTCTGAATTCCTGTAAGGAATTCGTTATATTAATGGTTGCACCAGTATCCAACCACCAAGTATCAGAAGGAACATCAATAAGATTAGATTCAAAGCCTACAAAGGCTACATGAATACCTTTCTTTTCCAACCATGCTTTGAATCCTCTGCATTCAGCTCTCTTGTGCCCAGGTTTCTTACAAAAGTGGCACTTTCCCTTAAAGCTCTCAGAGGTGGAACCAGAAGTGGTAGAAGAATTACCACGTGAAGTTTTCTTGCCAAACTTTTTCTTCTTGAAAAACTTATTGCTGCCCTTTGAAGAGCCTTTCTTCACACTTCCACTCTCTTGAGTAGTTGCCACCATGACAAAGGTGAGATTTCCCCTTCTTCAATGATTCCTCTTCTTGAACCACATAAGCAGTCAACTCAGTGATATTCCAAGTGTCTCTCTGAGTATTGTATTGGCTTCTCAAATTGCCAAATTGTGGTGGAAGAGATTCAAGGATTTGGAAGACCAGGTAGTCATCAGGCAGATTGACATCCATGTCCTTTAGCTTCTTATGGTAACTGGTCATCTTAAGGATGTGCTCTCTCACCCCAGAAACACCATCATACTGAGTGTTAGCGAGCAGCCTCAGATAGTTACCCTTTTCTGCCTTATCTACCTTCTTAAAAGTTCTTCCAACAGCTGCCAAGTAATCTTTGGCCTTATCACATGCAGGGATGCTATCTCGAGTTGTCCTATCAATGGTGTATTTCATTGTATCCAGACAGTGTCTATTGGATTCATCCCAAGCTGCCCACTCTGCTTTTTCAGCAGCAGTGCTCTTATCTGTGGGCTTGGCTGGTTCATCAACTCTTAATGCCAAGTCTCTATTCAGTGTAGACAAATAAAACAAAATGGACTCACGCCAGTCCTCAAAATTTGTCCCAGTTAAATTCTTGAGAGAGGCTACTTGGAGAAAGGAGAGAATATCAAGAGCTGAGGAAGCAATAACAGAAGGATTATCAAGCATGCCAAACTAAAATCATGCTATAATCAATTACTCCTCATTTTAATTTTCTCAAATAGCAACACAATATGTTAGGCATCCTTTAACAATATAGGAATGCACTAACCTAAAGATAAAGCAGACAAGTTGAATATAACACCAACATTGACCTATTACCGACAGGGTAATTAAGCCACTCAGTAGAAAATACTCAACAAACCTCTTTATCTTCCCAAGCATCCTACCAAGTAGTGATTTGCCGACAGGGCAGTATCATCACCCGTATGGATCTTGGTCAGAACAATAACAATCCATCACATAATCCATAATTCATAATTGTAAATGGACAATCAATTGCAAAACACCAAATAATTTATCATGATTGGTCCTACGATAAGCAGATACACAATCACTCTAAATTGTAGTTTTGCATCATATATATATTTCATACATTAACAAAATTGAGGCTAAATAAACTTTGTCAAAACGTAATTAAAGTTTCCACCAAGATATTCAATCAAATAAAATATCTACATGCCTCAATAAATATATGAATATTATGCCCATAAAATTCAACAATGATGGATTATTCTTAAATTTAAAATTCTGAAAAATCGCCAAAATTTAAAGGATTTTGGACTAAACTGCCGAATTTTCAGAATTATGCTTACTGTTTTAAATATTAAAACTGTTGGCCCAAACTGTAAATAAAATAAAATAAAATGTTGGGCCATAATATAATGTACCAAAATTTAAGGGACCAAACTGATCTTTTACAAAGTTGACCCTCGGTCAAGGACCATTTCGAAAATTTTGCAAATATTTTGGGCCATAGTGACATTTTGCAAAGTTTAGGGATCCATACGAAATTATCCCATCATCTTCAACCTCGGGATGTTTGAATAGTAAAGCTACAGTAAATTTACAGACCTCATTCATATCATCCCGATTTTGGCCACCAAAAATCACGAAAAAATTATATCTATGCTCCAAAATCATCACTCATGCATTATTTAACAACCGTTTGAGGAAATATGTCCAAATTCGAAAAATTCGAAAAATCCGAAAATAAAGAAAAATTCCATGAGTGAGATTTCTCCAACAAATCAATTATGGTTTACAAGGAAATGCATAACCATGAGCTCTGATACCAATTGTTGAAACAATAACAAACTTTATGCCCTTAATCGTGCATTTCCAAGTAAACACATATTTTAGGTAATTTCGAAATTTACCATGATCTCCCATGAATCCGACCTTGGAAGCTTGTTATGGAGCTTTACCGAGTTGTTACAAGCTTACTCTAGCTTCTGAATTCAGTTTCCCTTGCTTCAGCTCAAGGATCGGCTTGCTTCAAAATTTACTGTACATACACACACGGGAGACGAGAGGGAGAGGGAGAGAGAGAGAGGTGCACTGCACACATGCCACTGATTTTTCAACAGTTAACTCCCAATGGGCTGAAGTTACTTAAATACAGCGGTTGAGCGCAGGGACCCCTCATGTGTTAGTACAAAATTGCCCATCCCATTATGGGCTAAAATAACACAATTAAGGATATACTTGTCCATAATATACTACTGTATAGGGTATGTCAAAATTAGACTCATTAACATAATATTTGATCACTTAATAAATGAGTCTGTCAAAATTGCTCAATAATATTTGACATTAGTCACGTATTAATTCGGTAAAATATCAAAATAATTAGAATGATTTATGTCAGTCCACATAATGTGAGAAATAAATCTAACACTAGGTAGAATTGAAGAGGAGATTTAACGAGTGAAGTTTTGAAAGTGGAAGATTTAAAATTTAATCTGTAGCGTTGCAGATTTTGGAAGCTTCGTTAGAATTGATGACTGAATTCTTTCTCTATTGGTTGATTAGCAGCCCAATTGCACTAAGAGAATAAAGAGCAGCTATAATCGTTTTCACATTTTCCCTTCCAGCATCCAGAGGGTGCGGGTGCCTTGTAATGCAGTGCAATGAAGTTGATGGCGAGAGGATGTGCTGCTGCTCACTCAATTCCTTACAGTCACATCAAAGCCCTTGTCTGCAGCAGAGGAATTCCCTTTTGTATTCAAATTGATCCTTCTGCTTTGGTTGTCATTGGATTCTTACCACTCTTTAGCCAGTAACATAATGTTGAGTTTATTGATTTTGCTATCTTAAGAATGTCCAAGACATCTTGTAATCATGATATATTGTCATTTTATTTTGAGACAAATGACTTTTTTCCCAGTTAGCAAATGCATATTGCTTTCATTTTTTGGATTGGAAAAACAAAAATTGGAAGAAGAAAAATGAAAATTAATAAACAAAAAAAAGATTACAGGACATCAGCATCATGTTCTTTTCTTTGAACTAAGTCTTTGTTTAACCTTTCTCCTTTTCCATTTTGTGAGTTTGGTATCTCTTTCTTTACTTGAACCAAGATTTTTCCTTTACTTACAAGTAAAGTTTAACTGATCTTGATCTTTTATTTTTCTCTGAACTTATTTTTCTTTCACATGCACGATCATTTTCAATTCTAACAAATCATTCATCTATCAATACCCAATTTGAATAAAATTCAGCATTCCTTTTCCTATTCTTTCTATGTAATAATTTGATTGTGTTGTTTTTAATCAAAATAAGATATATATCGTCAGGATATTGAAGTTTGTGATCACTTTAAGAAAAAACAGGTAGTTTAATATCTGAATTATCCACAAAATAACTCCATTTTATTATTTTTATATCATGAATGTGAGGTTCATGATTTATTTGCGTTTGATTCTTGTTTACAAGTTATGTTTTTCCTCACACGTTTCATATGATCACAAATCAGATAAAAAGGGGGAAATAAAAAAAAATAAGATTGAAAGCTTGCTTATTTTGAGTACAAGCACAATCTTGCTCATTTCCAGGACGAAATTTATTATGTTACATTTAGAAATGCGTTGAGAAAGAGATTAATTTGTCACATGATGGTTTCTAGGTAGAATCTTTCCAAGCTAATTTGCATTTTATAAAAATTTTCTTTCTATTCGTTTTACGTAACGATTAGTCACCAATCTTGGTTTGAGAATGCATACTCAACATGAGGATATAAGATTCATTTCCGGCACTCTGCCTTTCATCTCTTGTAATTTGACTGTCAGCAATCTTGATTTAACTTTTTGAATGGCAACACTCGGCAGGATTAATTAGAGAAGGAGGTATCAGGCATAGGGTTCTGAGTAGAGTTTCATCAACAATTAATGCTGGTTAATGTTTGAATTGAGAGACATGAAAATTTCTTATTATTATTTTTTTAATCTTTTAATCATTGTCTCTCTCAATTATGTCTCAATTTGCATGTTAGGACCACTAGGCACAGAGAGAGGAGGAGATATGGACATCAACTTCAGACTATTTTCCGAGAGGCTGGGACGGGTGTTAACTAGTGAAGAAGTCACGTTGCCTGATGCTGCAAAACTACCTATTCAGAACCTTCATGCGGAGGTTGAACTCGTTACTTCTTGGCTGAGTGAATTTGAAGATGATATCTCCTGCCTTTTGATGCAAAAAATAGGAGAAGTTGAAATTGACAACCCAGATCTTGGGACCGTTATGGATGAAATCAATTGCTTTACTTATGAATCTGAGAAGTTCATTGACACATTCATCAGCAGTATTACTCAACAGAAGAGACAAAGCAGGCGCAGCAAGGACATTTGTGATGCTCTGCTAGGACTCCAAAGCAAAATCATTGATATAAAACAACGGATGCAACAAGTTCAGCACTTCGATTCCGGAATCATTGATGAAGTCAAATCAATTGAAGCTGAAGCCGGTAATTTTCTTGCATCTTCATCGTCTAAGAATAGGGACACGGTGGGTCTAGATGATAGAATGGAGGAGTTGTTAGATCTATTGATAGAAGGACCACCTCAACTTTTAGCAGTGGCCATACTTGATAGCATTGGATTGGACAAGACGGCTTTCGTCGCAGAAGCTTACAGCAGCAACTATGTGAAGCATTATTTTGATTGTCACGCTTGGGTTCCAGAGCCTCACAGCTATGATGCTCACCGAATATTAGATATCATTATTAAGTTTCTAATGCCTTCATCTAGACTGAGTGAAATGAAGGATAAAAATTATGAAATAAAAAAAATATTCTTCGTGAATATCTAATGACCAAGCGGTATTTGATTGTTTTTTTATCATGTGTGGAGAATTTCAGCATGGGATGTTATTCGAAAAATACTTCCCGATAATCAGAATGGAAGTAGAGTATTAATAACACTCGCTCAAATTGAGATTGTCACCTCATTTCAGTTCGAAAACGGAGAGAACATTGGGCTTGATTTTGTGCCCACTGGAGGACTATTGAGAGCTACATACCAAGGATGGCCTTTCCACATCTTGTATCATGGAAGCATCTCATTGGAAGAAAATATAGACAAAGTATTGACCATGTCCCTTGGGCTTCAATGCGTCATATATTGTATGTTACCTTTTTGCTTGAAACCTTGTTTTCTCTACTTCTCAGTGTTTCCCGCACACTTAGAGATATCCACCAGGCATGTATATCAACTGTGGATAGCTGAAGGTTTCATTTCAGACAATAATGAGGCAACTGCTGAGAAGTACTTAGAGCAACTAATCAACAGAGGCTTTGTCAAAGCAAATAAGAGAAGAGCTGGAGGCACAATCAACACATGCTCTATTCCCGGTCGTTGCCGTCCTGTATTGTTAGGAGTGGCTTCCGAGGTGGAATTTATTGTAACACCCCAAATCTAACACATGCGGAGCACGTGAAGAAGGAGGTTACTCACAAATCATAATCTTTATTCATAAGTTTCAAACTGAAATACCTCCAATTCTTATTCAAATAAATCCACAAATTCAAACGTCTGATACTAATTAATCTCTCTCGAGGATATAAAAATAATAACAAAAGTCTCAAACTCCAAATTACACGTTCATAATAGAAATAACTAAATAGAAACACGAGTCTATTCCTCCTCTTATTCGAATAGCAACGGAAACAAAAAATTACTAACTCCAAAGCTAAGCGCCCCTCTCAAAGAAACTTAATATGCAAAAAGTAATGACGAGGGGTGAGCCGTCAACTCGGTAAGTAAAGCCATTTCTAACATACTAGGCCTATCGATACAAAAAAATATTGCAAGCCTTCTTTTGTTTAAAACATATATCATAATCCATAAATTTCATAAAACGATATATCACGATAACATAACATAAATTCTTAATAATTCAGAATATTCAAAAGCATATTTACTTACGAAGCAAATCATATAATACGTATACAGAAAACAAAAGGTTAGCTCTTGTCACATAGTGTCACCTATAGTCCTTGACCCTACTGCAAAATGTATCGAATATCGTGTGCACACTCAAACAGAAACCCAATACTGGTCCAGACAGATATATCGTATATTACGATCAGAATCAGAATCAGAATAACTATGGACGATGAGCCAAAACATTAAGAATCTCATACAATCATCAATAATTGACATCAAACATAGGTACAAAACATTCGTATCAGTTTCATAAAAGTTCATATCAATAATTTTAGGCTTGCATAACATTTTAAAGATAATATCATAAAAGGTTGTCATGTCATAAAATCATTTACATATTAAAAAGCATTTATAAAATACTTTGTTAAAAAGGATTTAGGTTTGAAAACATTTACATAAAACTAATTTTGTCATCAAAATCAATTAATCCTTTAAGTAGTATCAAAACATTTATACTTATAATAATAATATCAAAATACTTATACATATCCAGTACATTAGGAATGAAGTTACTTACCTCGACAAATGAATGAATAAACACACCTCTAAGCTTCTAAGAGCCTCAATCACCTTCAATACCTTAAACAAATACAAGATATGACAATCAATAACTTATTCTAAGAATCTGATTTTCTAATTCATACCCGTACAGGTCTGATTCTCAGAATTTTAACTCTTAATCTAAGAATCAGAATGATATAATATCCTATGGAACTATTCTGGACATCCATGAGTACCCCATGTAAAATTTACAAGAGGATCCGATATCAAAAACATTTTAAAAAACTATTTACTTCTCAGAATTCGAAACTGTTTTCACATAATCTAAACTAAACAGAACGGGTTCCGTGATTTTTATAAAATACAATACTAATCCGAAAATTATGAAATTAAAACTGGGAATCCTAGAAACATATATTAACATACATATAAACGTTCAGAATTTTCCGAGTTCATTTGGTGGTACAAATAGTCTTGTGAATCGGATCACAAAACTGGAATCGCAGTTTTCCAGTGCAGTGGTTTCTATTTCCAAAATACGTATTAAATTGAAAACGAAGTCGAATTTAATGAAATAAAATTTAATCAAGAAGCCCTACATGTCTAGTTTCCAGAAATATAAATGTTATAAGAAAATTCGTTCAGAAAATATAGGTTTAAATTCGAGATACTCATGCTGTCCAGAATTATCCTGTGCTTAATACGTCAAGGATTGATTAACTAAACTCATAATAAATCAAAACCCTAAGCAAAGCCTAAATATATTCTAAATCATGCATTAAGATCTATAACCTTCTAGAATTGTGCCAATATAAACCCTAACTAGATAGAGTGATTAGAAATCTGTTGAGAACAGGGAGAATAACTTACCCGTCGCTTTGATTCTCTCCTAAACAAAGGTTTGAATCCTAAGATTTGGGTAGGAGCGTAAAGAGCAGCAGAGAAGAAGAATAAACGTTGTGAACTTAGGGTTATGGAAGGGGAAAAAGTATGCATTTATAGGGGATCTTAAGAAACCCTATTTAATAAGGAAAAATAACCCTTTTCCAAAATTATCTCATAAATAACCTCTATTTAATTAGTACCCCTTTCTTAATAAGGGTTATAGGCCACCCATAATTCTCAATGAAAGCCTAATTTCCATAATTTAATATGTATGGAAATTTGTGACGTTACAATTTCTCCCCTCCTAACAAAAATTTCGTCCTCGAAATTAAAAGGTTACCTTATGCATGGAAGAGTTGAGGATACTTCTCCAACATTTATGCTTCTCGCTCCCATGTGGCTTCCTCAATAGAATGATTCATCCATCGTACCTTCACTAGGGGAATAACTCTATTCCTTAATACTTGTTCGTTTCGATCGACAATCTCAATAGGCTATTCCTCATACGACATGTCTTCAGTTATCTGAATCGGTTGGTAATCTAGCACATGTAAAGGGTCTGCAATGTACTTTCTTAACACAGACACATGAAATACATTGTGAAGCCTAGACAGACTTGGTGGTAAAGCTATGCGATAGGCCACCGGACCAATTCTCTCTAAAATCTCAAATGGTCCAATAAATCTAGGGCTAAGCTTCCCTTTCTTCCCGAACCGAAACACCCCTTTCCATGGCGATACTTTCAAGAAAACAAAATCTCCTTTTTCAAATTCCAACTCACGTCTACGACGATCTGCATAACTCTTCTGTCTGCTCTGAGCTGTTTGAAGACGTCCTCTAATCAACTTGATTTTATCAACAGTAATCAGACACTTCTGACCCAAAAGTTTTCTTTCACCAACTTCATCCCAAAGAGATTGGGGACCTACACTTTCTTCCATATAATGCCTCAAATGGTGCCATGCCAATACTCGAATGGAAGCTATTGTTATAAGCAAATTCGATCAACATTAGGTGCTCTTCCCAACCACCACTCAAGTCTAGCACACAAGCTCGAAGCATATCCTCAAGGGTTTGAATAGTCCTTTAGGATTGTCCATCTGTCTGTGGATGAAAAGCAGTGCTAAATCTCAATTTCGTCCCCAACTCTTTATGTAAGCTAGCCCAAAATCTTGAAGTGAACAGTGGATCTCTATCAGACACTATTGACATTGGAACTCCATGAAGCCTCACTATCTCCTTAATGAACAACTTAGCTAGTTGCCCTACATTGTCTGTACTCTTCCTTGCCAAGAAATGAGCTGATTTCGTCAATCGATCAACAATTACCCAAATGCAATCACATCCCCTCCTAGAACGAGGTAATCCAGAAATGAAATCCATTGTTATGTGTTCCCATTTCCACTGAGGAATAGGAAGCGTTTGTAAAGTTCCTGCTGGTCTTTGATGTTCAATCTTTACTTGTTGGCAGACTAAACACCGAGACACAAAAGCAGCAATATCTCTCTTCATATTCCTCCACCAAAAACTTTGCTTTAGATCACGATACATCTTAGTACTACCAGGATGCATACTGTAAGATGATTCATGCGCTTCTCTTAAGATCTCTGCCTTCAACTCTTCCTCTGCTGGCACGCATAGTCTTTGCCCCAACTATAATGCATCTCCATTATCAAGTCTAAATCCGGGCTTATGTCCTTTGCTTACATCTTCACGGATTTTATTGAGTTCTATGTCGTTCTTTTGAGCTACCTTAACTTTATCAATTAGAGTGGGTTGGACTATTAAATTGGCTAACAAGTCTGCTTGCCCATGAGCAACTACCTCAATCCCACATCTCCTCAAGTCCTTTACCAAAGGTGATTGCATGGTGATAAGATGAGCCATGCAACCAGATGATTTCCTACTCAAGGCATCTGCTACCACGTTTGCCTTACCTGGATGGTAATTAATAGAACAATCAAAATCCTTTACCAACTCCAACCATCTTCTCTGCCTCAAATTCAATTCCTTTTGAGTAAACAAGTACTTCAAACTCTTATGATCGGTGAAGATCTCACAAGTCTCCCCATACAAATAGTGTCTCCAGATTTTTAGAGCAAACACTATAGCAGCCAATTCCAAATCGTGAGTTGGATAGTTTTGTTCATGATTCTTTAGCTGCCTAGAAGCAAACAAGTACTTTAAACTCTTATGATCGGTGAAGATCTCACAAGTCTCCCCATACAAATAGTGTCTCCAGATTTTTAGAGCAAACACTATAGCAGCCAATTCCAAATCGTGAGTTGGATAGTTTTGTTCATGATTCTTTAGCTGCCTAGAAGCATATGCTATAACCTTACCATGCTGCATTAAAACGCAACCCAAACCTTTTCTAGAAGCATCACTGTAAATCACAAAACCTCCACCTTCAGAAGGAAGAGTTAAAATGGGAGCAGTCACCAAATGACTCTTGAGCTCTTGGAAGCTCTTTTCACATGCCTCATCCCAATTGAACTTCACATTCTTCTTAGTCAAATTAGTCAATGGTGCTGCTATGCTAGAAAATCCTTTGACAAAGCGCCTATAATAACCTGCCAATCCTAAGAAACTCCTTACTTCAGTCACACTAGAAGGCCTTTCCCAATTCACAATTACCTCCACTTTGGCTGGATCTGCTGAAATACCATCCTTCGTCACTATATGTCCCAAAAACATCACACGATCAAGCCAAAACTCACATTTCTTAAATTTTCCATACAACTTCTTCTCCCGCAATGTTTCTAATACAATCCTCAGGTGCGTCTCATGCTCCTCCTTACTCTTAGAGTAAATCAATATGTCATCAATAAAGACGATGACAAACTGGTCAAGATAAGGTTGGAAGATCCTATTCGTCAAATCCATGAACGCTGCAGGAGCATTAGTTAATCCAAAAGGCATAACTAAGAACTCATAGTGTCCATAACGAGTTCGAAAAGCTGTCTTCGATACATCCTCACTTCTTATTTTCAATTGATGGTAGCCAGATCGTAAATCAATTTTAAAGAATACCGCTGCACCTCGTAATTGATCAAAGAGGTCATCAATTCGAGGAAGAGGGTATTTATTCTTGACAGTAACCATATTTAACTGCCGGTAATCAATACACAACCTCATTGAACCATCTTTCTTCTTTACGAACAAAACGGGAGCACCCCAAGGCGACACACTAGGACGGATGAAACCCTTATCTATCAACTCTTGTAGCTGGACCTTTAGTTCTTTTAACTCAATGGGTGCCATCCGATATGGCGCCCTGGATGTAGGTGTAGTACCGGGGACTAATTCTATAGTAAACTCAACCTCTTGATCTGGGGGTAGTCCAGGAAGATCTTTAGGAAATACATCAATAAACTCCCTTACAATAGGTATGTCTTCAAGGCATGCCTCATTGGGATGATCAGCAACTATATACGCTAAAAATCCTTCACACCACTTCTTTAGCATTTTCATTGCCTTAACCATAGAAATCAAAGCTTTATGACTCTTATGATTCCCTTGAAAATGAAATTCTTCCTCGCCAGGTAGGCGAAAAATAATTTCCTTAGCAAAACAATCTATTGAAACATGGTAAGGTCCTAACCAATCCATCCCCAAAATCAAATCAAAATCGTGCATCTCTAAAGGTAGGAGATCCACAAGGAATTCTCTATCACACAATCTGATCACACATGACTTATAGACATGATCTATTAACTGGCAATTCCCCATAGGGGTACTAATTGTCACGTGAACATCTAGTGGTGTGATAGGCACATTAGCATAACGGGCAAACACACAAGATACAAATGAATGTGTAGCACCAGGATCAAAAAGAACTTTGGCTTCTCTAGAGAATAAGGACAATGTACCTAATACTACATCATTGGACACCTCAGCATCTTTTTCTGTTAGTGCAAAAACACGCCCTTGCACCCTCGGTTTCTTCCTCTGCCCTTCGTCAGTCGGAGTATTTATAGTCTCGCTACGTCTCTTTGGGCAATCCATAATCCTATGCCTAGATTCTCCACAAGCAAAACAAGCTCCAGTTTTCCAATGGCATTCACCAGGGTGCCTCCTTTCACAATGTCGACAAATGGGGTAGTTCCTCCGAGCAGTGTCATCAGGAACACCCTTGTTTCCCATTTGTTACCTCCACCATTATACTTCTGGGAGTGAGGGCCCTGCCTATAAGAACTTCTATTTTGCGGTCCACCTTGTCGATTCTTCTTATTTCTTTGATCTCTTGTAACTTGAGCTTCAAGAATATCCTTCTCCGCAAGAATTGCTCGATCCACCAAATCGGCATAATTGTTAATCTTAAGGATGGTCAATCGCCCTTTAATGTTAGGACGTAACCCTTCCAGGAACTTTCTACACTTACTACCCTCATTAGCAACCAAGGTAGGAGCAAAACGAGAGAGGGCAGTAAATTGTTCCTCATACTCCGCAACAGACTTTGTTCCTTGAGTCAACCTTAGGAAATCAGCCTCCATCTGATGTCGAACTCGTTCAGGAAAATACTTTTCATGAAAAGCCTCCAGAAATAACTCCCAAGTAATGGGTGCATCTTGCAAGCCAGCACTTACGAGACGAGATTTGGCATCCCACCAGTGGTCTGCCTCACCTTGAAGGACAAATGAGGCTAATATTACCCTTTGATCATCATTACAACCCATAGCCACAAATATCTTCTCCATCTGTTTTAGCCATGCCTCTGCAACCATGGGATCGGCAGTCCCCTGAAAGGTAGGTGGTCCCAATTTCTTAAATCGTTCTAAGTTCACCATAGCCCCATGATCTCTTGCTCCACCTTGCCTTTCAACTGGCACATTCTCTTGTGCCCCAACTCTGCCTCTAGCCATATCTTGAATTAACTTACTTTGTTGTTCCATCAATCTAACCATTGCGCGCATCATAGGATTTCCTTCGTTAACCATCTCGTGCAAGGTTGGGTCAGCGTCGTCAGCGATACCTAAAACATCTCTCGAGCTAGAGGCATGCCTAGCACCTCCCCTACGTGACATCTTTTGACTATAACACGGAGAATAAATAAATAATTAAAAAGGGTAAATAATTCATAGCTAAAGGTCGTGCAAACGCGCAGAGTACTGAATAAGTAGTATAACTAAGAAAATTTGTTATTGTAAACAAGAGCAATAAAGTAGTATAACTAAGATCTTTGACAAGAACTCCTCCTAAGATAAATTGTTCGGTCCTGTCAATTTCTGTCCATCCCTTATTCTTAACACTTTTCATACCCATATTGTCCTTTTTCATGTCTACAAAACAAATGTAATCGATTTTATTAGACAATCTAATGAAACTGTAAAAGAAAGTCTACAGAATCCCAACCCAGTTGCTCTGATACCACAATTGTAACACCCCAAATCTAACACATGCGGAGCACGTGAAGAAGGAGGTTACTCACAAATCATAATCTTTATTCATAAGTTTCAAACTGAAATACCTCCAATTCTTATTCAAATAAATCCACAAATTCAAACGTCTAATACTAATTAATCTCTCTCGAGGATATAAAAATAATAACAAAAGTCTCAAACTCCAAATTACACGTTCATAATAGAAATAACTAAATAGAAACACGAGTCTATTCCTCCTCTTATTCGAATAGCAACGGAAACAGAAAATTACTAACTCCAAAGCTAAGCGCCCCTCTCAAAGAAACTTAATATGCAAAAAGTAACGACGAGGGGTGAGCCGTCAACTCGGTAAGTAAAGTCATTTCTAACATACTAGGCCTATCGATACAAAAAAATATTGCAAGCCTTCTTTTGTTTAAAACATATATCATAATCCATAAATTTCATAAAACGATATATCACGATAACATAACATAAATTCTTAATAATTCAGAATATTCAAAAGCATATTTACTGACGAAGCAAATCATATAATACGTACACAGAAAACAAAAGGTTAGCTCTTGTCACATAGTGTCACCTATAGTCCCGGTGACCCGGCCAGAAACAGAATCAGAATATCGTGTGCACACTCAAACAGAAACCCAGTACTGGTCCAGACAGATACATCGTATATTACGATCAGAATCAGAATCAGAATAACTATGGACGATGAGCCAAAACATTAAGAATCTCATACAATCATCAATAATTGACATCAAACATAGGTACAAAACATTCGTATCAGTTTCATAAAAGTTCATATCAATAATTTTAGGCTTGCATAACATTTTAAAGATAACATCATAAAAGGTTGTCATGTCATAAAATCATTTACATATTAAAAAGCATTTATAAAATACTTTGTTAAAAAGAATTTAGGTTTGAAAACATTTACATAAAACTAATTTTGTCATCAAAATCAATTAATCCTTTAAGTAGTATCAAAACATTTATACTTATAATAATAATATCAAAATACTTATACATATCCAGTACATTAGGAATGAAGTTACTTACCTCGACAAATGAATGAATAAACACACCTCTAAGCTTCTAAGAGCCTCAATCACCTTCAATACCTTAAACAAATACAAGATATGACAATCAATAACTTATTCTAAGAATCTGATTTTCTAATTCATACCCGTACAGGTCTGATTCTCAGAATTTTAACTCTTAATCTAAGACTCAGAATGATATAATATCCTATGGAACTATTCTGGACATCCATGAGTACCCCATGTAAAATTTACAAGAGGATCCGATATCAAAAACATTTTAAAAACTATTTACTTCTCAGAATTCGAAACTGTTTTCACATAATCTAAACTAAACAGAACGGGTTCCGTGATTTTTATAAAATAAAATACTAATCAGAAAATTATGAAATTAAAACTGGGAATCCTAGACACATATAGTAACATAAATATAAACTTTCAGAATTTTCCGAGTTCATTTGGTGGTACAAATAGTCTTGTGAATCTGATCACAATACTGGAATCGCAGTTTTCCAGTGCAGTGGTTTCTATTTCCAAAATACGTATAAAATTGAAAACGAAGTCGAATTTAATGAAATAAAATTTAATCAAGAAGCCCTACATGTCTAGTTTCCAGAAATATAAATGTTATAAGAAAATTCGTTCAGAAAATATAGGTTTAAATTCGAGATACTCATGCTGTCCAGAATTATCCTGTGCTTAATACGTCAAGGATTGATTAACTAAACTCATAATAAATCAAAACCCTAAGCAAAGCCTAAATATATTCTAAATCATGCATTAAGATCTATAACCTTCTAGAATTGTGCCAATATAAACCCTAGCTAGATAGAGTGATTAGAAATCTGTTGAGAACAGGGAGAATAACTTACCCGTCGCTTTGATTCTCTCCTAAATAAAGGTTTGAATCCTAAGATTTGGGTAGGAGTGTAAAGAGCAGCAGAGAAGAAGAATAAACGTTGTGAACTTAGGGTTATGGAAGGGGAAAAAGTATGCATTTATAGGGGATCTTAAGAAACCCTATTTAATAAGGAAAAATAACCCTTTTCCAAAATTATCTCATAAATAACCTCTATTTAATTAGTACCCCTTTCTTAATAAGGGTTATAGGCCACCCATAATTCTCAATGAAAGCCCAATTTCCATAATTTAATATGTATGGGAATTTGTGACGTTACATTTATCTTTTCCCCTTTCATGGATATAGAAGGTAAATCACAAAAAAATGTCAAACGTTTCTACGCTTTAGAACAACAGAGTGATTTTGCTTGCTTAGATGATTATGACTCGCAACTGCATTCTTTCTTGTGCTGCTCTCCAGAAAGCCGCCACATTGACCCCATAGATTGGGAGAAAATTTGTGGAATGTTCAAACTTCTTAGAGTGTTGGACTTGGAATCTCTTGTTCTCATCTAGTATCCATCCGGAATTGAAAATTTATTTCTTTTGAGATATTTGAAGTTGAATATCCCTTCCCTCAAAAGCCTGCCTTCCTCATTATTAAGCAATCTTCTGAACCTCTACACCCTAGACATGCCCTTTAGCTATATAGATCATACGGCAGATGAATTTTGGAAGATGAAAAAACTCAGACATCTAAATTTTGGGTCAATCACACTTCCTGCGCATCCAGGAAAATACTGTGGCTCTCTGGAAAATCTAAATTTCATTTCAGCCTTGCACCTTTGCTGCTGTACTGAAGATATATTAGGCAGGCTACCTAATCTTCAAAATCTCTGAATGCAGGGAGATTTAAGTTATGATCAATCTTTGCTGTCTCAAAGTCTCTGCAGATTGAGCTGTGTCGAGTCATTGAAGCTGGCGAATGAAAGCAAGATGCCATGGCTCTCCAAAATCGTCCTTGTTGAATACCTATTTCCTCATAGTCTAACCCACTTGAGTTTTTCTAATACTGACCGAATGGATGATCCCATGCCGGCGCTAGAAACGCTGCCGCTTCTTCAAGTGCTCAAACTGAAGCAAAACTCGTATTCAGGCAGAAAGCTGACTTGTGGACTATGGGGAATGCAGCCATGCCAAAACTAGAATGCTTGATTATCAACCCTTGTGCTTACTTGAAAAAGATGCCTGAACATCTCTGGTGCATAAAGAGCTTAAACAAGTTCGATTGCTGGTGGCCTCAGCCAGAGCTGAGACAAAAGCTACGGGAATTTGAGGATAAGGAACAGTGTGGCATTCAACTATATCCTTATGGAATTTTTTTTTATTACATGAGACTATTTCTCAAACTACAACTCATATTACATGAGGTTATAACTGATATTTATAAATCAGACTATTACTGGGACCAACTTACATCAATGCTAATGGAGCTCTACCCAAATTTTAACCCTCACAAATATTCGAGGGATGTCTACTCCTCACTCTTGGGTAAAAAGGAAGACTACCTTCACTCAATTTTTAATGAAGGAAGGAAATACCCCCACAATGCATTTGTGGGGGTTCGAACTGCTGCCCTCCAACTTGGAGGGCAGCAGCTCTAACCACTCGGCCCGAGTGGCTATCCTTACGGAATTTGATTAGCCCCTATTGAATTTGATGTATGTTTCTCATTTTACACAATTTCTTCAAATTTTAATTATTTATCCAATTTCATATACTTTTTTCCCCTTTTCTTCAATACAAAAATGGTTATACAAATTGTTTTCTTCTAATTTGCCTCAACATTAAATACCCTTTAGAGTTTCCGATGCTCATCCCAATCATCAACCCTCTTCAATACATCGGTGTTTATTTGTTTTAGTAGTTAAGAAAAAAAATATGTAATTTAGATTTCTTATTTTTCACAATTTCTTCAATGACTTGTGTAGGTGAAATTAGAGCAGAAATGTCAAGACCCAACCCAGACCTGGCAAGATATTGTCCGCTTTGCGCCTTAACAAGGCCCGCACGGATTTCTTCTTGGGGCGCCCATACACCCCAAGAACAAATCCGTGCGGGCCTTGTTAAGGCCCAAAGCGAACAATATCTTGCCAGGTCTGGGTTGGGTCTTGACATTATGGTATCATAGTGGCTCCGTGTGTGCACTTGTGCGATGGTGGGGCAAACCTCAGCGAGGACGCTGAGTCCCCAAGGGGGGGTGTATGTAACACCCTAGGCGAATCCCACATCAGCAAAACACGGGAGAGATGCTGGGTTTATAAGGGGTGATCCACACCTTAATTGGCAAGACACGTTTTGGGGTGTATGGGCGCCCCAAGAACAAATCCGTGCGGGCCTTGTTAAGGCCCAAAGTGGATAATATCTTGCCAGGTCTGGGTTGGGTCTTGACATTATGGTATTAGAGCGGCTCCGCGTGTCCTCTGGAGCGATGGTGGGGCAAACCTCAGCGAGGACGCTGAGTCCCCAAGGGGGGTGTATGTAACACCCTAGGCGAATCCCACATCGACGAAGCACGGGAGAGATACTGGGTTTATAAGGGGTGATCCACACATTAATTGGCAAGACGCGTTTTGGGGTGTATGAGCGCCCCAAGAACAAATCTGTGCAGGCCTTGTTAAGGCCCAAAGCGGACAATATCTTGCCAGGTCTGGGTTGGGTCTTGATATTATGGTATTAGAGCGGCTCCGCGTGTCCTCTTGAGCGATGGTGGGGCAAACCTCAGCGAGGACGCTGAGTCCCCAAGGGGGGGTGTATGTAACACCCTAGGCGAATCCCACATCGGCAAAGCACGAGAGAGATGCTAGGTTTATAAGGGTGATCCACACCTTAATTGGCAAGACGCGTTTTGGGGTGTATGGGTGCCCCAAGAACAAATCCGTGCGGGCCTTGTTAAGGCCCAAAGCGGACAATATCTTGTCAGGTCTGGGTTGGGTCTTGACATTATGGTATCAGAGCGGCTCCGCGTGTCCTCTCGAGCGATGGTGGGGCAAACCTCAGCGAGGACGCTGAGTCCCCAAGGGGAGGTGTATGTAACACCCTAGGCGAATCCCACATCGGTAAAGCACGGGAGAGATGTTGGGTTTATAAGGGGTGATCCACACCTTAATTGGCAAGACGGGTTTTGGGGTGTATGGGCGCCCTAAGAACAAATCCGTACGGGCCTTGTTAAGGCTCAAAGCGAACAATATCTTGCGAAGTCTGGGTTGGGTCATGACAAGAAAACATCATGACTGCAGCCCGAGCTTCAATTTCAACCAGAACCTTTCCGTCTTCACTTTTGCTGTCTACACAAATAAGTCCTGATCCTACGGTGGTGGACTTTTTTTGGTTTCTTTATTTCCGCTGTCTATTCATAAATAAGAAGTTTCGTTTCGGCTTTTCAGTTGAGAGTTCATTGATTTGTGCTTCGGCCATGGTTTCGTTAATTGTGTACAAAAAATAAATAATATTTGTGATGCTTTCTGGTGTTGGGTTCAGTTGAATGTATTTTCTGTCTTTGTTCTGTTGCTTGCTCTGAAATCCTGTTTCAAAGGATGGGCAAGTTTGGCACTCAATATGTTCCGTTTATTTCCAGAAAAGATTAATTATTGATGAACTCACACTTGGCTGAATGTCTTAGTAAACGTTCTTGTGGAGAAATCCGAATACCCGCTTAGGCAATACAATGAGGCAAAAATACTAATACTGCTTTACATGTGTTGATTGATTAACAACTTTGTTCTCTGATACTCTTTCTTTATCTGTTGCAGAAATTCCTTCAATATGATTGATAGTTGCTACTAATTATAGAAGCATTCCTCCTTTGGCTCATTTCATGGAATATGAAAGACAGATTACTGAGACAGAGTCACGCTTCATTACCTTCCCAGAGAAAGTTGAAGTTTGGGCTGCGTACTTGGGAGTGGAATGAAGAGCGGCAGCAAAATGATTACAAGGATTGCCATTTACAGGGGCACTTTTGTGACTACTGATGTGTCCCTCTAATGGTTCAATAAATTGAAACCACGTCTAGTAAAAGCTAGAAAAACGCCGTGTTATAGTAAGCAGCGACTTTCAATAGTAGAATTTTGTGTGCAAGTGTGAAGTTCATCAATAATCAATCTTTATAACTATGGCCTACGGTATAAAAATATTTATAAAAGAGCAAGTAATTGCAATCCCTCGTTCAAATTTATAACAAATCAATTATAAAAATATTCAGAGCAAAATTCAAGATTAAATTATGTTCTATATTGGATCACACGTTAAAATAGTTATCAAGATATGCATGTATATAATTAAATAAATGTAGAAATTTAATTTGGTTTGTTAGCATTCCATTAAGAATAAATTTAAACAATTAACTAATTAAATCCTCGTTGAATAATTATTAAGCTTCATTTAAACTAATAAAATATGTTTGTGATATGATATCTCATAACAAATTAACTAACGACTTTGAAATTTATGCTATCTATCTCATGAAATTTATCAAACTCATACTTGATTCTTAGATCAAGTTACAAAAATCGTGTGAGGTGAATCAGTAGATTAAGGGCTAGCTCAAGTGAAGCTTTGAGGCAGCAGAATCAACACATGCCACATTTTAATATTGTCATTATTATTAGCAGTGTATCAAATTTGAAAAGTAATTCCAGTTGTCTTTGTTTCAGCTGTGTACTCATTAAGTAAGAGATTTCATTTCAGCAGAGAGTTGATTGTGTATAAAAATAAAGAATGTTTGTGATGCTTTCTAGTCTTGGATTAAGTGGGATTAATGTACTTTCTATAAAAACTGATCAGAAATTTCCTCCCATGGATGCAAGCTAATGCAAATTAGCTGAACCACGTTGAATCGATTTTTCCTCTGTTGGTTCTTTCAATTCTTTGATTCAATTTGATCTTAATTGCTTTCTGTTCTTTCATCATTATCTTGTTTCAATTCCATTTTCTTGGTAGCATCTTGATTGATTGGATTGTGATATTGGGCAGCAACTGAGGTATCTCTGGTTTTAAGCACTCCAGTTGCTACAGTTAGGCACTCAATCAATATGCTTTGTTCATTTACAGAAGAGATTTGATTATTGATGAACTTCACACTTGCCTGACTCTGTAAAGAAATTATATGAATCAATAATTTATCAATGAGTAACGTTACAATTTATACAAGTCAAGCATACTTGGATGATAAGCCAAACACTATAAGATAAGTCATAGCCTATAAGATAAATACAAGCTAAGCCATAGCCTATATGATAATTACAAGATAACGGTAAAGAGATATAAGATAAGATTACAAGTTATTGAAACAGAGAGTAGTTATCTATGTACATGTTTGGCTAATACTCGGATCCCGTGTAGTGGGTTGGGAGGATTACATGGAGATGCTGTTAAAGCTAAGGCATAAGGCAGAGATTAACAAACACAATGATTAGCAGTAGGTCGTTATTAAATATTATTTAACGTGAGGAACAAGTTTTTCAGCCTCGCTTCATAGTGCTAACTACTTCGACTTTGTCTGTTACTTGGAAACTTTGGTGCCTTCCATGACAATCATTTTGTGGCAAAGACAAAGAACGATTCCGTTGCTTTTGCTTTCAATGAACAGGGCTACCTTACCAGATAGGGTTAGCATTTTATTAATTGCAAGTGGTAGCTTATTTATTCATTACTTTTGTCTTCTGTGAATATAAATCACTGACTATGTAATCATAATAATTTTTTAATAAGGAGTATGATAAAAATTAAAGACAAATAGTGATTTTGTAATTATTTATTATGCTCCAAGTCAATAGATATCACATCAACCCCCAATATTTTCTCTGCAACTACTTTCTTATTGTACCCATTATCAAAATTCTATAATAAACATCATTTATGTGTAGGAGAAACTACTGACTAAACTAACATGCTTGCACTACTGAGTACCGAGAGAAAGAGTTGTGTAGGTCAACCTAAGACCAGTTTCATTCATCAACAATAAATGTTTCAAAGGATACATAAAAATTTTTGCACGCCAAGAAGTGGTAGACGTGATTTTGCATTTTTCCACAGCTTAAATTATTAAAGATCTTGCTCTGTTCTTTTCTTTTCAAATAGGCCTTATGGTCCTGGTGGAATTGTTTTGACCTTTTCTTTCTTGAAAGTGGATGTATAATACATATTGGTCTTGATTGATCCTTGATCAAGACCTATTTATTCTCTTCTGCTTTATTCTTTTTACAACATATGGAGAACAGTGTATTGTAAGATTCATTTACCGCAGCCCTCTGCCTTGATCTGTTCTAATTTGAGAGTCAACAATCTCAATTCAATTTCTTGAATGGAGTACTAGCTAAGAGAACGGAGGTAGGGGAGGTTTAAAGCAAAGTTTCTTTCCAACTCTCTATTTTTAACTATTTCTTTGCATGCTACAGACTGACATACGTGGTGGTACCGAGAGAGGAGGAGATATGGACATCAACTTCAGGCTATTTTCCGAGAGGCTGGGACGGGTGTTAGCTGGTGAAGAAGTCAGGTTGCCTGATGCTGCAAAACAACATATTCAGAACCTTCATGCCGAGACTGAAATCGTTACTTCTTGGCTGAGGGAATTTGAAGATGATATCTCCTGCCTTCTGATGCGAAAAATAGGAGAAGTTGAAATTGATGACCCTGATCTCGGGAACATTATGGATGAAATCAATTGCTTTACGTATGAATCTGAGAAGGTGATTGACACATTCATCAACAGCATCAGTGAACAAAAGAGTCAAAGCAGCTGCAGCAAGGACATTTGTAATGCTCTGCAAGGACCCCAAAGCAGAATCACTGATATTAAGCAACGGATGCAACAACTTGAGCACACGGATTCCGAAATCATTGATGCCATCAAAACTTTTGAAGGCTCAAGCCAGATATCTTCATCTTCTAAAAGTAGGGACACGGTGGGTCTAGATGATAGAATGGAGGAGTTGTTAGATCTATTGATAGAAGGACCACCTCAACTTTCCGCAGTGACCATACTTGATAGCATTGGATTGGACAAGACGGCTTTTTCAGAGAGAGCTTCTGGCCCGAAACTATGTGAAGCATTATTTTGATTGTCATGCTTGGGTTCAAGAGCCTTACACCTGTTATGCTGACCAAATATTAGATATCATTATTAAGTTTCTGATGCCTTCATCTAGGTTGAGTGAAATAAAGGATAAAAATTATGAAATGAAAAAAGTTATTCTTCATGAATATCTAATGACCAAGCGGTATTTGATTGTGATTGATGATGTGTGGAGCATTGAAGTGTGGGATATTATTCGAGAAATACTCCCGGATAATCAGAATGGAAGTAGAGTGTTAAGTAAATAAAAGCACCAGGTCGGCCATGCTACCATTTCCGCCCCGGCATGGTTCACCTCAGCCAAATGGTACGAGCAGAACACAGGGACAAATATGAGCCGACCAGAGATGAGTACCAACCAGGGGAGTATACCGACCGGAGGTATATACCGAGCCGATACCCATCCCCCGAAAAAGTGGGAACACGATCCCACAGAATCACGGTAGTTGCGCTTTTTCCAGAACCGTTGCGGGAGACGCGAGATCCCACGTTTGCCTATAATGTAGCAGTTAGAGTCCCATGAGGGGCTGCCACCACCCAAAAAAGGAGGGATGAAGGCTAAACGGGAACGTGGGACAGCGGCTATAAAAGAAGAAGAAATCGATGAAGAAAAGGGAAGAAAAAATGAGAGAAGGGAAAACTCTGCCAAATTGTATCCAGACGCTTTTCAATACCGAGAGTGAGCTAATTCTAAGCAATTATTTGAACCCTAATTGCACCGTTTTCCCGTAAACACCTTGTGCTAACTTAGGCATCGGAGGGTTTGCGCCGGCAAAACCACCGGCGTCTCTGATCCACTTTTGTGAACGCAGGCTTAGTGAGAAAAAGAGGGACAACTCCAACTTCAGTGGCTGGAGCAATCGTTGAAGCAAGAAGGAATTGATATCTTCATTATTGATAACGTGAACGTTGGTGTAAAATCTTGTTGGGCAAAGGGCGAGCAGATTTCAGCATCAACATTTTGGCGCCGTCTGTGGGGAGCTGGATAAAAAGCTACCACCGAATTAGTAGTTACCAAAGAAGCAACGAACGATTAGACATGGATGTGCCGAGGAAGGATGCTTTGAGGGAGGATAACGAAACTGTGGAGACAATCACTCTCCGGGAAATTACAAATGAAGCCCGGGAGAGGATGATGCAAGATCGATTGGAGCGGATGGAGAAACAAATGGAGACTCTCGCGACCATACTGTATGAGCTGAGGGATGAGCGGAGAAAAGATTGTGAAACCCCCGTGGGAAGAGATGATGTTGGAGCAGAACCCAGCTTCCGGAGGCGTAGAGTTGAGGAAATCCCTCCGCCGGCAGACCAACCTAATGGGGTGCATCCCCACAGAAGCACTGGTCGGGTTCCAGGAGAACGAGTAGATGAAGGGAGGGACCAACCTCGCCCTGGACGGGTACCGGAAACTGATGGCCGAGGGGCCAGTATTGATGAAGGAGAGCTCAGACAGCGGTTGCAAAATGCCGAGCAGGAGCGAGATCAGATAGCTGCGCGTGATCCTAACCGTGCTGTAGAATTGGAGGGAGAGGTGCGCAGATTAGCGCAAGTGATAGAGGAGATACAAGGCAAGAGGAAGCCCCCGAGCTGGAGGATAATGCTAGATGAAGAATCTCCACTATCAACTGAGATCATGGGTACTGCAATCCCAAGAGATTTCTGCTTCCCCGACCTCAAATACTCCGGGCGAAGTGATCCACTGGTGCATATTGAACGTTTTAACGACATGACGGGTGTTCAGGGGTTAACACCAACTTAGAGGTGTAGGGTGTTCCCATTGACACTGGAGGGACGAGCTCGAGAATGGTACCGCAAGCTGTCACGAGGAAGTATTAGAGGGTACGAGCAGATGTGCCAAGAGTTGGCCGAACAGTTCCGAGGAGCAGTGGCCCCAGAGGATGATATGATGGAACTAATGGGGATGAAGCAGGAAGAACAAGAATCCCTTCGAGATTTTGTAAAACGATACCACCGAGCCGTGCTTGATTTGGGAGCTTTCAATCACCCGCAGGCGTTGAGGGGATTAAAGGAGGGTGTGAGGATAGGCCGGCTATGGTATAACCTGAGAAGTCCCCTGGTACAGAATTACTCAGCGGGGTATGAGCAGGCAAAGAGAGACATTGAAATTGAAGAGGAAAAATCGGCAAGGATAAAGAGTGAACAGCTTGAGGAGCTGAGACGAAAGGAAAGGAGAACCCCAAGTGGGAGCGGGTCGGGAAAGCGAGCTGGAGAATCCTCAATGATGGGTGCGGTATTAGCTCGGTCTCGCCCTTACCCCATGGCTCAGAGACCGCAATAGGTCCAACACAATCGGGCTCAGCCCCCGCGCCCCCCATTCCTGGAGCGGCAACGAGAATTCCGGCAGTTGGCTAACCATCCTTATCACAACGCTCCCAGAGCACTACACACGGCCAACTCCAGAACGGGACGATCAGGTCAGCTACCTTCAATATCCGCTCGGGACAATATTCATGATAGCCGAGTAGTCCAGCTGATTGACCAGAGCTCAGCGTACAGACAATACACCCCGTTAAAAGTCCCTATTGAGGAGTTGTACGAGAGAATCGAGGGACGAGGCCTGTTGTACCCTCCAGCCCCTATAACAAAACCTGCTCACCGATGGGATAAGAGCAGATTCTGCAAATTCCACGACACTCACGGTCACACAATCAGCCAATGTCGTGACTTAAAGATCCAGGTGGAGGATTTGGTGAGAAACCGTTATTTGGATGAATATGTAGATGGGGTGTCCCCCGTCATTGAATCACAGTACACGCGGGATGAAGGAGCTGAGAGGGGCCTGGAACGTGAACAGCCGACTATCCGTGTGATAGCAGGAGGGCCAACATTGGCTGGGGATTCGAACAGGGCACGGAAGAACTATGGGAGATACGCCATGACTAGCAAAGAAGTGCTTTTCAATTTGCCAGCAACCAAGAAGGCAAAAGTGCGGCAAGTTCCCATTATGTGGACAGATGACGATGAAGAGGGTATCTTATATCCTCATGAGGATGCACTGGTGATGAAGGCAATGGTGGCTGGTACAGAATTGCGACGAATACTGGTAAACACGGGCAGCTCGGTTGACATCCTGTTTAAGTCGGCCCTAGATGATATGGGAATTGCAGACTTGAAATTGGAACGGACAAATACATCCTTAAAGGGATTTGGAGGGGGACGATTAACTCCCATGGGGATCATCGAACTCCCAATTACTGTGGGGACAAAGCCGTTTGAAAGAACGATGATGCTGGACTTTATCGTGGTAGAGGAAAGAAGCCCTTACCAGATGATACTAGGGAGACCCTTCATGAGGATAAGTCAATGCGTTGTATCTACGCATTATCTGGCACTGAAATACAGAGTAAATGGAGTGGTTGGTGTAGTAAAAGGCGACCAGAGGATGGCAAGGAGTTGTTATGCTACAGCGGCCAAGGAGACACTACAGGTTACTTCTCTAGATAACCGAGGAGAGTCTAAAAAGGGCCGCCAAGAACCTGTTGAGAAACTGGAAGAAGTTGCGGTAAGCAAAAGCAACCCGAGCAGAGTGGTTAAGATCGGTTCAGGATTGGTTGGGACAGTAAGAGGCGAGCTGGTAAAGTACCTACAGTCTCATGCAGATATATTCGCCTGGTCTCACGAGGATATGCCAGGAATATCGCGGGGTAGCTTGCCACAAGTTGGCAATCAAGAAGGAGGCGAGGCTGGTGAGGCAGAAGAGAAGATGCTTTAACCAGGAAAGGTACGAGGCCATAAATGCCGAGGTGGAGAAACTATTGAAAGCAGGATTTATAAGGGAGGCCAAGTACCCGGAGTGGATTTCCAATGTAGTACTGGTAAAGAAGGCCAACGGGAAATGGAGGATGTGTGTGGATTTCACAGATCTTAATAAGGCATGTCCGAAGGACAGTTTTCCCCTACCAAAGATAGATCAATTGGTGGACTCAACAGCGGGTCACAGTCTGCTCAGCTTCATGGATGCCTTTTCGGGATACAACCAGATACCCATGGACGAGCAGGATGAGGAAAACACCACCTTTATAACAAACATGGGTCTGTTTTGCTACAGGGTGATGCCTTTTGGCCTGAAAAATGCAGGAGCCACCTATCAAAGGTTGGTGAACAAGATCTTCAAGCCATTGATCGGTCATACTATGGAGGTATATGTGGACGATATGATCACAAAGTCCAAAGAACCGAGTGATCACATGAAACATTTGGAAGAGACCTTTGAACTACTGAGGAAGTATGGAATGAAGCTAAACCCGGAGAAATGTGCATTTGGGGTCAGCTCGGGCAAATTTTTGGGGTTCCTGGTGAGCCACCGAGGGATCGAGGCCAACCCGAAAAAAATACGGGCGGTAACAGAAATGAGGTCCCCACGAACAGTTAAGGAGGTGCAGAGCCTTACAGGGAAATTGGCAGCATTGAACCGATTCATCTCGCGGGCCACAGATAAATGCCACCTTTTTTTCCAAACCATAAAGAAAGGGAGAAAGATGGAGTGGACATCAGAATGTGAGGAAGCGTTTGGGCAGCTGAAGGAATATCTGGCCCACGCCCCATTACTATCAACTCGAGAGAAGGTGACCAGCTGTTTTTATACTTGGCAATCTCAAAATGGGCCACTAGTTCAGTGTTAGTCCGAGAAGAAGAAGGGAAGCAACACCCTGTGTATTACACTAGCAAAGCCCTGGTAGACGCAGAAACTAGGTACCCGTTGATGGAGAAATGGGCACTGGCTTTAATAACGGCAGCACGGAAACTGCGACCATATTTTCAGGCCCACCCGATAATTGTAATGACCGACCAGCCTCTCCGGCAAATGCTCCAAAAACCAGATGCATCAGGGCGGTTAGTAAAGTGGTCCGTGGAGCTGAGCGAATTCGACCTATCCTATAGGCCCCGAGGAGCAATCAAGGCCCAAGCCCTGGCTGATTTTATGGTTGACCGTGTTGAACCAGGGGAAGAGGTCCAGGAGGAACAACTAGTGGAACAGGAGGATCCAAAGGGGGTGTGGCTGGTAATGGTTGATGGGTCACGTAGTGAACAGGGATCCGGAGCAGGAGTTATAATCCGAAGCCTAGAAGGGGTCGAGGTATCTTATGCAGTAAAATTCGAGTTCCAGCTTACGAACAACCAAGCTGAATATGAGGCCTTCATTATTGGGCTCGGGCTTGCACATGCACTACGGGCAGAAAGAGTAGAAATCCGAGCAGATTCCCAGCTAGTATGTAATCAGCTCAGTGATCAATTCCAAATAAGGGAAGAGAAATTGGGGCTTTATTTGAAGAAGGCGAAACAAATGGTTGAACTCTTCAAAAAGGTAGAGATGAAGCAGATATCCCGGAATGAAAATTACCGAGCAGACATGTTGGCAAGAATGGCTGCAACAGTAGATCCCAAATTACCTAAGTCAGTTCCACTAAAGATGAGGGCCTCGCCGAGTATAGGAGAGGAAGTAGAGGTAATGAGAATAAGCACTGAAGAATCCTGGATGGACTCGATTCTCGCATACATCCGCGATGGCATTTTACCGGAGGACAAAAGGCAAGCAAGAAAGTTAAAATGCCGAGCAGCGAGGTATGCACTGCTCGATGGGGTGCTCTATCGCCGAGAATCCACCTTGCCCCTTTTGCGATGTTTGGATGATGAGGAGGCAGACTATGTACTAAGGGAGATTCATGAAGGAATATGTGGAAATCATTCAGGAGCAAGAACTTTAGCCTTCAAGGCACTCCGACAAGGATACTTTTGGCCGACCATGCACCAGGATGCGAAAAGGATGGCAAAGAGTTGCAAAATCTGCCAAAGCTTCTCAGAGGTTCCCGCACAACCCCCAGAAAAGCTGACCACTATGACATCCCCATGGCCTTTTGCTCAATGGGGAATCGACCTGATTGGTCTGTTACCGAAAGGCCGAGGAGCGGCAACCCATGCAATTGTAGCAATAGACTATTTCACCAAGTGGATAGAAGTGGGGGTCCTTAGCCAAATCACGGAGAGAAAGACAACGGATTTTATTTGGAAGAATATCATCTGTAGATACGGAATCCCTTATACCATCATCACCGACAATGGGAGGCAATTTGACAATAACAACTTCAGAGAATTTTGCCGAAACCTAGGGGTGGACCTGAAGTTCTGCACCCCCGCACACCCCCAGGCAAACGGAAAAGTGGAAGCAGCCAACAAAGTGATAAAGAAACTCTTGAAGACTAGACTGGGAGAGAAGAAGGGAGCTTGGGTTGACGAGCTACTAGGGGTACTGTGGGCTTACCGGACAACTCACAAAACCGCTACAGGGGAAACCCCGTTTGCCTTAGCTTTTGGTCATGAGGCGGTAGTCCCAGCAGAAATTAGAGTAGGAACACATCGGACGGAATACTTCAATGAGGAGCAAAATGGCGAGCAGATCTGCTTGAGCCTGGACCCGCTGGAGGAGAAAAGGGAAGGGGCCTCGCAGAAAGTGGCCCAGTGTCAGCAAAGGGTCACGCGTTATTACAACAAGAACGTACGCGTGAGGCAGTTCCGAACAGGAGATTGGATGCTTAGGAAGGTGAACCAAAACACCAGGGATCCCAACCATGGCGCTCTTGGCCCGAAATGGGAAGGCCCGTACAGGGTGATACGAGCAACTGGACCAGGAGCTTATAAGTTAGCGTACACAGATGGACGAGACGTAAAGAGGTCGTGGAACGCCGAGCACTTGAAGAAGTATTTCCAGTAAGCAAAGTGCTCTACTAAGTCTTCATAAGTTATTTCTATTAAATGCATGATGGCTTGTTGCACATACATATATTCTGTGTTCCTGTAATGCATTCAAATTTCAATAAACATGAATTCAGCACGAAATCCCCCTGCTAGCAAACCCAATAAAAAAAAAAATTCTACTAAGGCAAGTAAGTGCACATACCTTTCGGTCAACGAAAGACCAAAGAAATAAAATTTCTGAAAATTCTACTAAGGCAAGTAAGTGCACCTTACACGCTCGGTCAACGAAAGACCCGGACTAAATTTATGAAACTTCTACTAAGGCAAGTAAGTGCACATACCGCTTTCGGTCAACGAAAGACCAGGTAAATTTATGAAAATTTACTGAAAAAGTGCATACTTCTCTCGGTCAACGAAAAGACCAAATGTAAATTTTTCGGTCAACGAAAAGACCACTCCTTCAATGTCAATGAAATTTATGAAACTTACTAAGGCAAGTAAGTGCACTCTGTCAACGAAAGACCCGGTCAATGAAAGACCAAAGTTGTGTAAATTTACTGAAAAACCACAAAGGCAAACAAATTTTCACAAAGGCAAACAAGTGCACTTTCCAAACGAAGACTAGCAGGCAATTTCAATAAATTTTTACAAAGGCAAGTAAGTGCCTGCTTATGCTCGGTCAACGAAAGACCAGCAGCCAATTTTACGAAAATTCTACTAAGGCAAGTAAGTGCCTGCTCCTGATCGGTCAACGAACGACCAACAGGCAATTTTGCAAAAATTTTACTAAGGCAAGCGGATGCCTATTCCTGCTCGGTCCACTAAAGAACCAGCAGGCAAAATCAGATAAATTGTCAAATTAATTTGCAGAAACAATCCATGAGCAAAAATCAGACAAGAAAGCCAGTAAAGAATATCTAAAAATTTATAAGCATTTAAATGTTTACAAAACGAATGAAAATCTAGAGTCTATACAAAAATAGACCTACGGATTAGGAGGGTCAACGGCTTCAGCAGGTGAAGGATCAGCTATCTCTGGAGGTGGAAGATCAGCAATACCGGGAGGAGGAGGCACGGACCCTTGTCCCACTTCAAAAGCACGTCCCCCAGCTTCCCCCTCCTGCACCCCATCTAAAAGAGCCTCCACCTGATCCTGCTCACCCTGCTCCTTATCTGCCTGGCCGATCTCCGCCATATACCGCTGCACTCCAGCCTCCAGCTTGCTCATGTCCAGCTCGGGATATTCTTCCTTAAGCACAGACATGATGCACTTATAGGAGAAAGCAACCCCAGAGTCATACTCGGCATCCAGCCGATCGTCCACATCAGCGGATTTGCCTTTCTCCTCAGCCAGCTGCTCACTCAGGGATTTGATTTCTCCCTCAAGGGCGGTCCTCAGAGTATCTCTTTCACTTTGAGTAGCCTGAAGATCAGACTTCAGGTCACCCAACTCACCCTCAAGTTTGGAGGAAGTGGACTCAGCAACCGCAACTTTCTCCTCTAGCTCTGTAATCTGCCTGTTCAGCTCGGCCAGCATCTCCTTCGAGCGATCAGCAGACTCAACCCTCTTCTTCAAGTCCTGGTTCTCAGCTTGGAGCTTCCTCTCTTGGCGCGTGATCCTATTCTTGTAACAAGATACTATAGTGGCCAACTTGAAGGAGACCCTTTGGACAGAACCAGCTAATTCATTGAGATTCATGCTCTCAATGTCCTGGACCATCTTCGGTCCCACTGACTTCCCATAGTCCCTCTGATACGGGGTCAGGTAGTCACCCTGATCACGAGTCGGAAGAGGGGAGGATCGGTCCCCAGAGCGTGTGCTGACCTCAGAACTCTTGTCAATAGTTTTCTCCCCGACACTCTTACGAGGTGGAGGAGGGGGCAGAGCAGGAACAGAAGCCTTAGAAGGGCCAACACTGACTTTCTTCGGAGGAGGAGGAGGGTTGCTGGAGCTGCTCGGAGCCCGACCACGCTTTCTGCTCATTGCACTGAGGATCTTGTTATCCATCCAGGCAGCAATGTCCACTAAGCCCGAACCGACCAAGTTTGTTGGTGACAGCAGGTCTTAGCAGGTCGACGCGTTCACCAGAGCAGTTTCAACCTGGAGCAAGGGTCGGTCTTCAAGGTCCTTAACCAAACCCCAAGATTCTGAAAAAACAAACAAGGTTAAAGAACCCAATAAGTGGCAATTTTGATTAAGAATATAGGCAAAAATGAACGACCTGGGGTGATAAAATGCGTTGGAAGGTAAATATCCCCACCAAGCGACCGGACTGCTGGACACCAGTTTCCTCCAGCAAAGAAGAATTTGTTCTTCCAATTCTTACATGAAGAAGGAAACCTAGTGATCGGTTTCCTCTTTGCAAAACTGGACATGAAGTAGTACCAGCCCGCCTCCTTTGGGCTGCTCCGCAGCTGGTACAGATGCTTCACTTCAACAAGGGAAGGCTCCTCCGACCCGCACCTCTCCCACAGGACAAACATAGCCGAGAGAACCCTCCACCCGTTTGGGTGTAGCTGACCTGGGGCCAGGTGCATACCGCCCAATATCTTGGCAAAATAATGTTGAAGGGGCAGCCAAGCTCCTAGTCTGAAACTCTCAAAGTGCATCGTCACGTACCCCTTCGGAGGCCGACTAGGTACATCACCTTTCCCAGGAACTACAAGGAGAACCTCCTCGGGAATGTTGTAGAGGTTCCTAAGCTTGAATAGATCAGTGGGGGTGGTGGCACAAGCTATGAAATCAATAGGGTAAGAATCCGCCTCCACCCTGTGGCCAAGGTTCCTTTTCCTAGAGGGTCCGCTCGGCTCGGAACTGCTTCCCTCGCCATCACCCACTTCTTCAGGGACCCCAACCCCACTATAACTGTGATCCTCACCAGAGCCGGATGCGGGTCCACCTCTATTCCCCACAAGCTCGAATTTAGGAGAAGGCGAAATGGTCAGGGGGCGTGGGTATTCAAGGGTATCCCTGCCATGGGAAGGACCTACACTACTGGAGGGACCTAAGAAATCGGTGGGTATTGACACGTTAAGGTCTGAATCCCCTGTTTCTTCATCACTCTCATCAACAATTAACTTCCTTTTCCGATTTGACATATCGGAATCCCAAAAGAAAACAAAGAAAACTCGAGTATACGGATACAAAAGGGGGCAACACAGAACCCAATCAACAACAACCAGAGAAGAGATTAAAAGCAATACCTGGAATGAACTGGCCCTGATAGCGCTGCCGTGACAGAGAAAAAACCCAGCAAGTAGATACTCCGAACGCGGGAAGTGTGAGTAAAGTTCAAAGAGGGGGTAGGTTAACGACGGAGAGACGAATAACAAAACGATGATGATGTAAGTCTAGGGATTTGAAACGAAAAGGAGGAAATGAAAGCATTTAAGTGATGAGGATGCTAGCTCACTTACCGTATATCGAGGACGAATAGCCCGTCGTTTCAAATTTCAAATACGAAGAGTCTGGAGATGCCACGTCACTAACCGTTACAAGAGGCCAGGCTAGATGCAAGCCCAGATATGCAATGGATATGCTCATTAAGGCCCATGCTCAGGTCGGAACCTCCCCAGAAGAAAAATGGTACCTCAGGTCCGTCCCGATAAACAGAAGACCAGATGAGAAGCCCCCGGATTGGTAAGATTTGACTATCAGTTTCTACTCTTAACTCATTTCACTCGCAAGACCATAAACTGGGGGACTGGTGTTAAGTAAATAAAAGCACCAGGTCGGCCATGCTACTATTTCTGCCCCGGCATGGATCACCTCAGCCAAATGGTACGAGCAGAACACGGGGACAAATATGAGCCGACCAGAGACGAGTACCAACCAGGGGAGTATACCGACCAGAGGTATATACCGAGCCGATACCCATCCCCCGAAAAAGCGGGAACACGATCCCACAGAATCACGGTAGTTGCGCTTTTCCCAGAACCGTTGCGGGAGACGCGAGATCCCACGTTTGCCCATAATGTAGTAGTTAGAGTCCCATGAGGGGCTGCCACCACCCGAAAAAGGAGGGATGAAGGCTAAACGGGAACGTGGGACAACGACTATAAAAGAAGAAGAAATCGATGAAGAAAAGGGAAGAAAAAAGGAGAGAAGGGAAAACTCTGCCAAATTGTATCCAGACGCTTTTCAATACCGAGAGTGAGCTAATTCTAAGCAATTATTTGAACCCTAATTACACCGTTTTCCCGTAAACACCTTGTGCTAACTTAGGCATCGCAGGGTTTGCGCTGGCAAAACCACCGGCGTCTCTGATCCACTTTTGTGAACGCAGGCTTAGTGAGAAAAAGAGGGACAACTCCAACTTCAGTGGCTGGAGCAATCGTTGAAGAAAGAAGGAATTGATATCTTCATTATTGATAACGTGAACGTTGGTGTAAAAATCTTGTCGGGCAAAGGGCGAGCAGATTTCAGCATCAAATAGAGTACTAATAACGCTCGCTAAAATTGATATCGTCATCTTATTTCAGTTAAAAAACGGACAGAATATTCAGCTTGATTTAGTGCCAACTGGAGGACCATTGCGAGTGACATACCAAGGATGGCCTTTCCACATCTTATACCATGGAAGCATCTCATTAGAAGAAAATAAAAGGGAAGCAATTGATAAGCCCCTTTTCCTTCAATCCGTCGCACATTGCATGTTACCTTTTCCTTTGAAACTTTGTTGTCTTTACTTACCTGTGTTTCCCGCACACCTAGAGATATCCACCAGGCAGTTATATCAGTTGTGGATAGTTGAAGGTTTCATTCATATAACAATGAGGCAACCTGAGAAGTAAGTACTTAGAACAACTAATCAATAGAGGCTTTGTTGAAGTAAAGAAGAGAAGAGCTGGAGGCACAATCAACACATGCTCTATCCGTAGTCGTTGCTGGCCTTCATTGCTTGTAGTGGCTTTGAATGCTGAATTTGTCTTTTCCCCTACCCTGGATGCAAAAGGTGAATCACGAAAAAATGTCAAATGTTTCTGTGCTCTAGAACAACATAGTGATTTTGCTTACTTAGATGATTATTACCCGCACCTGCATTCCTTGTTGTACTTCACTTCAGAAAGCGACCACCTTGACCCCATAGATTGGCAGAAAATTTGTGAAATGTACAAACTTCTCAGAGTATTGGACTTAGGATCCCTTGTTCTCAACCAATATCCGTCCGAAATTGAAAATTTATCTCTTTTGAGATATTTGAAGTTGAATATCCCTTCCCTGAAAAGCCTTCCTTCATCATTTTTCAACTATCTTTTGAACCTGTACACACTCAATATGCCCTTTAGCGACATAGATCATACAGCAGATGAGTTTTGGAAGATGAACAAACTCAGGCATCTAAATTTTGGCTCAATCATACTTCATGCACGTCCAGGAAAATATTGCGGCTCTCTAGAAAATGTCAATTTCATTTCGGCCTTGCATCCTTGTCACTTTATCAAGAAGATATATTGGGCAGACTGCCTAGTCTTCGAAATCTCTGCATATGGGGAGATTTAAGTTATTATCAATTTTTGTTGTCCCAAAGTATTTGCAGATTAAGCTGGCTCGAGTCATTGAAGTTGGTGAACGAAAGCAAGATGCCACGGCTCTCCAAAATCATCCTTGCTGAATACTTATTTCCTCATAGTCTAACCCACTTGAGTTTTTCTAATACTGACCTAATGGATGATCCCATGCCGACACTAGAAAAGCTGCCGCTTCTTCAAGTGCTCAAACCAAGCAAAACTCGTATTCGGGTAGAAAGCTTACTTGTGGTTCGATGGTTTTCCAATGCTTAAGTTATTGCACATGTACTCAATTCTATGGCTAGAGGAGTGGACTATGTTGAATGGGGCAATGACAAAAATAGAATGCGTGATTATCAACCCTTGTGCTTACTTGAAATGGGTTCTGAATAGCTCAGTGCATAAAGAGCTTAAACAAATTGATTCTTTGGTGGCCTCGGCCAGAGCCGAGACAAAAGCTACGGGAATTCAAGGATAAGGAGCAAGATATGGCGTTGACTTTATCCTTACGGAATTTGATTAGCCCGATTGAGTTTGATGTAAGTTTTTTCTTCTTCCCCAATAACTTCAACCTTTAATTATTGATCTAATTTCATATAAAAGTTATTTTTTCTCCACAATAGATTTGATAGTATGCACATTTGCCTAAACTATAATCATAATATAAAGTGTTTTCTACATTCTTATTGTGGTTGCTTGTAATTTTTGTCTCAACATAAACTTGAAGTGTCCATCACAGTTCTCGATGCTGACACCATTCATTAAAAACGTATGATAAGATCTTCAATCGATTGTATGTGCAGTAAAAGCACAAATGGAAAATATCTTAACCGTAATGCAGCCAAAGTTTCAATTTCAACCAAATCCAGCCTTTCATCCTTTCAAAGTGTTCACTGGCTGAGTTGTCTACACGTTGTTTGGTTTCTTTGTTTTCAAGGATTTGCATGCTAAAAGTAATAATGTCATGTTCGGATTAATATATTGTACAAAAGTCTGATTAATTGTTTTACTTTCTATTTTCAGTTTCACTGGTGTGTATTCAATTTGTCAACATTCAAATTGATATATGTTATGTTTTTATTTTTATTTTATTTCTTTCTCTAGTTTTTAAGTAGCGGTACAGTTCAACTTCAAGCTTAGTACTTCAGTTAGAAGAAAAGTATTTGTGCTTTGATCTCATCTCATCATCTCAACACTGGCAGAACGACATTGTTGTTCGGTTTTTTGGAATTTCACCGACGTGTCGGTCATTATAAGGGCGAGAATGCTGGTCAAAAGTCAGTTGGGGTTAGTTAAAAAAGTGCAGGAAAATTCTGGGATTGTTAGAGATGGCCTTTATCATAGTTTATAAGGCTGGTTGATGGGTCATCTTCTCAGATCTCATCAAAGCTATGGAGAGAGAGAGAGAGAGAGAGAGAGAGAGAGAGAGAGTTAAAGTAGAAAGTTGTATATTCTTGTTCTCTGTAACAAGCTTTACATCCTGGTAACCTTGATTTGTGAAATAGTGAAAGCTTGAAAGCTTGTATCCTTGTCTTCACTGGATTTAGGCACTTTGATTCAATTTTTAGTTCGGATTTCGGAGAACGAGTCTTCATACATCAAATCAAAGATGGTCTAAGGTGTTTGATCTTGGTACTGTCAGAGGATTAAACACAACAAAAAGAAACTAGGGCATATTGCCTAATCTTCATAGTCTTCAGACATATGGAGATTAAGCCCTTGTAAAATAAAAAACCAGCACTAATCCTTGGTGATTTGGAGCAGAAGATTTAACGAGTAAAGTTCTAAAAGTGGAAGATTTAATCTATAGTGCTGCACGTTTTGGAAGCTTTGCTAGAATTGATTACTGAATTCTTTCTCTATTGATTGATTAGCAGCCCCACAGCATGCAATGGTTTTCACATTTTTCCCTTCACAGCATGCAGAGGGTGCCTGTAGTGCAAAGAAGTTGATGGCACGCAGGATGTGCTGCTCACTCTCAATTCCTTACAATCACACCAAAGCCGTCTTTTGCAGCAGAGAAATACCCGTTTGCATTAAAAATGATCCTTATAGCCATTGTGATTAATTGATTAAATGGAGTTGACAAATGAAACAAAAACGGAAAAAAAAAAACTTCAATTCTACCAAAATCATTCATCCATTAATACCCACGTTGAATAAAACTCAACGTGGTTGAATACCCGTTTGCCTTAATTGAGTTTTGTCACTTTAAATCCTAATTACTAATGTTTTTCTGTTAATGGTTGAAAATAAGATAAGAAGAGAGAAGGTGAACTTGAAGAAGTATAAGAATAAAAGACATGTAATGATGTTGATGTGTTTATGTGAATAAAGAGAACAACGGAGGTGGAACCATTGGACAAATGGAAATGGAATCTTTGTCCAAGTTTTTCCCTTGATGTTCTAAAGTTTGCATATATATGTTTCAAGAAACAAATGGAAATTAAATAGTACATAAAGGTGAACTCACATCGTCAACTAAAGGTTACACTACCATTTGCCCAATGGTTCCATTTCTATTATCATTTTCTTTATTCACAGAAATATCATCGGCCTCATATTCATCAGTATAAGAAGAGGGACAAGGACAAGGACAAGGACAGGGTGAGTCTATTGTAAGACTACAAAGAAATCTACAATTTAGTTTTATTTTTGCTTCTTACACTCAGGAATCACTAGCATCAACCACCTCCTTTATTGCCCTTGATTCATTTTTCTCCTGAAGATTGTTGACCTGATGAAATAACACTTAAAATGAGGCTGCCTTAGACGAAGCATATATGTTAATCACCTGTTGTAATCTCATGCCAAAACATTTCAGTTCCTGCTCATAAAATTAGTTACTTCAACCTTTGTCATATGTATTCTCCACTGCTTCAAGATACTTAGATAGTGAATGTGTCTAAATTCCAACTCAAAAGATTCATTTGAGAAAAAATTCTTCAGATGGTCATGTAGAGTTCTAATTTATCTCCGCATCATACACAAAATACTTGAAACCTACACATCAATGATCAATGTTCATCTTTTATTGACAATCCCAATTCTCAAGTGTGTTTGGAAAGAAATTAGATTCGCAGGCATTCTAGAAATATCTGGTGTATTTCAATGACAATGATGCCAAGTCATGTCTCATGGCGTCCAAAAAAAAAATGGTGATGTATGTGGAGGAAGATCGTCAGCTCAATTAAAACTACACCTCGGTCATTTCTGGACTCATCAACAAGAGGTAATTTCTTACTTTGTGAACAAATTTTGTGTCTTATAATTTTTTCTGTATTTATATACTTACATGCTGTTTTGTAATTATGTAGCCACCAAAGCCTGGACATGGAGATGTATGTTTTGTTATGTTTAGTCCATTTATAAGATCATGTGTCATGTGATCTATAAGTCTACTTAATGGTTGCAATCAAATGAGTTCATGACCAGATTGTGAAGTTAGTTAATTTCAACATATAGCAATGATTGTATCAATTGCTTTTATGACGTTGCTATGTTATTGCTTCTTTAATAAGTGGCAGACATGATTTTCTATTTTTCCACAGCTTAAATTGTTAAATAATTGATAATGCTCTTGTGCTTACTCTGTTCTTTTCTTTTTAGATAAGCTTTATGGTCCCAGTGGAATTGTTTTCACCCTTTCTTTATTGACAGTGGATGTATAAAACAAATTGGTCTTGATTGATACTTGATGATGTTGTAGTTATTTCTCTCTGCTTTATTCTTTTTGCAACATATGGAAGACTGAGTATTGTAAAATTCATTTCCCGCACTGCTCTGCCTTGATCTGTTCTAATTTGAGAGTCAGCAATCTTGATTCAACTGCTTGGGTGGAGTACTAGCTAAGAGAAGGGAGGCATGGGAGCCAGCACTAATTTTTGGATTGAGGAGATATGGGCATCAACTTCAGACTATTTTCAGAGAGGCTGAGAAGGACGTTAGCTGGCGAAGAAGTCACATTGCCTGATGCTGCAAAACAACCTATTCAGAACCTTTGTGCCGAGGTTGAAATCGTTACTCCTTGGCTGAGGGACTTTGAATATGATATGTCCTGGCTTCTACTGCAAAAAAATAGGAGAAGATGAAATTGACAACCCAGACCTTGGGACCATAAATCAATTGCTTTACATATGAATCTGAGAAGGTCATTGACACATTCTCAACAGCATCACTCAACAAGGACATAGGGGCACGGTGGGTCTAGAAGACAGAATGGAGGAGTTGTTAGATATATTAATAGAGGGACCACCTCAGCTTTCAGTGGTGGCCATCTTGATAGCATTGGGTTGGGCAAGGTGGCTTTTGCTGCAGAGGCTTACAGCAGCAGTGATGTGAAGCATTATTTTAATTGTCACGCTTGGGTTCCAAAGCCTTACAGCTATGATGGTGATGATGACCAAATATTAGATATCATTATTAAGTTTCTAATGCCTTCATCTAGGTTGAGTGTAATAAAGGATAAAAATTATGAAATGAAAAAAAATTTCTTCATGAATATCTAATGATCAAGCGGTATTTGATTGTGGTTGATGATGTGTAGAGCATTGAAGTGTGGGATGTTATTCAAGAAATACTTCCGGATAATCAGAATGGAAGTGGAGTACTAATAACACTCACTGAAATTCATATCGTCACCTCATTTCAGTTTAAAAGTGGACAGAATATTTGGCTTGATTTAGTGCCCACTAGAGGACCATTGAGAGTTGTTTACCTTTTTGCTTGAAACTTTGTTTTCCTTACTTATCTATGTTTCCTGTACACCTAGAGACATCCACCAGGCAGTTATATCAGTTGTGGATATCTGAAGGTTTCATTCCAGACAATAGTGAGGCAATTGCCGAGAAGTACTTGGAACAACTAATGAATAGAGTCTTTGTTGATGCAAAGAAGAGAAGCGATGGAGGCAGAATCAACACATGCCCTATTCGTAGTCGTTGCTGGGCTTCATTGTTGCAAATGGCTCTCAAAGCGAAATTTACCTTTTCCCCTATCCTGGATCAAAAAGGTAAATTGCGAAAAAATGTCAAACGTGTGTACGTTTTTTAAAAACAAAGTGATTTTGCTTACTTAGATGATTGTGACTCGCACCTGCATTCTTTGTTGTACTTCAGAAAGCGACCACCTTGACCCCATAGATTGGGTGAAAATCGGTTGAGTAATGGACTTGGGATCTCTTGTTCTCAGCCAATTTCCATCCAAAATTGAAACTTTATTTCTTTTGATATTTGAAGTTGAATATCCCTTCCCTCAAAAGCCTGGCTTCATCATTATTAAGAAATCTCTGAATCTGTACCCCATAGCCATGCCCTTTAGCTAAATAGATCATACACTGCAGATGAATTTTGGAAGATGAACAAACTCAAGCATCTAGTCATTGAAGATGGTGAATGAAAGCAAGATGCCAAGGCTCTCCAAAATCGTCCGTGCCAAATACCTACTTCCTCAAAGTCTAATCCACTTGAGTTTCTCTAATACTGAACAAATGGATGATCCCATGCCTGCACTTGAACACTAGAAAAGTTGCCACTTCTTCAAGTGCTCAAACTGAAGCAAAACTCATATTCAGGTCGATAGCTGACTTGTAGGTCTGATGGTTTCCCAAAGCTCAAGATAGTGCACTTGAATTCAATGCCATGGCTAGAGGAGTGGACCATGAGGCTTGGAGCCAGGCCAAAACTAGAATGCTTGATTCTCAATTCTTGTGCTTACTGGAAAAAGATTCCTGAACAGCTTTGGTGCATAAAGAGCTTAAACAAATTCGAGTGTTGGTGGCCTCAGCCGGAGCTGAGACAAAAGCTACGGGACTTCGAAGATAAGGCGCAGTATGACAATCAAGTATATCCTTATGGAATTTGATTCGCATGGATTTAATTAGATGTAAGTTTTTCATTTTATGCAATATCATCAACCTTTAATTATTAATCTAATTTCATACATATGTTTTTTCTTTTCCTCAATATATTTGATAGTACGCAGCTTCCTAATGCTATAAAGTGTTTTCTAATTGTGGTTGCTTCTAAATTTTGTCTCAACATTAGAGATGAAGTGTTCATCACAGATCCTGAAGCTGACCCCGACCATTTTCCCTTGTGTATTGATTGTTGAACAGTCAGGAAAAACTATAATTTCAGAACCCTTGTGTATTGATCGTTGAACAATGAGGAAAAACTATAATTTCAGATCTTAAATTACTTGCGCAGGTGAAATTAGATCGGGAAATTTGTCAACTGTAGTGCAGCAAAAGTTTCAATTTCAACCAGAATCCGGCCTTGATCCTTTCAGTATTCACTTCTGTTGTCTACACATTATTGAGTCCTCAGGATTGATGCAGGACATTGTTGGGTTTCTTTGTTTTCAAGGATCTGCTACAAGCAATAATGTCAAGTTTTTGGATTCACTGTGTATATTCTATTCGTGTGTCTTCATTCTCGTAATGTGCTTGAAACTCCAGCTCAGTGTGGACGTGTGTGGTTTGGTCGTACCATGTGTAATACATGTTAATGGTCATAATTGTCTTAAGGGAATTCTGCATCACTTCCATTAGAAGAGAAGTTTGGATGTAGGCATCATCGCTGTTGAATCTACTGTTGATTTGCTCTATGTTTTCTATATTTTTTTAATTCAATTTCGGGGATTGGGTTTCTAGCATTGATTGTTGATACATTAGAGGACTAAATACAAGAAATAGAAACTGGGGCATATTGCCTAATCTTCAGAATCTCCAATTTTATGGAGATTTAAGCCCTTATCATTCATAAATAACTTGAATGCTGGATTGTTATTATCTTAGATTCTCGAAATAATAATCCGAATAATAATTATAAATGCTTGTTTTGAACAAATACTACCTATTATTTTAAACTTTGGACTTAGAAATTATAAATAGTATTAGCATGTGAATTTTAAGGAATTAGCTGATTCTGTCCAATTTTAAAGGTTGATGCCTCATGCTGACCTTATAGTCATTGGTTTTTGCTGAACAAATGAATGTGTATCATTTTTTTTCTTTTATTTTCTGTTATACTTTGATTCCCCTGCTTCTAGCTGATTCTGTTCTCCTTTATAACGAGAAATAAGTTATTTTTTGTGCTCTTATATATACATGTTAAGCCTGGATATGTGTGGTTTGGTTTGTTTTAATAATATGATTGTGTGGTGTCATCCGTAATACTTTTTAAGGGTGCAATCAAATGAGTTCATACCTTATAGTGAATTTGGTTAATTTCAAGATATTTTTTGGGATCTTCGGCTCTAGTTACTAATACAAAATTCCTCAAATCTCGATTGGAATTTGGGAGTCCGTCCTAAATGATACAAGATTTGATAAAAATTTCTCATTCTGATTTATTATTCGAGTTGAGATTCAAGATCTAGTTTTCTTCCAATTTAATAATCAAGGCAGGATTTGAGATGTTTGAAAATTTCATTCGAGATCCCTTAGGCAATCAAATGGGTCCATATATCCTTATAATGAATTTGGTTAAATTCAAGATACCCTTTTTTGGGATCTCCCGCTCTAACTGTTAATACGTGAACCTAGGCTGGCAAAATTATTCAGATACCAATCGAGATACAAACCCTATATAAGATTTGTTACAAATTTCATATCCCAATTTTCAATGTAGGTCAGGATTTGGGACCCCATTTTATACCGATTCATAAATTTCTTTATTTAGACAATAACTGATGACAGATTATTAGTTTAAAGCTCATGGAGTAAAGGTTGAATTATTGGTTCAATCATCCGCAATTTTCTGCAAGCATGCAACATATTAAACAAGAGATTATTTAATTATTTTTTGGGTTCTGTTATTAACAATAATGATTTTGAAGATATTAGTGGGAGAAAAATGGTTCTTTTAAATCATTTTCAATCTTGAGAAAAAGTTTTCTTGCTGGCATACACTGTCCTTTGTCTATATTTATATTTAATTCATACGCATATATATCATACATACATTAAATGAGTGTAATTCAATAAAAACATTTTATGATCTTTCTACTATATGAAAAATAACCTTAAAAAAAACAGTAAATGTACAATTACACAAGCTCCATTAATACTCTACCAATTAAATAGAGCACGTGTTCTTTTTAATATCCTCATTTCAGCTAATTGTATCTGTTGATGCCGAAATCCGGATGAGTTGATCGAATCTCAAATCCCTGCATCAGCATTAAATTTGTTTGGTGGGAAGCCGCTGATTAGTTAACACCATGAGCAGATTTTCTATGAGCAGATGTTCTATGAGCAGACAATCCATGAGCAGACAATCCATGAGCAGACGATCCATGAGCAGACAACCCATGAGCAGACAATCCATGAGCAGACAACCCATGAGCAGACAATTCATGAGCAGATGATCCATGAGCAGACAATCCATGAGCAGAGAACTCATGAGCAGATAACCTGTGAGCCTGTGAGCACAACCAACAGTCAGGAGGTACCGGAAGTTTTTCCGACGAGAACCCTCCGACGCTCAAGTCAGCGATTTGGGTCTTACTTAGAAAAATCCATACCACAATTCATGTGGATTAATTATGATTGCTTTAAACAAAAAAGCTTTTAAGTAAATTTAAAGGAAAATAACTGAGAATAATTAATCTTAAAAAAATCATAAGCGAAAGAGAAATTTTCCAGTGGTAGAGAGAGAAAAAGGTCCAATGGGTTCAGTTGCCCAGAGAGAGAGAGAGAGAGCTAGAAGAATCCCCCTTTTCCTTCCCTTTCCTAGGGTTTTTATAGGAAACTATAGCGGTTTTTATCCTCTCCCCTAGAATTCTCAAGAAAACTACTAATTTTTACTAATTTTCAGCCCACTAAGAATATGGTCCCTAAAAAATGTTTTGTCTTCCCGGTAACTTCCTGAAAATCTCCTGGTAAAAATGTGCGCACCACATTTACTTTTTCATCCTATTGTGTCTCATATCTACCGAGGTGTCTTTTTGCTCACAACTTAAAATTCCTTTATCTGCTCACCATATTTTATTTCCTAAACATGACATAGAAGTTTTTCTCTTTTTGGGTGTTGTGAAATGGTAATTTGAGAACCCATAGTTAATTAAATGTAGATTCCATGAATTTTGCACCGTTGACTTAACTCGAAGAGTAAGACTTCGATGTAACTACCGAAGTCAACAAATTCTTTGTCAAAATAAAATCTACATTTACTTTTTCATTTATTCTAAAACTTAATTATAAACATGACATAGAGTAAAATGGTAAAATAGTTAGATGTCAGTTGCATACGAGGACATAATTTCTTTGTCAAATAAAATTGTCCCTAAAACTTAATTATAAACTATGAGTAAATAAAAACAAAGGTGGACATAATTTTATTGATTGTCCCATTTTATTTGCTAATTTTTATTTGCTTGCAGTGGGACGACTTTAAATGTTGTCATGTGGCTGCACAAATGGACTAATTCCTGTCACAACTTGATAGTCTATATTAGCGCGGACTGTTGTGACAAATGAACCTCTATTTCGATTGCGTACCCCAATATGTTAGAAAAAAGAAATATGAAAATAAAAAGAAAATAGGACATCATCAAGTATCAATCAAAGATCAATTTGTTTTATCCACTTTTAAGAAAGAAAAGGTAAAAACAATCCTACTGGGGACTATAAAGTTTATCTCAGAAGAAAAAGCACTACAATAGTCGAACACAAAGAAGAGTAATAATGAGAAAGGAGTTGCATATAAATTGAAGATTTTTATTATTTTTTTAAAGAAGGGCCCGACATCATGATTGCTTTCATTTAGCAAAGGATATATGAAAAAGAGATGAATATTGCACTTTAGATTTGGATAATTGCGATTGGATTTTGAATTGTTTGGATTAGGAAAAAAAAATCATTCGAATCCAACCTGAATCTCAAATACAATCGATCGGATTTAAAATAAATCGGATCTGATAAATATTTCAGACAAATTTGGTTTCAGATTGTTTCGGATTTAAATGATATTTTAGATTCAAATGGTATTTTAAGTTCAGATTGAATTTGGATTTTGGTCTTTTTGATAATTTTTACATAAAATTCATAAAATCTATATATATATATATATATATATGAGTAGTGCTAAACGTCGGGAAAGCTGAGAGAACCCTAAGAGAAACGACAGCTTGTGCTGCCGCTTCGCGCGTGTTCTCTTGGCCCCACCTCCCACTTTACTTTCTCTTTTCTTTTTAACATAACATTTGCTGCAGTCAGCCTTTTGCTGCAGTCAACTCATCTCTCCAGCACCAGAAACTATCGTATCTTCTCCCTTCCCTCAATTTCATCGGCACTCTCTCTCATCAACCGCATCGTTACCGACAACCACCTCTTTCTCTTCAGCTCATCACGACAGACACCACCAGTCCGGTTCGTCACTTCGTCCGGTCTCTCCATTATTCCAAGTGTGTTTCCCCTATTTTTTGTTCTAAAAAACCCAAAAAAATGAAGAACAACACCTGTATTGATTTTGATTTTTTGATTCCAAGTCAAAGGGGTGCTTGGCTTTTAATTATACAAGAAGATGAAACCAAATTTTGATGTTGATGGAGAAGAAGAAACAAAACTAATAGGAGGAAAAAGAAGATTGTTAACATGAATATGTTAATAATATTGATTTTGATGATAACAAACTTTAAATGGTTTTTTATTAAAATGTTGGAGCTATTCCTTAATAAACGAAAGCCTTATAATCATTCCAATCATATTCATAAAATATGGTCTTTCAAATTAGAAAATGATTCTCTGCAAAATCTGGTTTAAAATGTGATTCTGGAAATAAACGGTGAACCGTTTTCTTTCAAATGGTTAACCGATTAAAAACAGAGAGCAACATATTGCCTAAGCTCTAACCGATTAAGAAAAACGGAAAACACAAAAAGCTGGGAAGGCTACTGGAATTTAACGATGAACCGTTTATTTAAACGGTTAAACGATAAAATCCAGAATTGAAGGTTGTACTCTTCTGGCACCGTTTAACAAAATCGGATAAGGCTAAATTGTTTTGCAGGTTACTGGAAACAAACGGCAAACCGTTTATTACAAACGGCAAACCGTTTATTACAAACGGTTAACCGATAATATCCAGAGAGGTCACTTCATGCAAATCCTTAACCGTTTAATGTAAACGGATAACTGATGTTCATCTTGCAGGTCTCTGGAATTTAACGGTGAAAGGGTAATCCTAAACGGCAAACCGTTTATTTGAAATTTGGCCCAACGGTAACTTTTGACCAGCCTAAATGGTTAACCGTTAATGGTTAACGGCGAACCGTTTTCGGGCAAACAGTTTGTAACAGCTAGTTTTTTCAGCTCCAACTATAAATAAGCTCATTCAAATTCAAACAAATCTGATCACAACACGACTATTGAGCTTATACTAGAGAATACAATCTTCATAGAGCTTTGAACACATTCTTGCTTCATCTATTCACATATTGGGCATCATTTTGTAATCTTAAATATTGTGAGAGGTAAAAAAAATTTGTAATCTTTTATTTTGAGTGATTGTAAGTGTTGGGATACACTTGGGTTAAAGAGATTGGGATAATCTCTTGTTGTAAAGGTTATTGACACATTGGAAGTCAAGTGTAAGCATTTGAAGCCTTGGAGGCTTGCTTAGTGGAATCCTCAAGCCCGGAAAGCTTGGAGGCGTGGACGTAGGCGAGGTTCGCCGAACCACGTAAAAATCTCTGTGTTTGAATCTCTCTTCCCTTATCTTTTTATATTGTGATCAACTTATTTGTTATTGCTTTGAATTTGGTTTATATTTGCATTAAGTTTTTCTTTATAAATTGAATAATTTTTAGAATTCCAATTCACCCCCCTCTTGGGTTGTATAACTAGAATTTCGTTTGGTATCAGAGCCTTGTTCTCTTATTAGGACTTAATCGTCTAGAGTAAAAGATCCATGGCAACCCTAAATGACTCAACCTTTAGAGAAGGGCAATCCACAACTAGACCACCGTTCTTTGACGGTAATGACTATGCATATTGGAAAACTAGAATGAGAATCTATTTGCAAGCTTTAGATTATGAAATTTGGGAAATTGTATGCGATGGTCCGTTTTTGCCCCTAACTAAAAATGAATTCGGGGAAGATATTCCAAAACCTTCAAGGGAATGGAATGAATTGGAAAAGAGAAAAGCTTCTCTAAATTCCAAAGCTATGAATGCTTTATTTTGTGCACTTGATAAGAAAGAATTTCATCGAGTATCTAGTTGTGAAAGTGCCAATGAAATTTAGCACAAACTTGAAGCACAAATCAAGTGAAAGAGTCGAAAATTAGTAGGTACACTCGACAACATGAGTTGTTCCAAATGGAACAAAATGAGAGTGTGTACTCTATGTATACGAGATTTACGGACATAGTAAACACCCTAGAAGCCTTAGGAAAGACCTTCTCAAATAGCGAAAAAGTTAAGAAAATCATTAGGTCACTTCCGAAAGAATGGAGACCAAAAAGAACCGCTATTGAAGAGGCCAAAGATTTAAATACTTTAGCTCTTGATGATTTAATTGGTTCTCTCATTTCATATGAAGAAGATTTGGCAGCAGAAAAAGGGCATGAGGAGAAAAAGAAAAGCATTGCTCTCAAATCTTCAAAATATGAGAGTGATGGGGAGAGTGAATCGGATGATGAAGAGCTAGCCATGCTAGCAAGGAGGTTCAGAAAATTCTTCAAGAAAACCAGAGAGTGAAGAAATTTCAGAAACTTCAAGAACCAAAGGGAGAAGAAAGAGGTAATCACATGCTATGAATGCAAGAAGTCTGGCCATATAAGATCGGAGTGCCCACTTATCAACAAACTCAAGAAGAAAGCAATGGTTGCAACTTGGGATGATAGCCAGGAAGATTCAAGTGATGAAGAAGGATTGCAAGAAGTATCAAACCTAGCGCTTATGGCAATAGGAGGGGATGATGATCTCAATGAGGTAAGTGATCCCACCTATGATGAATTGTATGGTGCTTTTAAAGAATTGCATAATGAGTTGATGAAGATTGGTAAAAAGAATGTATGTCTTAAAAGGAAATGGCAAAGCTTAAAAATGAAAATGAATCTCTAAATGCAAGAATTGCATGCCTAGAAGTAGAGAACAAAACATTGCATGATGAAATTGCATTATCAAATGAGAAACCTAGCATCTCACATGAGCATTTAGAATCACACATAGATGATTTGAAAAATGAAAACCAAATGCTTAAGAAAAAGAGCAATGAGTTGAATGAGATTGTTTTGAAATTTACAAATGGGCAAAAGATGTTGGATAATATGCTTAACTCACAAAAATGTGTTTTTGATAAAGGAGGACTTGGGTATAAGCCTAACTTGAAGCAAAAGTATTATAAGAATTATTTTGTTAAAGCTACCTCCACAAGTGATCATAAGATTGTTTGCCATTATTGTAATCAAAATGGTCACATGAAATATAGATGTCCCGTGAAAAGGAATGCATATTATGGTGTCAAATGTATTTGGGTTCCAAAAGGAACCGTTGCTAACTCTCAAGGACCAAAAAAGCTTTAGGTACCTAAAACTTGAGATTTTCCTTGTAGGGCTTAAAGAAGAAGAAAAATAAATGATACTTGGACAGTGGTTGTTCAAGGCACATGACTGAAAATTATGCATGGTTCTCAAGCTTCACCAAAATTGAAAATGGTGGAGACGTATCTTTTGGAGACAACTCAAAAGGAAAAATTCTTGGAATTGGAAATGTTGGTAAAGTTTCCTCAACTCTAATTGAGAATGTATGTTTGGTTGAGAACTTGAAACACAACTTAATTAGTATTAGTCAATTATGTGACAAATGTTATAAAGTCATCTTTGATAAATTTAGTTGTGTTATTGAGAATTCATGTAATGGCAAGATCTTATTTGTTGGGAATAGATGTGGTAATGTTTATATCATTGACATAGAATGTGTATCTACTCTTGATAAATGTTTTTTGGCATTGCATGATGATAGTTGGTTATGGCATAGAAGGTTAGGACATGCAAGTATGGATTTGATTTCAAAAATTTTGAAAAATGATTTAGTTAAAGGTCTTCCAAAAATTGGTTTTCAAAAAGATAAGATTTGTGAAGCTTGTCAATTTGGAAAACAAATCAAAACATCTTTCAAAAATAAAAATCATATTTCTACTTCAAAACCACTTCAACTTCTTCACATAGATTTATTTGGGCCCTCTAGATATGCTAGTTTAAATTACAAATATTATGCATTTGTGATAGTGGATGATTATTCTAGATATACTTGGGTATTATTCTTAGCCAATAAGGATGATGCTCTTGATGCCTTTAAAGTGCTTTGTAAGAAAATACAAAATGAAAAAGGGTATGGTATTGCATGCATTAGGAGTGATCATGGAAGAGAGTTTGAAAATCATGCATTTGAGATTTTTTGCAATGATTTTGGCATTGAGCATCAATTTTCATCACCTAGAACTCCACAACAAAATGGAGTTGTTGAGAGAAAGAATAGTTCCATTCAAGAAATGGCTAGGACTATGTTGAATGAAAATTCATTGCCTAAGTATTTTTGGGCGAGGCCACAACACCGCTTGTTATGTTTTAAATCGTGTGTTGATTAGACTTAACCTTAACAAAACTCCATATGAGCTTTGGAAACATAGAAAACCCAACATTGGTTATTTCAAAGTGTTTGGATGCAAATGTTTTATTTTGAACACAAAAGACAATCTTGGCAAATTTGATCCAAAATCTAATGTTGGTATTTTTCTTGGATATTCAAACTCAAGCAAAGCTTATAGAGTTTATAACAAAAATACATTAGTTGTAGAAGAATCTATGCATGTTACTTTTGATGAGTCTAACCCCTCATCTACGGAGAAAGTTGTTGTTGATAATGATGTAGATGAAGACTTAAAAAAAGAATCATCAAAAGATAACCAAAAGGATGCGTCTCATGGGAATCAAGATGAGCAACATGAAGAAATGAATGTAGAGCAAAATGAAGGTGCATCTCAATCACTCCTCAAGGAGTGGAGGTATGTTTCTTCTCACCCTAAGGATGTAATTTTAGGAGATCCCTCACGAGGTGTTACAATTAGATCATCTCTTAGAAATACTTGTGAGCATAATGCATTTATTTCTCAAATTGAACCCAAATCCTTTGCGGATGCGGAAAATGATGAATCTTGGATTATGGCGATGCAAGAGGAGTTAAATCAATTTGAAAGAAACAATGTATAGGAATTAGTTCCTAAACCGGAACATCAATCCGTCATAGGTACTAAATGGATATTTAGAAATAAGATGGATGAATCCAGTGTGGTTGTAAGGAATAAAGCTAGATTAGTGGCTCAAGGTTACAACCAAGAAGAAGGAATTGATTTTGATGAAACATTTGCACCCGTAGCTAGACTAGAATCAATTAGAATATTGTTGGCATTTGCATGTCATAAAGATTTTATTTTATTTCAAATGGATGTGAAAAGTGCCTTTTTGAATGGTTTTATAATGGAAGAAGTGTATGTAAAACAACCCCCTGGTTTTGAAAATGAAAGATTTTCAAATCATGTTTATAAGTAATTTAAAGCTTTGTATGGCTTAAAACAAGCACCTAGAGCATGGTATGATAGACTTAAGAATTTCTTGTTAGAAAATGATTTTTCAATGGGTAAAGCGGATACTATTTTATTTGTCAAACATAAGGAAAAAGACATACTTGTTGTTCAAATTTATGTTGATGATATTATTTTTGGTTCTACTAATGAATTATTGTGTAAAGAATTTTCATCTTACATGAGTAATGAATTTGAAATGAGTATGATGGGAGAGTTGAAGTACTTCCTTGGGCTGCAAATAAAACAAAATGAGAAAGGAATTTTCATAAATCAAGCCAAGTATGTAAAAGATCTACTCAAAAGATTCGGCATTGATGACTCAAAGACCAAAAACACTCCAATGAGCACAATAACCAAACTTGACAAAGATGAAAAAGGCAAGGAAGTGGATATAAAAATGTATCGAGGTATGATCGGATCTTTACTTTATTTAACTGCAAGTAGACCCGATATCATGTTTAGTGTATGCTTGTGCGCAAGATTTCAATCTTGTCCCAAGGAATCTCATTTGCTTGCTGTTAAAAGAATTTTCTGTTATTTGAGTGGAACCGTAGATATTGGCCTTTGGTATCCTAGGGGGACTCATATAGATTTAACATGTTATTCGGATGCGGATTTTGCTGGTTATAAAGTTGATAGGAAAAGCACTAGTGGAACATGCTATATCCTAGGTCACTCACTTGTTTCATGGTTTAGCAAGAAACAAAATTCTGTTGCACTCTCAACTACCGAGGCCGAATATATAGTTGCAGGAAGTTATTGTGCACAAGCTCTTTGGATGAAACAAACACTTAGAGACTATGGTATTAACCTAGAACAAATTCCTATTAAGTGTGATAATACTAATGCTATAAATCTTTCAAAGAATCTCATTCAACACTCTCGAACCAAGCATATAGAAATAAGACATCATTTCTTGAGAGATCATGTTCAAAAGGGGGATATTGCATTAAAGTTTATTTCTACAGAAAAGCAACTCGCCGATATTTTTACCAAACCTCTTGGCGAAGAACAATTTTCAAAGATTCAGCATGAACTTGGAATGATGAAATTTTCACATTAACGTTACTATTCATGCTACTGAGTGTATTGAATTGATTGACTTCTTGGTGAATTGATGATTTAAATGCTTAAGCTTGATATTCAAATGATGTGCTTGCTTTGTTAATTCTTGATTGATTATATGAATTAATTGCTTCAATACATGTTCATGAATCATGCATTAAAATGGCTCATGAAACATTTTTAGATCAATTAAATGATCTTGGAATGTATTATTTGCTGGCAAAAAATTAAATCAAATGTGCGAAATTATTAATAAAATAAACGGCTAACCGTTTCCAATAAACGGTGTACCATTTTATTCCAGAAACTCGATTATGTTGACTGCCTTTTAACCCTTTTACCGTTTGTTGCAATCGGTAAACCGTTTAAAATCAGAGAGCTCGCTAGCAGTTACTCCTCAGCCGTTAAGAGTTTAACCTTTAACAGTTTCCCATTCTTTAGCCTCTGGAAGTTGCCCCTTAACCGTTTAAATAAACGGTTAACCATTTTCGTGATTATAAAACTGTTCAAAGGTTTTTTCTTCTCCTTCTCCAGTTGCCCCTTCACCGTTTCGACCATTGTTGCACAGCCGAATCCTCCTCTGCCCTCAAACCTTCATTTTTCTTGTTTTTCTTGCCAAATCAAACCTATAACATCATTTCTTATCACCTTTAGAACACTTTCACCGATTCAAATCCTCAAATCAAGCCCAAAATTGAAAAATCCCAAATCTAAACCCTAACTGCAGCCGTTCGGGTTTCTTCCTTTTTAACCCGATTCTTCCCTTTCTTCAGCCAAATTGAGCATCAAAATCACATCCTTTACTCATTCCTAAGCAAATAATCGGTTCATCTTCTTCTCATCACATCTCTCCCGCAATTTTCAAACTCCTTTGTGCTTCACCATGGCTGCACCCCCTCGAAGAAATCTCAGGCGAAAATCTGTGCCTCCAAGGAACCCTATACCACTACGGGAAGTCTCTGAATTTGCAATAATTCATTTCCCCATGCCTTCCTTGGCCAAGCGGTTCGAGAATCGCTTCAATGGTCGAAAGGTACTTGATTCTTCTTATGTTGAAATAGATGATTTCAGTACCTTAGTTGTATGTGGTAGAAGTATTAGGGATATGCTTCAGCCTTGGGAGTCTGCCATTGACTTTGATGACCGAGTTTATCCCAACTTAGTACGAGTCTTTTATTCGAACATGGAAATCTCCGCAACTCGCCTAAATAGGATAGTTACTCAAGTCGGCGGTGTGCCTATTGAATTTGATGATGCGGACCTAGCTGACTTTCTTGGTATCTCTAGGGAGGGTCATGATATTTACACCTCTAGGAAAGCCCTTTTTTTTTTACAGTTTTTGTCATACTGATGGAGTCCGTAATATTTGTCGTCGTCGAGACTTGTCTGATGAGATCTGTCTTCTACCTTTTCGGTCTCAACTTTTACCTCTCTAAGTTCGCATTCTTCACACTATTTTACAGCACATAGTGACACCTAGGAAGGGTCACTCGGATGAGGTTACGAGGTTGGACGTTGGCCTATTAGATAGCCTCATTTCAGGCCATCTCATTAACCTCGGCTATGTTATTGTGCGGCACATGTTGAGTACTCCCGCAGTTAACCACCACTTGCTTCCATATGGCAGTATCATTACTAAGATACTACGACGCTTTGAGGTGCCTCTTCTTGATACCACTTATATGGAGACTAGAGGGATTGGTCCTGAGGCCATAACTAGTATCGGTTTTACTAGGAAGAATGGTGAGTGGATAAAGACAAACAACTCCAAAAACCGGGATACCTTGGTTGCTCCAGAGGACGATCGGATGCTCAACGATGTCTATCCTCCCGATAAGCTTCCATATTTTAGATTAGGAGCTCATCCTCATCCTCCGCGTCGCCGTTTTGTCCCTTGGCCTCCAGCTGACTCTGACTCTGACTCTGAGGAGCGTGCGATGGGTGCTGACATTCCCTCCTCTTCCGAGCCGCCTCTAGCTCCCAAGCAGCCTCCTGCTCCTGAGCCATCTGATGTTCCTGAGCAGCCATCTGCCTCTGAACCACCTCCAGCTCTAGTTTAGCCCCCTGCTTCAGATGTTGTGCAGCAGTTGATTGCTGATGTTCACCGAATTTCGGAGCGCCAGCAGCTGATTCTTGATCGGTTGGACACTTTTTCCCGTGACCACCAGCAGCTACGTTCTGACTTTCAGACCTTCCAGCAGCAGAGCATTGATCAGTAGCTTGAGCTTATCGCTGGACAGCACACTCTTCTCCACTATTTCGGCTATGATCCGGGGAGCACATCTTCTCCACCTCCATAGTTTCTGAGTTCTATTTTCGCACATACATTTCATATTTTGGTTGTTTGCGTGTTGCCATTTATATTTTTATATACACTGCTACCTCTATATGCTCTTTATGGATTTTGATGACATGTTTTTATGATGTTCTTGATGTTGGATGACTTGATATTGGTTGATGAAATTGTTGGTTTATTGGTTAATGGAGTTGTTGGTTTGTTTGTTCATGGCGTTGTTGGTTTGTTGAATGATGGAGTTGTTGTTAATATATTTTGGAAGTGTTTTAATCTCATTTTGTATTAGTGGTTTTGATCCATTTTAAGGGGAAACTCTGCCAAAATTTTCACTCGCCAAAACCGGGTAACTTCTTTAACGGATTTGCGGTTTTCCTTTCTCTCTTTTCTTTTTGATGATGAAGGGGGAGATAATTATGAGGAGATTTAAAATGAATTTAAAAATATTTTCTTGAGCAAAAGTCTTTTTATTGGACATTTCTTAATTTGGTCATACATTTAGGGGGAGCATATATTAAGGGGGACCAAAATATTGAATGAAGTTTGTCATCATCAAAAAGGGGGAGATTGTTAACATGAATATGTTAATAATATTGATTTTGATGATAACAAACTTTAAATGGTTTTTGATTAAAATGTTGGAGCTATTCCTTAATAAATGAAAGCCTTATAATCATTCTAATCATATTCATAAAAGATGGTCTTTCAAATTAGAAAATGATTCTCTGCAAAATCTGGTTTAAAATGTGATTCTGGAAATAATCGGTGAACCGTTTTCTTTCAAACAGTTAACCGATTAAAACCAGAGAGCAACATATTGCCTAAGCTCTAACCGATTAAGAAAAACGGAAAACACAAAAAGCTGGAAAGGCTACTGGAATTTAACGGTGAACTGTTTATTTAAACGGTTAACTGATAAAATCCAGAATTGAAGGCTGTACTCTTCTGGCACCGTTTAATAAAACCGGATAAGGCTAAATTGTTTTGCAGGTTACTGGAAACAAACGGCGAACCGTTTATTACAAACGGTTAACCGATAATATCCAGAGAGGTCACTTCATGCAAATCCTTAACCGTTTAATGTAAACGGATAACTGGTGTTCATCTTGCAGGTCTCTGAAATTTAACGGCGAAAGAGTAATCCTAAATGGCAAACCGTTTATTTGAATTTGGCCCAACGATAACTTTTGACCAGCCCAAATGGTTAACCGTTAATGGTTAACGGCGAACCGTTTTCGGGCAGACAGTTTGTAACGGCTAGTTTTTTCAGCTCCAACTATAAATAAGCTCATTCAAATTCAAACAAATCTGATCACAACACGACTATTGAGCTTATACTCGAGAATACAATCTTCATAGAGCTTTGAACACATTCTTGCTTCATCTATTCACATATTGGGCATCATTTTGTAATCTTAAATATTGTGAGAGGCAAAATAAATTTGTAATCTTTTGTTTTGAGTGATTGTAAGTGTTGGGATACACTTGGGTTAAAGATATTGGGATAATCTCTTGTTGTAAAGGTTATTGACACCTTGGAAGTCAAGTGTAAGCATTTGAAGCCTTGGAGGCTTGCTTAGTGGAATCCTCAAGCCCGAAAAGCTTGGAGGCGTGGACGTAGGCGAGGTTGGCCGAACCACGTAAAAATCTCTGTGTTTGAATCTCTCTTCCCTTATCTTTTTATATTGTGATCAACTTATTTGTTATTGCTTTGAATTTGGTTTATATTTGCATTAAGTTTTTCTTTATAAATTGAATAATTTTTAGAATTCCAATTCACCCCCCTCTTGGATTGTATAACTAGAATTTTAAAGATAATTGTGATGATGATGTTGTTGATGAAGAAGATGAAATTGGCGATGGAGAGAAGTAACGAAGAAATTGCAAAAGAGAGAGAAAGAAAAAAGAGAAGAAGAAGAAGATAAAAGAAGAAAAAAATAAAAGAGAGATAAAATAATATAAAAAACAAAAGAGGAAATGCTTAAAGTAAAGTGGGGGTGGGGCTAAGAGAACATGCGCGAAACGGTAGCACAAGCTGCCGTTTCTCTCAGGGTTCTCTCAGCCTTCCCGACGTTAAGCATTTTCCTATATATATATATATAGTAGTGCAATCCCAATCGAATTGTTTGAATTAAAGTGGATCCAATCCATCGGATGCACAAATTTTATCCAATCGGATATATATGGCAACATCCAAATCCAAATCAGATCGAATCATATATATCCGAATCTAATCCATGAACACCTTTAGCCCTATTGGAATGATCATCTAACGATTCAAACTATAACGTATTCTGTTGTAGTCTGTAGAGCGCTTGAAAAGAAAATCTCTAACAATAGCAACTATTATGCATTAGATGCATCAATGAATTGTTGAAAATTGATTAAAAAAAAAAAGAAAGGTGGCGTCAAATTTGGTGGCTTAACCACCAAATTTGTTGACCAAAATTTGTTGATCAAATTTGATGGCTAAGCCACCAATTTTGATCAAAATTGGTGGGCATAATTACGCAAGTTTTTTCCTATAAATAGGAGGGTGCTCCTACTAACTTTTGTATCCAATTGAGAGCATTCAATAGGAGCATTTGGCTCCTCAATATGGGTATTACAGGTTTGTTTTGTTCAGGGATATTTCTCGTGATTATGTATTTGGGGCTTGGGTGAGAGAAATTTATTTATGAGAGTGTGGTTGTAATAATTTTTCACATAGTGAATATTTTTTTCTCTGGTTGTCTTTTGACAACGGCAGTGGTTTTTCTCCGGATTTAGAGTTTTCCACCTAAATCTTGTGTTGTGTGATTGGTGTATTCTCTATTTAATTTTTTCTGTTAATTTATTGCTTGATAAATTGCTTGGAGTGATCTTGGGAGGAAAACTCAATTTCTTAACATGAATCGATTTCTAAGGTGATGCTTTTTCTCTCTAGACAAGCTTTATGGTCCCAGCGGAATTATTTTTAATCTTTCAGTCTTTTGAGAGGGCAAAAAAGAAACTAGTCTTGATAGCCTATTTTACTTTCTTCATACACATATATATAAAACACAAATTATAAGACACCATTTTATCTTCTTGCATAAAGAATATTTTATGTACACGTACATTATACCTCAGATTTTGTGCAGAAAATCATTATTGTACATCAATAATTTCTCAATATAATTCCTCTTATCAATCAGTATCCCCACGGCACCTGCAGCATTTAGTTTTAAGATTCATTTTCCAGTACTGCTCTGCCTTGATCTATTCTACTTTGACAGCCACCTGAACTTGATTCAACTTCTTGATAGAAGGAGGTATTGGTGCCATCCTCAGTTGATTATGTTGACTAATGTTGAAGTAAAAGGAGAGCTTTTAACCTTTTTTTTTATAATTATTTTCTTTGCATGCTAGGGCTGCTGGCTACTGACTACCGAGAGTGAAGGAGATATGGACATCAACCTTGGACTATTTTCAGAGAGACTGAGAAGGGTGCCAGCTGGTGAAGAATTCACGGTGCCCGATGCTGCTAAACAACCTATTCAGAACCTTTACACTGAGACTGAAATCGTTGCTTCTTGGCTGACGGACTGTGGATACAACACTGCTTGGTTTATGTGGCAAGTCAATGCAGAAGAGGGTCAAACTCTTGCAGAATTAGAAGATTTTAAGGCTATCATTGACAAAATCAATTGTTTTTCATATGTATCTAAGTAGGCAATTGACACATTCGCTATCAAAGATCACTCAAATGAAGAGTCAAAGCGGATGTAGCGAGGACATTTGTGATGCTCTGCTAGGACTCCAAAGCAAAATCATTGATATAAAACAACGGATGCGTGAAGTTCAAAGACATCCACTCCGGAATCATTGATGAGCTCAAATCGATTGAAGCAAAAGCCGGTAATTTTTCTGCATCCTCATCTTTTAAGGATAGGGACACGGTGGGTCTAGATAATAGAATGGAGGATTTATTAGATCTACTGATAGAGTGACCGCCTCAACTTTCGGTAGTGGCCGTACTTGATAGCATTGGATTGGACAAGACGGCTTTCGCCGCAGAGGCTTACAGCAGCAACTATGTGAAGCATTATTTTGATTGTCACGCTTGGGTTGAAGAGTCTTTACCATATGATGCTGACCAAATATTATACGACATTATTAAGTTTGCGATATCTTCACGTAGGTTGAGTGAAATTATGAAAGAAAGTTCGAAAATGAAAAAAATTATTCTTCATGAATATGTAATGACCAAGCGGTATTTGATTGTGCTTGATAATGTGTGGAGAATATCAGTATGGGATGTTATTCGAGAAATACTTCCCGATAATCAGATTGGAAGTAGAGTATTGATAACACTCAGTCAAATTGAGATCGTCACCTCATTTCGATTCGAAAATGGAGAGAACATTGGGCTTGATTTTGTGCCCACTGGAGGACCATTGAGAGTTACATACCAAGGATGGCCTTTCCACATCTTATATCATGGAAGCATCTCACTGAAAGAAAATATAGAGGAAGCACTTGATGAACCCGAGGGCTTCAAGTCGTGCATATTGTATTTTACCTTTTTACTTGAAACTTTGTTGTTTCTACTTATCTGTGTTTCCCGTACACTTTGAGATATGCACCAAGCAATTATATCGATTGTGGATAGTCTGAAGGTTTCATTCATAAACAACGAGGCAATTGCTTGAGAAGTACTTTGAACAACTAATCAATGGAGCCTTTGTTGATGCGGGGAAAGAGAAGTGATATAAGCAGAATCAACACATGCTCTATTCCTGGGAGTTGCAGTCCTGCGTTGTTGACTGTGGCTTTCGAGGGGGAATTTATCATTTCCCCAATCATGGATCAGGAAGTTAGATTACGGGAAAATGTGAAACGCTTTTTACGCTCACGGAAAATTGAATGATTTTGCATTTTTAGATGATTTTGACTCGTTCCTCCATTCTTTGTTTGTACCTCACTTGAAGCCAATACCTTGACCCCACTTATTGCGAGAAAATCAGAAAAATGTTCAAATTTCTCGAGTATTGAACTTGGGATCTCTTGTTCTCATCCGATATCCTTCCTAATCAAAATTTTATTTCTTTTGAGATATCTCAAGTTGAATATCCCTTCCTCAAAAGCCCGCCTTCATCGTTCTTAAGTAGTCTTTTGAACTCCGTACACCCTAGAGATGCCCTTTAGCTACATAGATCATATAGCAGATGAATTTTGGAAGATGAGCAAACTGAGGTATCTAAATTTTGGAGCGATCACACTTCCTGCACATCCAGGAAAATATTGCGGCTCTCTGTAAAATCTCAATTTCATTTCAGCCTTGCATCCTTGCTGCTGTACTGAAGAGATATTGGGCAGACTACCTAATCTTCAAAATCTCCGGATATGGGGAGATTTAAGTTATTATCAATCTTTGTTGTCCAAAAGTCTCTGTAGATTGAGCTGCCTCGAGTCATTGAAGTTGGCGAATGAAAGCAAGATGCCACGGCGATCCAATATCATCCTTGCTGAATACCAATTTCCTCCAAGTCTAACCCACTTGAGTTTTTCGAATATTGAGCTAATTGATGATCCCATGCCGGAACTAGAAAAGCTGCCAGTTCTTCAGGTGCTCAAACTGAAGTATTCAGGTAGAAAGCTGGCTTGTAGCTCTGATGGCTTTCCAAAACTCAAGGTGCTGCACCTTAAATCTATGCTATGGTTAGAGGAATGGACTATGGGGATTAGAGCCATGCCGAAACTAAAATGCTTGATCATCAACCCTTGTGCTCACTTGAAAAGGATTCCTGAACAGCTTTGGTGCCTAAAGAGCTTAAACAAATTGGAGTTGTGGTGGCCTGAGCCCAAGCTGAGACAACAGCTACGGGAATTCGAGGATAAGGAGCAGTATGGCATTCAGCTATACCCATATGGAATTTGATTAGCATGGATCGAATTTGATGTAATTTTTTTTCCTTTTTATCCAATAACTTCAACCTCTAATTATTTATCTAATTTCACGTAAACATCTAGTCTCTATGATTGATTTGATAGTACGCAGCAGCCTAAATAATAATGATACCATAAAGTGTTTTCTACATTCTAATTGTGGTTGCTTCTAATTTTTTTCACAACAAAGACTTGGAAGTGTCCATCACATTCCCTGATACTGACACTAATCATTAATCCCTTATTTATAGAAGAGGCATAACCCTTATGTATTGGTTGTTGAAATAATCAAGAAAAACTGAAAAATAAGATATTCAATTACTTGTATGTGTAGGTCAAAGCAAAGCGGAAAATATCTTAACTGTACTGCAGCCAAAGTTTCAATTTCAATAAGAATCCAGTCTTCACTGAAATTGTTTGGTTTCTTTGTTTTCAAGGATTATATCATATTCGGATTAATATTTTGTACAAAAGTTTGATTGATTGTTTTACTTTCTATTTCACATTCACCGGTGTGTATTCAATTTGTCAACATTCAAGTTGCATATATGTTATTGTTTTTTATTTTATTTTATATTTTTTCTAGTTTTTGAGTAGTGGTACAGTTCAATCTCATTACTTCAGTTAGATGAAAAATGTTTGTGCTGTGATCACATCTCATCATCTTAAAACTGATTGTGAAATGGTTGTTGGGTCATCTTCACATGTCTCATCAAAGCCATAGAAAGAGAGAGACTTAAAGAGAAAAAGTTGTATATTCTTGGAATGATTGTGAAATGGTCCTTGTTCTTCAGTGGATGTAGGCACTTTGATTCAATTTTGAGTTTGGGTTTCTGGGAATGATTCTTGATACGTCAAAGAGGGTCTTAAGTGTGTGATCTTGGTACTAACAGAGGATTAAACACAACAAAAAGAAACTGGGGCATATTGTCTAATCTTCATAGCCTCCAAATATATGGAGATTTTAGCCCTTGTCAATCTGGGTTGTCCAACAGCCCTTGTAAAATAAAAAACCATCACTAATCCTTGGTGACTTTAAGGATCCAGTAAGGACTAGGTAGAATTGAAGAGGAGATTTAACGAGTAAAGTTCTGAAAGTGGAAGATTTAAAATTTAGTTGTAAGCGAATAAAGATTTAAGATTTAATATTTAAAATTTAGTTCTTTCTCTATTGGTTGATTAGCATTTAATTGCACTAAGAGAATAAAGAGCAGCTGTGATCGTTTTCACATTTGCCTTGTAATGCAGTGCAATGAAGTTGATGGCGAGAGGATGTGCTGCTGCTCACTCTCAATTCTTTACAATCACATCAAAGCCCTCGTTTGCGTGCGGAGAATTCCCTTTTGTATTAAAATTGATCCTTCTGCTTTGGTTGTCATTGGATTCTTATGGTTTCTTCACTCTTTAGCCAGTAACATAATGTTGAGTTTATTGATTTTGCTATCTTAAGAATGTCCAAGATGTTGATGCCGAAAAAGGACTTCAACAACTGAATTTGTTTTTAGTGGAAAACTAGTACGAACAAAATTTGAATGTTTTATGGACTTTAAATCTGCAACTTGAAAGCTACAGAAACCGGTCACAACTCGCCTGTGGGGGATCTGGCGAGAACCCTTTGATGCTTAAGTTAGATTTGGAGTAAATTAGATAGTTGACTATAAAGGAAATAACTAAAGCAGAATAAAAAAAAAGATGAAATAATATAAATTTTCTCTCCTTCTCTACGATGGAAGATTAATTTTCTTTTTTCATTCCTTCTTCTGGTGTACACTGTTTTCTTAAATACCCCTCAGGAGGCAGACAGTTTTATTCCCCTTAAAAGTCGCTCATCTTCTCAACATGGGTAGTTGGCTCACATGGGTAGTCTTTGCAGATTAAGCTGCCTCGAATCATTGAAGTTGGTGAACGAAAGCAAGATGCCGACTTTCTCCAAAATTGTCCTTGTTGAATCCCAATTTCCTCCAAGACTAACCCACTTGAGTTTATCTAATACTGAACTTATGGAGGATCCCATGCCCGCACTAGAAAAGCTGCCACTTCTTCAAGTGCTCAAACTGAAGCAAAATTCGTATTCGGGTAGGGAAGGCGACTTGTGGCTCCCATGGTTTTCCAAATCTCAAGGTATTGCACCTGAAATCAATGCTATGGCTAGAGGAGTGGACTATGGGGATTGGAGCCATGCCAAAACTAGAATGCTTGATTATCAACCCTGGTGCTTACTTGAAAAAAATGCATGAACAGCTCTGGTGCGTAAAGAGCTTAAACAAGTTCGATTGCTGGTGGCCTCAGCCAGAGCTGAGACAAAAGCTAAGGGAATTTGAGGATAAGGAATAGTGCAGCATTCAACTATATCCTTACGGAATTTGATTAGCCCCTATTGAATTTGATGTTTGTTTCGTGTTTTATCTAATTTCTTCAACTTTTTATTATTTATCAAATTTCATATACTTTTTTCCCCCTTCTCTTTAATATAAAGATGGTTATACAGAGTGTTTTCTTCTGGTTTGTCTCAACATTAAGTACCCTTTAGAGTTTCCGATACTCACCCCAATCATCAAGCCCTCTTTAGCAGCAGCGAAGACTTAAATACTCTTCCACATTCAACCATGAGCCTAGCAGACATCGGCGTTCATTTGTTTTAATAGTTAAGGAAAAAATGTAATTTAAAATTCTTCTTTTTCACAATTTCTTTAATGACTTGTGTAGGTGAAATCAGAGCAGAAAACATCATGACTGCAGCCCGAGCTTCAATTTCAACCAGAATCCTTTCCATCTTCACTTCTACTGTCTACACATACAAATCCTGATCCTACAGTGGTGGACTTTTTTTTGGTTTCTTTGTTTCCGCTGTCCACTCATAAATAAGAAGTTTCGTTTCGGATTTTCAGTTGAGAGTTCATTGATTTGTGCTTCAGCGGCGGTTCGTTAATTGTGTACAAAAAATAAATAATATTTGTGATGCTTTCTGGTGTTGGGTTCAGTTGAATGTATTTTCTGTCTTTGTTCTGTTTGTTGTGCGCGGAATGCGGAATCAAGCACACCAAATAATTATAGAAAAATAAAGGACACAAGAATTTACGTGGTTCGGTAATTAAACCTACATCCACGGAGGCAAGAAAGAATAATTGTTTATTTAACAATTAATAGAGTACAATATTTGAGTAACGAATCTCACTTCCCAAAAACCCAAATATACCCAGTACTCTCACACTCTGTAGGAAAGATAAATTCCCCTGACACACTTCTCTCAAAAGCTTAGAAACTTATAAGCTTAACAATTTTGGGATGATTTCAAATGAATGAAATCCTTAGCTATTTATAGGAGAAATGAATTACTATGCTAAGAATAAAATAATTAAAAATATAATTTTTAATTATTATTATTTTTCAACTATTATTATTTTTCAACAAATTGTTGGTGCACCAACAATTTGTTGACTTCAACAAATTTGCACCAATAATTTGTTGACTTCAACAAATCTCCACCTCGGCGAAAATTTTTCAAATTTGAGCCGACTACCAACAAGCCATCATCCCCAAAGTGGCTGCATCTCTATGACTGCCTACGTATCTAAAATTTGGGATCAAACCAACCGTAGTTCAAAATTCCCGAAGGACATATCTTAACACAATCGAAGGATTTGAATTAATTTCAAGTAATGTTGAAACTTAACTCCAGAAACTACCTTCGTCAACATATCTAATGGATTATCTTTGGTATCGATCTTTCTCAACAACACAACACCGCTCTCAATAATCTCTCTCACATAATGATATTTCACATCTATGTGCTTCGTCCGTGCGTGATATGTTTGATTCTTCGCAAGGAATATCGCACTTTGATTATCACAGAAGACCGCAATGTTCTCCTGGATTACTCCCAAATCACCTAACAAGCCTTTCAACCAGATAGCTTCTTTTACAGCTTGATTCTTTTGCCATATACTACTGCCCAGTGGGCCAGCAATTGTCGACTGTAGAATCGACCTCCAACTAATCGGACCTCCTCCCAATGTGAATCATAGCCCGTTGTTTATCTTCGCTTGTCAAGGTCTCTGGTGAAATCAGAATTACAATACCCAACACATTGTTGACCACAATCCTTCTTGAACAATAATCCAACATCAACTGTCACATACAGATATCGAAAAATCCACTTCACTGCAAGCTAATGATTTTAACCCAGATTATGCATATATCAACTAACCATACTCACAGCTTGAGATATATCGTGCCTTGTGCATATCTTAACATACATAAGACTACTTATAACACTAGCATATAGAACACGAGTGATGTAGTCGCGCTCCTTTTAAGAAGAAGGACATGAAGAAGAGTTTAATTTGAAATGAGGAGCTAGAGGAGTAGAAACTGGTTTGGTTTTGTTATCCATACCAAACATTTCTATCATTTTCTTCAAATAAGACTTTTAAGTCAACCATACGCTCCCATTCTTCTTGTCTCTACGAATCTCCATCCCAAGTATTCTCTGTGCATCACCTAAGTCTTTCATCTCGAACTCAGAAGCCAGCTGCTTCTTTAATCTTTCGATCTCATCTCTATTCTTCGAAGCTATAAGCATACCATCGACATAGAGTAACAAATAGATGAAAGCTCCATCTGGTAGTCTTCTAAAGTAAACACAATGATCGTGTTCACTTCTGGTGAATTTCTGCCCTTGTATAAATTGATCAAATCTTTTGTACCACTGCCTTGGCGATTGCTTCAGTCCGTACAAAGATTTAATCAACCTACACACATGATTCTCCTTTCCAGCAACTCTGAAACCACAAGGCTGAATCATATAGATTTCCTCCTCCAAATCTCCATGTAAGAACGCCGTCTTAACATCCAATTGAGCCAACTCTAACTCATATTCTGCAACTAAGGCAAGTAGGATACGAATGGAAGTATGTTTTACAATTGGAGAGAAAACTTCATTGTAGTCAATACCTTCCTTTTGAGCAAAACCTTTTGCCACGAGCCTTGCCTTGTATCGAGGAGTTGTTTGATTTGGAGATCCTTGCTTTTTGGTGTAGACCCATTTATTGCCAATAGCCCTTTTCCCCTTTGGTAACTTTACAAGTTCCTAAGTCTGCTTTTGATGGAGAGATTTCATCTCTTCCTCCATGGCTAACTTCCACTGATCACTTTCACTACTGCGTAATGCTTCACCGAAAATGTTGGGGAAGTCATCATCAATAACTGGAAGTGCATAGGCTACCACCATATCTTTAGTAAGCCATCTGGGTTTCTTTATCTCTCTTCTTGGCCTCCTTGTTGCTATAAAATCATCATTATCTACATCATCAATTGTTTCTGTTAACATATATGTTTTCATAATATTGATTTTGATGATAACAAACAAGATTAAGAATGATTAATCTTTTAAGCCTAAATTATTTAATATTCTTTTTAAATAAAATCATTATTTTTACATTATAAAGGTTTTATATTTAATGGAAAAATGATTTCATGAAATTGATTGTTTTTATTCTTTTTAAATAAATCATTATTTTCACATTATAAATGTTTCGTATTTAATGGAAAAATGATTTTATGAAATTGGTTGTTTTTCAAAGTTTATGGTTTAATTGAAAGAATTTTGAAAACTTTGAAATAAACAAGTATTGCTTGAAATTTTGGTAAAGGACTTATTTGAAAAGTGTCATAGCATCTTTGGCAATATCATAATTTCAGAAAGTTTTGGGATAAACAAAGTATTATTTAGAAATTCTGAAATTGGACCTATTTGTAAATTTTCATAACGTTTTGGGCCGTAGTATAGTTTTATAAAGTTTTGGGGTCAAACTGTAAATTTTGGGAAATATTTTACTGTAGCAGTTACTGTAGCAAGCGGCTTACCGGATACTGATAAACGGCAAGCCGGATACGGGCGCAATAAAGCACCCGAACGCAAAGCGCTTCTGGGATATGGTTAAACGGCAAGCGTTTCAAACAAAAATGCATAACGGCTAACGTTTTTTTTGAGTTCAAACTATATAAACTCAAAACCAATTCATTTTTGGTAACTCAAGCAAGCATAAACAAGTGCACACAACATATATTGAGCTTCCATTTCGTAAATCATCATTTGTTGAATCATCATTGAGCTATAATTTGTATATCCACTCTTAAAGAGAGATTCATTGTTGTATTTATCATTTCTCATCAAATTGTGAGAGTACAAGTGTGAGAGACACTTGGGGTGAAGAGATTGGAGATATAATCTCTTGTTGTAAAGGTTCATTGACACCTTGAAGTCAATTGTAATCGTTTGAAGCTTTGGAAAGGCTTGGATAGTGAAATCCTCAAGCCCGGTGTGCTTGGAGGCGTGGACGTAGGCGGGGATTGCCGAACCACGTAAAAATCCTTGAGTTTGCTTTCTCTTCCCTTGCTCATTTATTATTGTGCTTTCATTGAATTTATTGTTTTCGAATTGATTAAGGCATTAGATTACTTGTTGTGTGGATTTGCTAGGATAATTTTTAAATTTCCAATTCACCCCCCCCCCTCTTGGGTTGCACACTTATATTTCAGTTTCTTCATTTTGTGGGACATCAGAAAAAACAACTTCTTCTTCAACTTTAGGTGTCACCTCTATAGTTGAACTCTTCTTTGATGTAGAACTAACTAGTACATATGGAGTTGCATCAAGCTCCACCCGCTGCAATACCTCTTTGGTCTTGTTCTCCACCTGCTGAGAACTTGAAGCTTTCATCATTGAAGCTTCATCAAATGTGACATCTCTGCTACACACAAACTTTTTGTCTTCGAGATCCCAAAACTTGAAGCCCTTTACTCCACTTTTGAATCCCATAAAGATAGCTTTTCTAGCACGAGGATCCAGTTTACCATCTTTGACATGATAATAAGTTGGACACCCGAATACACGAAGGGAATCATAGTCTTGTGCATACTTTCCAGACCACATTTCCATAGGAGTTTTACCTCCAATTGCAGCAGAAGGCAATCGGTTTATCAAGTGACTTGCGTAGCTCACAGCTTCAGCCTAAAACTTTTTATCTAAACCAGCATTAGATAACATACACCTTCTCCGGTAAAAAAGTACGATTAAATACGCTCAGCCACACCTTTGTTACATTTAAGTATGTCTCACCATGAAATGTCTTTTAATACCCTCGTTCTGGCATACTTGCAAGAATGGATCAGAAGTATATTCACCCCCATTATCAGATCGTAATACTTTGATCTTTCTGCCAGTTTGAGTCTCCACTAATTTCTTCCATTTCACGAAAATCTCTAGAACCTCATCCTTTGCTCGCATGGTGTACACCCACACACGTCTAGAGAAATCATCAACAAATGTAACAAAATAATGGCTTCCACCAATTGATGCAGTCTTGGTTGGTCCCCATACATCACTATGAACATATTCAAGGATCTCACGAGTATTGTGATTAGCTGTACCAAATTTGACCCTTGTTTTCTTGCCTACTACACAATGCTCACAGAAATTTAATTTACAGGTTTTGGTACCTTTTAAGAGTCCATGCCTTATCAGAGTTTGTAAAGACTTCTCTCCAGCATGTCCCAGTCGTACATGTCATAGCTTGGTGGTGTCACTGTGCGCTTCAACAACATTTGCTTCATCAGTTGTACCTCCCTTCAAATAGTACAGATTGTGACGCCGAACCCCTTGCAGAATCACCATAGCCCCATGTGTAAACTTCATTATACCATCTTCAATAGTAACCTTGTAGCCTTTAGCTTCCAAAGCACCCACAGAAATTAGATTTTTCTTTAAAGCTAGAACAAATCTAACCTCTTTGAGTTCTCTGACCATTCCATCAAACATTTTGAGCCGAATTGTTCCTATCCCCATTGTGCGACAAGGTTGATCATTCCCCATCACAACTGCACCAGATTCCAGATTACGAAAATCCGTAAACCATTCCTTAATAGGACACAAATGATAGGTTGCTCCAGTATCAAGTATCCACTCGCTCGAACTAGCCACGTATGCTGCAGGAGTAATACTTAGTGAATAATCAGAGCCCTCATCTTTCTGTGCCATGTTTGCTGCTGCTGGTTTCTTCCCATCTCTCTTTTGAGCCTTTGGACAATCTTTCCTCCAATGACCCTTTTCATGACAAAAGGCACACTCATCTCGAGCTATATTTCTGCTTCTCGATTTGGATCGAGAATTCTTTCCACCACGCTTCTTTTGTTTCTCCATCGCCCAATCTCTGCTCACCAAAGCTTCAGACGATACTCATTCAGAATTTTTATCATTATTCTGAATCTCTAAGCTAGTCAATGCTGTGCAAACATCTTTAAAGACGATCACACTCTTCCCATATATCAAAGTAGTCACAAAATGACTATATTCCTCTGGTAGTGAGTGTAACAGAATTATAGCCTTGACTTCATCCTTAATATCTTCATCAAGATTCTTCAAATCAGCAAGTAACTTTTCAAATCTTGAAACATGATCGTGCATTGACACCCTAGGCTTCATTCGAAAACCATATACTTGGCTCATTGCATGAAGGAGATTTTCAGGACTTTTCACCAGGTACTTCTCCTCCAATGTACGCCACAAAGTCACCGCACACTCCTCATCTTTCACCAAGTATTTCACCTCCTTGGTCAAACAAGATCTGATCTGACCACAGGCTTTTTCATTTATACGATCCTAAATTTCTTCATTATACAAGTGTCTTTTATTTTTCAGAACAACATCGAGATCGATTTCAATAAGGGCATCCATAACTTCGCGCCTCCACATGCCGAAGTTGATTTTCCCATCAAACTTTTCAACATCGATCTTCTCCTCCTCCTATAACAAAGTCTTTGAATAGCGATTTGACAAATCTCGCCTCTCACCTGAAGTGTCTCCTGAAATAGTCTCGGTAGATCTCTCCCCAATTCTGGAAGTTTCACCTTCTACTATTTTCTCAACGAACTATTTCTACTTGAAAAACAGTCTCTATGATGTTAATTTCGCGTGAATAAATGCACCAGAAAAGTTCCCAGAAAACTGGACGGGAACTCGGTCCCAATTAAAAACCAGAATCCTTAGACTCTTATCGCCTTTGTTGACAGAACTTTCCTAGACATGCAAAAATACACACTACTTACAATAGACTGTCTCCCAAGTACAAATGGCCGTCTCCACCATATTCGTGAATAGTACCGTATGTGAACAGTACCGAATACGGGAATAGTACCGTATACGTGAACAGTACCGTATCCCCCCAAGTACGAACCTTCAGCTCTGATACCACTTGTTGTGAGCGGAATGCGGAATCAAGCGCACCAAATAATTACAGAAAAATAAAGGACACAAGAATTTACGTGGTTCAGTAATTAAACCTACATCTACGGAGGCAAGAAAGAATAATTGTTTATTTAACAATTAATAGAGTACAATATTTGAGTAACGAATCTCACTTCCCAGAAATCCAAATATACCCAGTACTCTCACACTCTGCAGGAAAGATAAATTCCCCAGACACACTTCTCTCACTTCCCTCAAAAGCTTAGAAACTTATAAGCTTAACAATTTTGGGATGATTTCAAATGAATGAAATCCTTAGCTATTTATAGGAGAAATGAATTACTATGCTAAGAATAAAATAATTAAAAATATAATTTTTAATTATTATTATTTTTCAACTATTAATATTTTTCAACAAATTGTTGGTGCACCAACAATTTGTTGACTTCAACAAATTTGCACCAACAATTTGTTGACTTCAACACTGTTGCTTGCTCAAATCTGTTTTCAAAGGTCAAAGTTTGGCACTCAATATGTTCCGTTTATTTCCAGAAAAGATTAATTATTGATGAACTTCACACTTGGCTGAATGTCTTAGTAAACGTTCTTGTGGAGAAATCCTAATACCCGCTTAGGCACTACAATAAGGCAGAAATACTAATACTGCTTTACATGTGTTGATTGATTAACAGCTTTGTTCTCTGCTGCTCTTTCTTTATCTGATGCAGAAAATTCCTTTAAGAATCAATATGATTGCTAGTTGCTACTAACTATAGAAGTACTCCTCCTTTGGCTCATTCCATGGAATATGGAAGACATATTACTGAGACTGAGCCACGCTTCATTACCTTCCCAGAGAAAATTGAAGTTTGGACGGTGTACTTGGGACTGGAAGGAAGAGCGGCAGCAAAATGATTAAAAGAATTTCCATTTAGAGGGGCATTTTTGTGACTACTGATGTGTCCCTCTAATGGTTCAATAAATTGAAACCACGTCTAATGAAAGGCTAGAAAAAGGCCGTGTTATAGAAAGCAGCGACTCTCAATAATAGAATTTTGCGTGCAAGTGTGTGCATTCGAGAACGCAAGTATAAGTTTTTGTATAGCTATAGCCTACGGTATATGCACGAGCATCTAATATATACTTTGCAGTGAGCATTAGCACGACATCAAATATTTTTAGTAGAGCATGCATGAGAAAAAAAAAATAAATGTAGAAATTTAATTTGGTTTGTTAGCATTCCATTACTTGGCCAATTTCCTTAACATTGAATGATTGAATAAATTTTTAATATTTTGTTTTCAAGAGGTTATTAGATTTGTTTGGAGGTAAAATTTGAAGGATATTTATGGACTAGTTGAAAGCTGACATGTGGTATAAGAATAATAAATAAGAAGTTGAACGGTGAAAAAAAACACTCGACCTCATTTCCTACACCAGCCAATCAAGCAAAAAAAAAAAGTTTGGTAAATATAGCGTCAACTGAAGAGCAAGCTCATTTAATATTTGAGAAAAGAGGTGCCATGCGGTAGAAAAGATTAAACCGCCTGCATGGTACCCAACCTAAATATATTCACTTAAAAGGGACAAGAGAAGGACTCCATTTTTCTTTTTCTTTCTCTTCAACTCTCTTGAGCTCGAGTCACAACTTGTAATTGATTCAATTCAAATTAGAAAATTCAGTGAAAAAAACAACCAACCATAAGTTAAAGTATTGGATATGCCTTTCCAGAAAAAAAAGGCTCTGAACATCCAGTAACATTTCACCTTCTTCTTTCGCCGGAAAATCAGCTCTATGAGTTGGTTTTCCAGCGAAACCTTCTTTTTTCATTCCTTTTTTTATTTTCTTTACTTATTTTCTCCACTTAGATCCTCATATCTGTGGTGGTTTTGTTCTTCCACTCATATTTTCAAATCTGTGGTGGTGTATTCTTCCACTCAGATCTAGAGATTTGTGGTGGTTTATTATTGTTTGTCTACCCAGATTTACAAATTTGGGGTTGTTCATTTGATTTTGCTTGGTTTTGTATTTTATGATGCAGAATTTTGAGAAGAAAAGTTTCTACTTTGTGGAAAGTGTTGCAAAGGCAGATCTAATGGATGCCTTTAAGAGACTTAAGAAATTTGGGCAAAGTTTTTGCAGAGAAGAAACTATCTATGATGCATCAAAAGTGGAGTCCCCTCCCTGCTCATGTTGTAAAGGCTCAGCTTTTCAAAGAGTAAGAAAGACAAAGCCTTCTCATATAGCCCACCCCAGAGGAGAGAAACAACAGAAGTGGTTCCCTCCCCCTGAAAATATTTTCAAAATTAACGTGGATGTTGCCATCAATACTAAGAATCAGATTGCAGGCGTGGGAGCAGTGATTAGAGATTCTAATGGAAAGATAATTGCAGCCGGTATTAATCAAATTCATCTTAAGGAACCAGTCAGTTTAGCTGAGGCAGAGACTGTGCAATGGGGGCTTCAGTTGGCAAAAGAAGCAGATTTAACTTCCTTGATCATTAAGTCAGATTGCTTAGAGGTGGTTCAACTTGTAAACAACACCAAGGGCAGCAAAACAGAAATTTTTTGGACAATTCTGGAGATCCGAAATCAGTTGAAAGTTTTTCAAAAAGTTGTTGTTCATCACATTCCAAGTCAATGTAATGCTTATGCCCACTCCCTAGCTAAGTTAGCTTTGGGAAGAAATTCTTCTTCTATGTGGCTAGGAACTATTCCAGTCGAGATTCAAGTTGTATTTGAGGTGTTGTGATTTATGAAAGATTTACTTTCTTTTCAAAAAAAAAAAAGTATTGGATATGCCTATTTATCCTCTAATAATTACTTTAAATACTTTATTGTTCTACACACTCATCTATTAAATTTAAAAAATTAAGTTATACTTTGTATGGTCTTTAAAATACTAAAAATCCTTAAGCATGTTAAATTAATTACATTTATTTACTCAAAACAATACTCAAAGAAAATTCTTTAAAACAATTAAGCATATAATACTGAAGTTTTTATTGAAAAATCGACAAATCCTAATATAATTTATTTTTATCCCCTACCTCTTCGAAATTTAAACTTGGAGTGATTAAGAGAATAATAATAAGGGTCAATCTATAATGCCGTAACTAAATTTACGACATTGATACCGTAATGTACGTGGACCGTTAGATTTGAAAAAAAAAATCTCTACCATTAATTCTAAATAAATAGGTAACCTGTTACCTAAGTAGCAGGTAATTACTCTTTTTTGTTCAAGTTCCATGTTACATTTACCAATTTTATGTGTGATTTACAAGTTTTATGAAACTTTTACAAGTTAATGTTGATTTACAAGTTTTATGCAACATTTACAAGTTTTTGTTTTATTTACAAGTTCTTCTCACAATTTACAACTGTAACATTAATTTACCTATTTTTCCATTAATTTATTAGTTTTATGTGTGGTTTACATATTTTATGTTTTATTTCACACTTAATGTGAATTTACTAGTTCTATGTCATTTTTCTAAGTTTTTGTTTTGTTTACAAATTCTTCGTACAAATTACAACTCCGGCATTAATTTACTCATTTTTTCATTAATTTACTAGTTTTATGTGTGATTTACACATTTTTGTTTTTATTTCACAATTAATGTCAATTTACTAGTTCTATGTCATTTTTATAAGTTTTTGTTTTGTTTACAAGTTCTTCGTGCAAATTACAATTCCAACATTAATTTACCATTTTTTTCATTAATTTACTAGTTTTATGTGTGATTTACATATTTTTTGTTTTATTTCACACTTAATGTGAATTAACAAGTTCTATGTCATTTTTCTAAGTTTTTGTTTTGTTTACAAGTTCTTTCTGCAAATTACAACTCCAACATTAATTTACTCATTTTTCCATCAATTTTCTAGTTTTATGTGTGATTTACACATTTTTTGTTTTATTTTACAATTAATGTCACTTTACTAGTTCTATGTCATTTTTCTAAGTTTTTGTTTTGTATACACGTTCTTCGTGCAAATTACAACTCCAACATTAATTTACTTTTTTTCTATTAATTTATTAGTTTTATGTGTGGTTTACAAATTTATAGTTTCACTTCACACTTAATGTCAATTTACAAGTTCTATGTCATTTATCTAAGTTAATGTTTTGTTTACAAGTTCATCGTACAAAATACAACTCCAAAATTAAATTACTCATTTTTCCATCAAATTACAAGAATAATGTGTGATTTACACATAATTTGATTTATTTAAAAATTAATGTCAATTTACTAGTTCTATGTCATTTTTATAAGTTTTTGTTTTGTTTACAAGTTCTTCGTGCAAATTACAATTCCAACATTAATTTACCATTTTTTTAAGTAATTTACTAGTTTTATGTGTGATTTACACATTTTTTGTTTTATTTCACAATTAATGTCAATTTACTAGTTCTATGTCATTTTTATAAGTTTTTGTTTTGTTTACAAGTTCTTCGTACAAATTACAATTCCAACATTAATTTACCATTTTTTAATTAATTTACTAGTTTTATGTGTGATTTACATATTTTTTGTTTTATTTCACACTTAATGTGAATTTACAAGTTCTATGTCATTTTTCTAAGTTTTTGTCTTGTTTACAAGTTCTTCTTACAATTTACAACTCGAACATTAATTTACCATTTTTTCCATACATTTACTAGTTGTATGTGTTGTTTACATATTTTTTGTTTTATTTCACACTTAATGTGAATTTACTAGTTCTATGTCATTTTTCTAAGTTTTTGTTTTGTTACAAGTTTTTCGTACAAATTACAACTCCAACATTAATTTACTACATTTTCTATCAATTTACTAGTTTTTTTCTATTTTTTATTTTTTTTAATTTTGTAGACCAATTTACCACTGTAACGCTAATTTACCCGTTTTACCTTCAATGTACGAGTCATACGTGTGGTTTAGAAATTTTTTTTCTTATTTCACATTTATTTGGAATTTAGGTTATTTAGTTTAAGTCAATTGCCTCAACTTAAATCCAACGTGAAAATGGTTAAAGAGTTGGATTATTGACATTTTATGATTTAGATAGAATGATATAAGGGTGGGCATGAGTTGGGTTTGATAGGGTTAGTGAAATTCTAACATGGTCTACTTTTTAATGAGCTGATATAAAATTCATCCAATTTAACTAAATAAACTTGTTTAACCCAATTCTACCCAAACCTTATATCGTCTGGTTAAGTTGATTAGGTTGAAGCTCAAATCAAAATTTTAAATTGAACAATGAAAATGATATTAAACTTATTAAAATCAAATATAAATCTTTTATAACATGAAATTTTCATTCACTATCTAGTGTACGTAAAGAAAGTTAATAAATTAACTATCTTTAAATTAAGAAAATTTCCACAAAAAGCATATAGACTTTATTTCTCTTGCATCTCCTTTTCCAATTCCAAATTAAGACTTTTTAGATAATTAGCTAGCATCATATACAAAAATAAAATGAAAGTGATATATAATTATGTGCCGTTAAGTATTCACTAAAAAAATAAAAAAAAATTAAAACCAACTTACTTTTATATTAATCTTATAAAATAATAAATTTACTTATAAGAGAGTGTGATTTTGGTTTTGGAATTGTAGTCTAGAGCAGCAGATGCAAGAATGAAATATCCTCTTGTATTAAAAGATTAAAAAGAATAAAAAATTAGATAAACCATTTAAGTCGTTATAATTTTGCAATTGAGAATTAACACATTATCATTTTCGTTCTTCTTCTTCTTCTTCTTCTTCTTCTTCTTCTTATTATTATTATAGATTTGGTTGGGTTAGACTGGTTAATTATAATTTATCCAACCCAAACTAATTATTAATTAGGTTTGAAAAAAACAGACCCAATTAAACCACAATAATCTGCTCATGGTGCATTTACCAATCAGTAATCGTAACGGGCTACAATCAGAATCAAGAATGTGAATAAGAATAAGTTATTTATTTGAGCTGTAGAAATTGAAGTCGGAATAAGATTCATTTCCATCAATGTGTTTAATTTGTCTTGAAATCGGAATGAATTATCATAATTTCTTAAATGCCCTTTGTTGATTATTGTCAATTGGTGGTAATAATAATCATAATAATAATAATAATAATAATCATCATCATCATAATATTTATTAAAATAGTATTATAATTATGATTACTAATTCATTATTGATATTATTTATTAATTTCATGATTTTGTTTTATGATTATTATTTATGAAAATATTATTGTAATCAAACTTTATAATAATTATTATAATAATAAGTTATTATTATTATTATTAATATTTTATTATATTATTATTTCGTAAAAATATTATTATATTTATAATTTTATTGTTATTATTATTAGTATGAAATTATTTCATTATTTTTTATTATAATATTATATTAATTATAATTCATTATAATTTATTAATCTTTTATTATTATTTATTGATTTAATATTACCTAATTAAAATTTATAATAATTAATTAAAATATTTTATAGTTATTATTTATTAAAAAATTCAATATTATAACAATTATGGCACCAACAACAGCAAAAAAGTTTAAAAAAAAATTATTTTTTATACTATCTATTTTTCCCCTTTTTTGAAAATAAAAGGCGGAAAAATAGCAATTTCCCATTGAGTCTCAATGTCACTGTAGAAGAAAAAAAAATCAAAACAAAAAGCACCGCCCTGTCCGCCCTTAATGTTCATTCCCAAATGTGAATTTCTGTCTCAAATCTCCTAAATTTTAAGCCAAGATTCACCAAATCCGAACCCGAATCCGCTGGCACGTGAACCGTGAAACCGTCGATCACAATCCAAATAGTTGGGAATGCAGATTGTCGAAGAGATGAGATGCAGATTGTCGTTCAGATTCTGGTGATGGTTCCTGTCATATTTCATTGTCATCAAAGTAGGAGAAAGTAATAGGTTCATGAGAGGTGTAATATTCATTATTATTATAACCAAAAATGCATTAAAATATAAGACTACATCACATGGCCATAACTATAGTCTAAAAAATACTTGGTCAAAATTGTGTTTTCTTAAAATGCAAATAGCTTGTCCAAATCCACACCCTCATGCATATGCAGATTATTTTAGGATAATTTTGTCTGCATTGACGCAAGTGAGGCAGCCTCCTTAGGATATAATCTGCAAAAAATTTGAACAAAATTATTAATACAACACATTGATTTGGACTAAAAAAAAATTATAGAAATAATGACCTATTTTCCCATACCAAATAAATTTTGTGAAGTCATTTAATGGTCCAAATGAAGTTGTCCACACTTGTAACACGGCCGTTCTTACGTGGGCATTTCCGTGCAGTATGTCCATCTTGTTTGCAATATCCACATTTTCTTGTGTTAACACCTTTGTTAAATTTCGTCTTTGGGTGCACCCTTTGTCTTCACAACTAGAGGATCTTTTACAATTCTTGCTTTCTTTTCTGCCTTTGCATGGTCTATCTGTATCTCCGTTGTCACACGTTCTCAACTCCTTTATCTCACTCTTGATTGAGCAAGATGACTTTTTAATTTCCAATAGGCAGCATCAGATTTTGAGGCATAAAAACTAATTTCATTGAATTCGGCATTTAATGACCCATACCGAAAATTGTTAAGAACATCCTTAGATTGACTTTCCAATGGCATTAGAGATTGTTTATAAACTTTCACATCCATAGTCCATCTTTTTGTTAATCAATGAAGCAGTATCTCACTAACATGCATATGTTTCATCACACAAAATAAGTGAGGGCATGGTATTCCAAGAGATTCGAACTTCTTACAGAGCACTCAAAATGTTGTTCTTTTAGATAATAAACCACAGTCCACTTCTTTTTGGCTTCTAAATGCCTAGTTAATGTGTACACTTGAATATCTAGAAGAGTGACATTGCTCAATAATATAAACTGGCCTTCTTTGTAAATCTGTTTACGAACCTTATAAAATAACTTTTGAGTGTAAACCCCAAAAGATGCTTCTCAAGCTTGGAAGATGAGTACTAATCATTGGAATAGAATGTTTAGTTTTAAAATTATGTCCTAAATTGTTATTCCTTGTACGTCTCAAGGCTCGATCAATTTGACGAACAAATTCATGCAACTTCAACTTTCTTTGAAGAAATCTATTCATATATGCATTCATACCCTCACAACGTTGTGTTGTGCGCATGCCACCAAAGAAATGACCCGTAAGAATGCTTCTGCCCATCTCTCTCGTTTTGAGTATATCTTCTTAACCAATCATTATTTTGAAGACCAAGCTCTTCCACCATGTTTTGCCACAATTGCTCAAATTCTTGGTCTACGTAATTTCCCAACATAAAATCCTTAAACCTTGTAACAATTCAAGCGTTTTATGTACATTAGACTGTGCATTTCTCTGTAGATGCCAAATACATAGTCGATGTCAAGCTTCAGGAACTACCTTTTTAATTGCTTTACGCATCGCTCTATCTCCATCGGTCACAATAGATATAGGCTTTCTATTATTCATAGCACATAAAAATGTTTTAAGCACCCATGTGTAGGTCTCAAACTGTCTCATCCGTGAGAATTGCACAGACCAAAAAAACTTGTTGCATAATGATTATTAACACCCAATAGAATAACTAAAGGCTTCCCATACTCATTTGTCTTGTAAGTACTATCAAAGCCAAAACATCGCCAAGTAACTATAATCCAAGCGAGCAATAGAATCTCGCCTGAAATAAGTTTGCAAGTCTGTTCTCCTCATCTACGTAGTACTTACAAAAGAAATCGGATCCATTTCAGCTTTTGCATTTAAGTATGCAAGTGCAGCGACGAGTCGATTTAAGTATCATGGATCGACGTTCATTATCTAAATTGTTATATAAATCTTTTAATCCGAAGCCCAAATTGTCATAACCCCTTACTGGTTGACAAAGAAGTCCATAATCGACTTGTCTTTATACCAACCGTTTGCATTGAATTAGCTAGAGCGTTGTCGAATCTTTAACCATTCGATGAGATCAAGAAATTGAGTCTCAAAATCTGCTGCCAACTCATGAGAGTGTTTGAACAAAGCTTCTAGCAACCCAAGTTTTGGACTCCTTATCTAAATTTACCCCGAATGTCTGCTCGACGATTGACTCTTGTAATAGCTCTAGGTTCACTGGATTCTGTTTGTATGCTCAATATACTTTTATCCCTTTCACCTTCTTTCTTTACAAAACCCAATGTTTCATTATGGGTGCACCATTTGTATCACGTCTCCCATCATAAATGCGAACACTAAAACCCATTATTTTTTAGTATTTTTTATAAAAATCTGTAGCTTCTTCAAGTGATGCAAATCGTTTTCCAATAACGTCTTCAGCAGTGAGTTCATACATGCTTTTATCATCCCAATAAATAGAGTTTGAACCATCCCTCCCTGTCATAATAGAGTATGAATAATTATTTTTTTATCATGAATAGCTAACTTCAATTGATACTATTATTTTATTATTGACAACTAAAATAGTCTAATTCTATTATTTTATTATCAACAACTAAAATAAACTGATACTGTTATTTGATTTTCAAAATATTACAAAAATAATTTGGTTCAATTGTTTTGTTATGAACAACTAAAAAACCTGATTGTATTTCTGCTTGAGCTGTTGAAGGAATATCATATGATGATGGAACATCAAGCTCTGGCACTTGGTAATTTTTGTTAATGCCTGTCATAATACAATAAGAAAATATTACATTAAGTTAAATAACATAAAAAATAATAGCAACAGTAACAAATCATTAAAAGACAATGAAGAATTACCTTGTTGATCATCATTCATTGTGTTCTATGTGGTCGTTAGAAAAAACTGGGCAAGGAAATTGTAGGATTGAATGGAACTATTGAATTCTGTCGTTTCACAACTTATTCTGGACAAGTTGGAATAGTTTTTATTATGGCTAATTTCAAATTAGTACCCATTAAGTCTTTCAATTTGAATGGAACTATTGAATTAGGAAAAGACGTATTCTGGACAAGTTGCAAAAGTTGTTAATATGGCAAATTTCAAACTAGTCCCCATTAAGTATTTAAATTCTGTCGTTTCTAGACAAGTTGCAAAAGTTTTAATATGGCTAATTTCAAATTAGTCCCCATTAAGTCAAAATATTACAAATTACCCCATTTATTTTAATAATACTCATCCAGCCCCAGAAGTATAAAGTCAGCCTTAATTATGTTTTGCCTGTTGAGTATTATTGTCAGTGTCAAAATATTAACAATGTCCCTAAATAAATCGATTACTACTATGGTTGTAATTTTAAAATTATAATTTTTTTCCCGTTTTGCCTCTAGTTTCTCTTATAATGTTCTGAAAATTATTTGTTGCAAATTAATGTGTCGTGTTCATGTGCGTAGGAGTTAGATTTGAGATAATGTTCTGAAAATAACTCGGTTAATGTTTGAAATCTTGTTTATATTAGGTCTTATTTTTCTAGCTAGGTTACTATTATGCTTGCAATTTTATTTTTCTAAATAATTAGATTATCATCATGCTATCGCAGCAAGTTTGGACAGACATGATGGTTGCGTAAAACCTCAACTATTTTTTATTATTGACTAGGCCTTGCTTGCTTCTTGTTTTTCAATTTAGGCAGTGATGGTAGTAAAAGCTTTTGGAGTTTTGGACAATGATGATGGCAACTCACAGCTCACAATGTCAGAACACATTCAATTTTACACAACAATGATAAGTATTGACCATGAGGCAGGATACTGAAAATTTGTTGTGTCCGTCAATGGTAAAATGATTACAATTGAGATGGTGATTACAATTGATTTTTTTTTAATGAAACCATATGTTTTAATTATTTATGCTTGTATCCGTCAATGGTAAAATTATTATGGTATATTTGTGTTAGAAATTATATTTATTTCATTTGTTGCTGTAACAACATAAATATAAACTATGCTGATTAACTTGAATATTTCGTTTGGAGTCAAACAATGATAAAAACAAAATAATACATAAAAATTGGAGTGTTGTGGTTGAAAGCAAATAAAGGCAAAGCTCACACACGGTACAACTGCAATTAAAAGAAAAAGGCAAAGCAAAACGCACTGATATCAAACTTATATCAAACTTTAATCACATCTTGAATTTACACAATAATCAATAGCAGATCCTAAAAAATTCCAAAAGAAAATCTTAAAACAAATAGTCAACAAGATATTAGAATCATTATAAAAATAAATAACCAAGAATAATACTAATTTCAAATAAAATATATAGAATGGTAGTAAAACAAAGAACTATCGTTACTACTGCTCCCCAACAAAGATGATCCACTTTCCCACAAGATGTTACTAAAGAGGAAATTGTGAGCCACCTGGAGAATAAAGGAAAACTTGCATTAAACATTGACTATTTCCAGTCCGCATTCTGCTTATACTCGGTACGCAATTGCAAATTGGAAATTGTTTCTAATTAATTTTATGTGAAACAACAATTATAATTGCAATAACTAATAAATAACTACTACAAATCATGAAATGTAATAGGAGCAAAAAAAAAGCAAGAAAGAAATAGTTAAAGAGAACCTACTTTTAACATGCTTTGAAGCTTTTGGACTCTACTTTTTCTTCTTCAAATTCTTTTGACCATTAACTTTGTTCGTCACTTTGTTCGGTGGAAGATTATTCTTGTGCGAATTATAAAATTCTTCAGCCTTACATCTGATACTATCTCTCACTTTATTTGTATCTCCGTTGACAAGGTGGAGTGCAATGCGATATCTTTCTATTGTTGAGTTATACTAAATATAGTACGAGAAAAAATAAAAAAGTGAGAAACAGAGTCATCATTCATTGTAAAACTTTAAATCAATATGATATAAAATTAATGTCACATACATGTTTTATAGATAATAGATCACATTGCGTCTCCATGAACTTGATCACAAACAAACCGCAGTCAGTTCCATTTGGTTGTACTGGGACATTATCTGGATATGAAATTTTAAAACTAAAAAAATCCCAACATGAATGAAATTTTCCCAAAAAATCATCGAGGAAAACTTCATCGAGTCCCTGTAACTGTGATAATGATGATAATAGTCAGCATACATTTGCATTTATTGGTAATAATACAGGTGAAATGCAAGCTTCACTTACAATTGCTCTAACAATTTCCTCTCGATGTGAATTCGAACTATTACTAGGTAAAGAGTCCCAAATTTCAACGGTTTGCGTTTTAACAATCAACACCGCTAGATACCAATGTGCAGAGCCATCATTTATAGGAACATAGATCTACATGACAAATGCATAATTTTTAATAATTACCATTAAATGTCTTAAACAATGGCATGATTTATTGTAATTTTGCATTTAATTTCTTACCTTTTCACATACTGCTAGTTCTGACATGTATTTATCTCGAATATTATGATTTTTGACAAAATCTTCGATGCTTGATTTCTTATTGTAGGCCATGTTTGCCACTATTTTTTGCTGCAAAACTCATAAAATAAATACAAAATTAGTATATTATCAACATATAGGGTCAATCACAAGAAAAAAATTCACAAAGATAACATTTACAACTTGCCGAAAAGATGGTGGGCAAATACCAAATACGCATCTCTAGGCTCGTTTTTGCACGTTCTTTGTTTGTCAAGTAGTTGACGAAACAATCTATGACCTACGAATAGAGCCATTAAACAAGAAGACTTAAATACTTAGAAAGAAAATAAATAAATTGAATGATTAAACTAAATATAAAGAAGGTATGCTTACTGTGTCAATGATCCAAGTATTAGGAGCCAAAGAAAACATCTCTTGGCGAGAGACGAAAAAACTAATTCCATCAACAATATGCTCACTATATTAAGAATCCAAAAATATAATTAAAACTATAGCAGTGTTAATGCAAAAATAATAACATATGGAAAGTGGGTCATGAGAAAATCTAATTACTCCATAGGCAATTCTCCTTGAAATATATATTGCAGCAACTTCATATCTTCCTCTGAAAATGAATTTAGTAGAGTGATTGAATCATGAAAAAAATTTTGTTTGCTTCGTCTTTTGGGAAATTGATTATAAGGGGATTTTTGGTATGGACCAGGCTTTCGCTTTCGGGAGCGCATATCTTTAACCTCAAATACACTAAGTTGGTTTGATGATTCCTCTTCAATAGAACAATCATCATTCGGGCCATTATCCTACAAAAATTATGATTTATAACTTAATACTCATCTATGCACTATTATGTTTTACTTGTGCAAAAAAGAAGATCACAGTTTATTGCTAAATACCTGTATAGCTGCATTGTAGAAAATTTGCTTACGCTTTCCCTCATTTAGGTCTGACTCACCCGTCAAAATTCTCTCATCATGTTTCTCTTCAACATTCTCCTCATCCACTAATTTCTTCTCAAGAATATCATCTCCATCTGGCCTTTCTTTGGCTCTCTTCATTAGTTCCGCAAAAGTTAAAATTTCATGGCTTGATTCATCGTTCTTTTGTTGCTTTCGGGAAGGAGAAGTAATTCCAACAGCAGCGCCATTATTCTCCTTTTGCTGCTCAACTTGCTTTTGTGTTAAGTTCTCTTTAAGGGTTTCCATTACTTGTTGCATTTGCTGCATCCAGCTACCCATTGAATGCTTTAAACCATCAAGCTCCAATGCCATACGGCCAATATCTTTTCGAACAAGTGATAATTCCTTCTGATGTTGACAATTATGTATGCATTCTTCATTCTTCCGACTTGTTCCATCAAATGTTTCATGGGCCGTGTTTTGTTGAGGATGGATTTCTCGCAAATTAACCTAATAAATACCACATACTATTAAATACATGTCATTTCAATATGATACGTTAATATTTAATTAATAAAAAGTAGATGTCCTACCTTTGAGCTCCCATAACCGCCATTTTTCTTAACAAAACTCAATAAGTTAGTTACATCTCGATTTGTCCATGTTGTTATTGGACTCAAAGATTTATCAATAAATTTTCGTGCAAATGATATAGAATCCATGTAAAAAAGCTGCAATATTAACAAAATGATCAAAACAAAACAAAATGATCAAAACAAAGCAAAAACAAAATAACACAATAAAACTGATGAAATCATTTTTAAAAAAAATTACCTCCAAAAATAGTACACAACCATTAACAACTTTATGTTGTCCTGCCTTGAACTTTTGTATGCCCTCAACTAGCCCTTTAAAAGCCCACGTTGCCCAATTTTTTTTATTTATGGCACTGGTGTCTTTCAAAAAAACCAAGTAATACGGGGCTAAATTCAACCCCGATTTAGGAAAAATAATTGTAGCTATAGCAAACAAAACAAAGCTTCTTTTAAAGTCATCATTCACCTCCCTTTGATTCACCAATTTTGACTCTAAAGTTTTCAGCTTAATGTATCCACTGTCATCACAATATTCATTCCTCAATTTATCTATGTCATCAATAGCAAGATCCACATCAATGTCGACTCCACCATCTTTTATTCCCATAATGTACTCAAAATCTCGAGGCGACAGATTGATACTCTTACCATGCAAAAAAATACATGAAGTAAATGGATCAAAATTTTGAACCAACCATGAACATAAATCTCGTTTGATCGACCACATTTTATGTGCAGAAGACTTTCAAATCCTAACTCCACAACAACTTTTTTTTGATTTTCTGACAATTTTGCGACCAGTTTTGTAAAACGATCTGGAGCGCATCTAGTTTCCATGGCTTTTTGAGTTCCCTTCACAAAATCATCTTCTTTGTCTTTATTCTGTGCTATATCACTATCAACCATTCTAAATTTAGCCTTTTCTTCTTCACTCAAATTTTTGAAACATTTCCCTAATTTAATTCTGTCCTAAAAAATTAAAAAAAAATATGACAATAAGTTATTGCTTGTAACACATCCCAAATTTAATGGAAATTAATTATCGCACCTACACTCACCACTTTTTTTCCTTGTTCCCGTAATATTTTTGCTTCTTGCTTGCTGCAGTCAATTAAATATTTTGAAAAAAATATATATAATCAGTGCATGTTAACATTATTATGCTCGGCTTTACTAAATATTCATAAATTTACCAACAGTCAAACACATAATATTTAATGTAAGAAGACTTACAAATACTCAATGAAAGGCCGATTTCTTCTTAAATTTTCATTTTCCTGGCTCACATTATCATTCTCCTTGAAATCATTCTCATTACCCTCATCTACATTTTCAGCCATTTTCGAGTTTACAAGAACCTGTACATGAAGATTTAGCACAAAAAGAAATGTCAAATATCACAAGTTTTGGATCCTGTAAAACAACAGAAACTTTAACCCAAAAGCAGTAATAAATTTATCCGAAAAACAAAAAAAAATGTAACTAAAAACAGCAAAAAAATTTTACCCAAAAACAATAGAAAATTTAACCCAAATACAAAGAAAGAAATGAAGCCCAAAACACCAAAAAAATTTACATGTAAACAAAGAAAAATTTAGCTAAAAACAATGTAAATTTATCCAAACAAAGAACAAATTTACCTTAAATAGCAAAAAATTTAACACAAAAATAACAATAAATTTATCCAGAAATAGTGAAAAATTTAACTGTAAAACAGCAGCAAATTTACCTAGAAGCAACAGAAAATTTAACCTAAAAAGAGTAGCAAATGAAGCCCAAACACCAGAAAAATTTACCTGAACACAGCAGAAAATTTAACCCAAAAACAGCAGTATATTTACATAGAAACAGCAAAATATTTAACCAAAAAACAGCAGCAAATGAAGCCCAGAACACCAAAAAAACTTACCTGGAAACAGCAAAAAATATAACCCAAAAACAGCAGTAAATTTATCCAAAAACAGTAAATAATTTAACTCAAACAAAAGCAGCCAATTTACCCAAAAACAGCAAAAAATTTAACCTAAAAATAGCTGCAAATGAAGCCCAAAATACCAGAAATATTTAACCAAAAACGGCAGCAAATCATCCCAAATGCAGCAGAAAATTTATTCAAAAACAGCAGAAAATTTAACTAAAAAACAGCAGTTTATTTACCCAAAAACAGCAAAATATTTAACCCAAAACCAGCAGCAAATGAAGCCCAAAACACCAAAAACATTTACCTTAAAACAAAGAGAAAATATAACTAAAAACAAAGAAGAAATTTATCAAAAAACAGCAAAAAAATAAACTAAAAAACAACAGCCACTTACCCAGAAACAGCAGAAAATTAAATCTAAAAATAGCAGCAAATGAAGCCCAAAACACCAAAAAAATTTACCTTAAAACAGCAGAAAATATAACCCAAAAACAGCAGTAAATTTATCAAAAAATAGCAAAAAAATATACTGAAAAATAGCAGCCACCTTACCCAGAAACAGCAGAAAATTAAATCTAAAAATAGCAGCAAATGAAGCTTTATCAATAGGAAAGTTTAAAATATTTTTTTTCTGAAGCCAAAGCAAGAAATCTATAAAGTCCTTGTGATCTTCAACTTGAGAATTGTTACTCATCCTATTCTCATGTTCTTGAATGACTACCTCAAGAAAATTATCAACTTCACCTTGATCACTAAATTTTTCTACTCTAACATCACGAAAAGAATAATGAATCCTTTTGTTACTTAAAAGTTGTACAACAAATAAGATTTGAACTTTTCTTAAGTACTCACCATAAGGTGTCATAGAGACATCTACACAACCGTTTAAAAGTTTTACAAATGGGGTTAATTTTGGTTGATTGCAAAGATTACATTTCTAACGATCTCACAGGCAGCATCAGCAGAAGAGACAACAAGCACTGGCACTTTGCCTAAGTGAAGCAACATCAGGGGGCCATAGCATTGTGCCAAAGCACCAAGTGAGCAATGAGGGAACAAGCCAAGTTGGTGAAGGTTTCCAATGATTGGGAGGGTTGGGGGAGAAGGTGGTAGTGATTTTTTGGTGCTAAGTGGTTGGATAAGAAACCATTTGAAAAGGACAAATACGGCAAAGATGCAGTTTTGCAATTGTGATAAAGGATTGGAAGTTTAACAATTCTTTGGAAAATGTAGACATCTTATTACAAATTATCATAAGCGTGAACTTGTACTAAATTATGATCTATTAGTAGCAGTGAATTATTACAAATTTCTTCCCCACAATTGAGATATATATACACTAGAAAATGGAGAGTATGAAGTTACAATTCACTCAAAGACTTTGAGAAAGATGTCTATATGGTCCAGCCGACATAGTGACAGATTGCCAAGCAAACAGCAGAAAATATAGCCCAAAAACAAAGAAGGAATTTATCCAAAAACAAGAGATATTTACCCAAAAACAACAAAATATTTAACCAAAAAAATGTAAAGAAAGAAAATGAAGCCTTAACACCCAAAAAAAGTTACACTGAAATGAGAAAATATAACCCAAAAACAAAGAAAGAATTTATCCAAAAACAAATGCAACAATTTAATCAAAAACAACATACAAAAATTTAACTGAAAAACAACAGCCAATTTACCCAGAAACAGCAGAAAATTTAACCTAAAAACAGCAGCAAATGAAGCCCAAAACACCAGAAAATTTTAACCACAAACAGCAGCAAATCATCCCAAATACAGCAGAAAATTTATCCAAAAACAACAAAAAATTTAACTAAAAAATAGCAGTATATTTACCCAAAAACAGCAAAATATTTAACCTAGAACCAGCAGCAAATGAAGCCCAAAACACCAGAACATTTTACCTGGAAACAGCAGAAAATATAACCCAAAAACAGCAAAAAAATAACTGAAAAACAGCAGCCAATTTACCCAGAAACAACAGAAAATTTAACCTAAAAACAGCAGCTAATTAATTTCTTTCTCAAGCCAAAACAAGATATCTATAAAGTCCTTACGATCTTCAACTTGAGAATTGTCACTCATCCTATTCTCATGTTCTTGAATGACTACCTCAAGAAAAACATGAACCTAATTTGAAGTTTTTTTGGTGCTAAGTGGTTGGATAAGAAACCATTTGAAAAGGACAAATACGGCAAAGATGCAGGCTGAAATTGTGAACAATGATTGCAAGTTTAACAATTGCTGGAAAACAGACATCTTATTACAAATTATCATGAGCGTGAACTTGTACTAAATTATGATATGTTAGTGGCAGTGAATTATTACAGATTTCTTTCCCACAATTGAGATATATATACACTAGAAAATGGAGAGTATGAACTTACTATTCACTCAAAGACTTGTCTATGTGGTCCAGCCGGTATAGTGACGGAATGCCAGGCAAGTGGGCAATGTCTATGTGTTCCAAAGAAACTCCAAACACTTTGCACACTTTGACCTTCTAAATTCCGTGAACAAATCCCGGCGTGCGAGACTTGTTAATTCCAAATGAATTGAATCTAAGAATTCCGTGAACAAATTATGACGATGATACTATGTCAGTTAATATAAAATTGAATGAGAAATCTGGAATTAAATTACTTAGCAAATTCAGCAAAGAAAACGAAATTGCTTAGCAATTCGAACGAGAAAGAGGATTAAACTTACCTTGCACAGGTGACGACTGACAAAACCAAGACAGAGGCAAATGACACTTAGCGGAGACTAAACAATTCGAACAAGACAAAATCAACTCAAAGAATGATTGCAATCTGCGGACGGATCGCCGGTGCACCCGAATGTGGTTAACGCGATGGGTGTGACTATATCTTTTGCAATTCGTTAATTAGGGATCAAGTTTTCCCTTTGTATTTTTTTATTCTTTTAAAAAGTAAATCCTTTTTTCTTTTAAATTTATATCGGTGGAATTTTTTTAAAAAAGTACTTAACCGGTTATAAACCGGTTATATATAATTTAATTAAATTTTTTTATTATTTTATTATTATTGTGAATCGTTGATTTAATCTAACGGTTCACGTCCATTACGGCATCAATGCCGTAAATTTAATTACGGCATTATAGAATTTTCCTAATAATAATAATAAATTATTTAGAAAACCACTAACCAAGGCCTATATCATCATATCATATCATATGAATTTTGTTACAAATTAGTTATTAATATTTTGATAATTTAGTGACCCTCATTCAACCGAAATTGGACAACTTTTTGTAATGGGGAAGGTATTCGCATCCAACCCGTTCTCTCTAAACGTAACCGACCCAGCATTCGAGTCATGGCTACGCGACTCCGGCTACCTCGAAATCCTTGACACCGCCACCACGACGTCGGCCACCGCCGTCACAACAGCCTCCACCAAAGAAACAGCCACAGCCACGACCATAACTCACAGCCTTTTACATTATTTATACACCTTTATCTCTCTTCTTACCGCCAACCCTTTTGCTAAACTCACCACTGATGATTTCTCAGCCAACACCCCGTCTTGGACCCGTGAGTTTATTGGGGCTCTTGGGTCTTACTCGTTTCCATCTTCCCCACACACCCTTAAGTTGAGAGTTCATGAGAATGTTAAACGTTATGCCAGGAATTATGCTTCTTTGTTCATCCTCTTCTTTGCTTGCTCTCTGTAAGAATTTTGTTTCCTTTTCTGAGTTATTATTTTGAGTTAAAAAAAATTAAATTTTTGAATGGTTTTTGTATGAGGGTGTATGAATATTGAACGAGATTTTGGGGTGCTTTTGGATGTGATTAGATTTATGTGGCCTTGATTGGATTTTTAACGATAATTTTGATTTGCTTACCTGTGTTTGTAAGGGTTTCAATCTGCTTAAATGAATAATTAAGTTACAGATTTTTTTTTCTGGGTTCCAATTGATAAATAACAACACTATGAGTTTGCAATTTTGCGTTGTTTTTTTTTTTCCTGTGCTTTGAAACAACTATATGAATACTTAAAATACTCCAGGAGAATTGGTATTTGTGATGGTTCAGGGCATTAGTTCATAGAGTCTCGCCTTTCCATTGTTTAGTTTTTAACTGATGGAGATTTTTTTTTAATCATAGTATTGTGTGTGTTAGTTGTATTACAAGTTTTTTTTCTGTGTATCATCTGTCTAGTGACATTGTCTCTGTCTCCATCTTATAGATACCAGATGCCACTTGCTCTTGTTGGGTTGATATCAAGTTTGGCACTTTGGGATTTTTTCAAGTTCTGTAGTGACAAATGGAACTGGGATCGGCATCCTGTGATTAGGCAGGTTCTGGTTCGCATTGCACAATGTGGTGAGTTCTCAAATATTTCTTCTTTGAATCAAAATGGCAGCCGATATTGAGAAAACCTGCTACAGTCTTATACTGTATGTGGTTGATGGGGTAAAAAAATTGTTTTTGACGATTGTTTTTCCGTATTGGAAGGGCACTGTTAGTTCCACTCATAGACTTACTAGGACATTGCAAATCGTTACGTCTAGTTGGCCAAGGGAATGCTGTCTGAACTACACAGTTCCGTATTGATGAAGATATTTAAGATTTCTCCTAGGAAGTAAACATGTTCTGGTTTGGGTCTGATGACCTTAAGAAATGTACAGAGAAAGGGTTTGTATGACTAAGATTGTGGCAAAACAGTTTTAAGTTCCATTAATCAGTGGAAGAAAAAAATGTCATACTTTTGGGAGAATATGGAGTCTATGACCAATCGACACAGGGTTCAAGCATGGACTTCAGGAGTTTCTAGCTAGAATAAGCATTGTGATTTGATTTCTTTCCGCTCAAAGGGTCCTAACCATAGAACGAGCAAGAAAATTAGCATGAAATAGTACTGTGCTAGAGCAAGTGATTTATGATACATTTCTCGTTACCCCTAAATATGAATGTGTGCACTTCTGCTTCTATACTTATGTTCTTGCCTTCTCTGGATGAGTTTTGCTTTAAACTTTCCTTGGCAGGTCTTTCCATTATACTACAGTCTAGCTGTTGATAAATAGTGGAATTCTTTCGTCGACTTCACAGTAGTAATTACATCTCATCTTTGCAGCTACATTGGTTGTTCTTATGCTACTGAATGTTCAGATGACTCTATTCTGTGCACTTGCTATCAGTTATGTTGGTAAATATTAGAAACTCTTCTTCATCTTTTATGAACGTTGCCTTTGCTTAGAGTGAGCTAACAATTAGTCTACTGCATTGTAGTCATGATTTTGCATGCTGCATTTCGTAAGCTCTCTGCTTCAAAGCACCCTTCTCGGATCAGATGAAAATCAATTTTCCAAACAAAGGTTCCTCATTGAAGAAATTTAAAGATTCGGAAGCAATTAGCTCATAAGACTTCTACAGAAGCAATGAAGAGCAGGGTACCCTATAAAAGATGAGAAATTACTGCAACAAAACCTCGAAAGGGAGTGAGATAATCATACTGGTGGTGTACTCCACTCAGGCACAATCCATAGTCATTTTGTCACCTCAACGGGAGGACATGACTCCTGCAACATGTAAGAAAAGAGAATCAAATTGTCATAACAATAATTCCAATTATACCGCTGTGATAGAGAGAAAAACGAGAGCATGCATATGGAAAAAAAATTTAATTTTTAAATTTCTAATTTGTCAAATCGAGGTTTGATTTCTGAATTTTTTAGTTGTCAAGTGGATTAAATTCCCCCCCCCCCCCCTCCTGGCGCATATAATGTGTAGAGAAACTCATGAATCTATGCAAACCAAACCCATATTAAATTTAATAATATCATTATCCACAGACTCTCAGTTTTGCACTTTTGCTTACATAAACATTATGGAACTTAAACTTAAATCCACATTTTTCATCACTCTCTTGGTGGCCTCATGTTTGTTCCTTAATCTTATTTTCCTCATCTTTTTAATGCATGCATAATTAACTATAATATGACAACTAATTGGCTGGCATTTATATATGCAGGCGTGTTATTAGCATTAGGCTAATTAATTGTTTGGCATTTATATGGGATTACATCAACATTAAGACTAATGTGGGATTACATCAACATTATGATTTCCAAATGACGGTTCCTCATTGAAGAAATTTAAAGACTCGGAAGCAATTAGCTCATAAGACTTCTACAGAAGCAATGAAGAAGAGGGTACCCTATAAAAGATAAGAAATTACTGCAACGAAACCTCCAAAGAGAGTGAGATAATCATACTGGTGGTGCACTCCACTCAGGCACAATCCATAATCCTTTTGTTACCTCAACAGGATGAAATGACTGGTGCAACATGTAAGAAAATAGAACCAAGTTGACATAACAATAATTCCAACTATACCATTGTGATAGAGAGAAAAAGGAGAGCAAACAAACTTGAGTTTTCTTTATCCAGTTGCATTGCTCTCCCATTCTAACTTCATAGCGTGGTATCTCTTTCAAGCCTATGGAATTAGCAGCATTTAATATGCACTCATCCACGTCTTCGCATTCAGGAAATATGGAATCAATATAGATCTGCATAAAAGCAATCTGTAAGTAATATTTAAAACAACTGTAGTTTTAATTCAAAAGCCACCCTACATTCAACAAAATCTAAGACCAACCAGTAACATTATAACGCGTTTTAGAGGCACTCTTTAACACAGAAAGAAGCCAATTTTCAATTCCATACCAAACATTGAAAATTTTGTGCTTATTTAGTATTATTATTAATTTTTTCTCTAGTTACCTTTCTAGCGAGTGAACCAACAAAGTCAATAAAAATCTAAGGTCAACTGGTAACATTACAATGGAATTTAGAAGGAAGCACATTTTTAACACAAATAGAAGCCAATTTGATAATGATGCTGATGAGAATTCTGATGAGTTTCATTTCTTGTTTATTGTTGCTCTCAAGATCCTTTACAAGATATGAATCAATAATCAAAGAAAAAAAAGGAAGAAATTAAAATACAAAGTTTCAACCTTATCAGAATTCTCATCAGCATCATTATCATGTTCATCCACGCTTGTAGAACTTGCACCGAAACATAGAAGAGCTTCAGAAAACATATCCTGACAACACACAAAAGTTAAGGCACCTCAACTTTTAATACCAAATAATGACTAATTCAAAATGCTTAAAAATACAGAAAAGCAAAAAGGTGAAACTCACTAAGGCATGTTTTTGACAGCGAATGCGAACTGAGAGATAAGGAGACTCCGCTGACGAGCGTAGATAGAGGATAAGGATGTGCATGGAGAAGAAGAATAAGAAGAAGAAGAAGGCTGAAACTTTTATGAGAACGGAAGAGGGCGTTGTTGACTGGGTTCTGGGTTTTTGTTTTATGAGCGGAAATAGATTCTGATGGCGGGTGAGCTGTTTGTACGGAAGACGTTTGAAGAAATTGTCAATATCGGCTGCATCTAGAAGCTTTAGATAAACAAAGAATGGTGGCACATGGCTTTGAAGATTGAACACGGTTTTCACCCACCAAGCTTTGATGAACACGGTTTTGAAGAAGATTTTGATACCCACGGCTTTGACTTTCTTGGCCATCATTTTGCTATAAATACAAGTGCAAATGAAGAGCTTATTCATTCCATTCCGAGAGCAATTTAGGGAGTTGAGAGAGAGTTCAAGAGCTTGCATTTATAAGCTCTTGTTACAGTGATTGAGAGAGTTTGGGTGTATTGGGGTTTTTGGGAAGTGAGCTAAAATACTACAATACTTGTAACTCCTTTTCACTAGTAAAATATTTTCCTTCTGTCTTCGCCCGTGGATGTAGGCTAAAAGCCGAACCACGTAATTTCTGGTGTCCTCTATTGTGCTTGTTCTTTATTTTTCTACCAATTTTACTTTAGCTGCGTGTCTGCTTCACCCACCAATTTCCTAACAGTGGTATCAGAGCTATTGGTTGTATTTTTTGAGTCAAGAACTGTTCACGTAAGGGGTACTATTCACGTATACGGCACTATACACGTATACGTTTTATTTATATATACAGTACTATTCACGTATACGTTTTATTTATATATACAATACTATTCACGTATACAGTACTATTCACGTATACGGCACTATTCACGTATACGGTACTATTCACGTGAAACGGTGGAAGCGATCCAAGAATTTTGCGGTGCAACGCAGGGAATAGTGGTGTGAGTAAAGCAACTGTGTGGTTTTGTACATATCTAGGAAAGTTCTGTCACAAAGGCGATAAGAGCTTAAGGAGTCTGGGTTTTAAGTGAGACCATTGTGACCCTTTCAGTCTTTCCTGGGAACTTTCCTGGTGTGCATTCTCACACATACTCACAACTATTCAAGGTGGTACACTAACTTGTGTGCAGTATTTATCAACAAAATGGCGGCAAAGTATGAAATTGAGAAGTTTAACGGAAATAATTTTTCGTTGTGGAAAATGAAGATGAAAGCTGTATTGAGGAAAAATAATTGTTTGGCAGCAATTGGAGAAAGGCCCATGGAGATAACTGATGACAAGTGGAACGAGGTAGACGGCAACGCCATTTCTGATCTACACTTGGCACTTGCGGATGGAGTATTATCCAGTGTGGCAGAGAAAAATACGGCGAAAGAAATATGGGATACTCTCACAAAATTGTATGAGGCCAAGTCACTACACAACAAAATCTTCTTGAAGAGAAAACTCTATACTCTTCGAATGGCGGAATCTACAATGGTGACCGACCACATCAACACATTGAAGACTCTATTTTCACAACTCACAACGTTGGGTCATAATATAGAGGAAAATGAACGTGCAGAGCTTCTACTTCAAAGTCTACCAGATTCGTATGATCAACTCATCATCAACCTGACGAACAACAATCCAGTGGAGAGTCTAGTTTTCGACGATGTTACAGCCTCTGTATTAAATGAGGAGAGCAGGCGGAAAAATAAGAAAAACAGACAAGCAAGTTCGCAGCAAGCAGAAGCGCTATCGGTGACGAGAGGGAGATCAACGGAACGTGGCCCCAGTGGGAGTCAAAATCAGGGTAGATCAAAATCCAGAAGTAAGAAGAATGTTAAATGCTACAACTGTGGCAAGAAAGGGCACGTCAAGAAAGAGTGTTGGAGTAACCAGAAGAGAAAAGAGGGCAAAGAACCTGAGTCATCAAATGCTCAGGGGTGTGTAGCAAGTACCTCGGATGATGGCGAAATACTCTACAGCGAGGCAACAATCTGCTTGTAAGGCGTAAAACGACTGCTCGATGTCTGGCTTATAGACTCAGGAGCTACCTGGCACATGACCTCTAGGAGAGAATGGTTCCACACATATGAACCTATCTCAGGAGGATCTGTATATATGGGTAATGATCATGCCTTGGAGATCGCTGGTATTGGTACTATCAAAATAAAAATGTTTGATGGTACAATTCGCACAATTGGGGAGGTACGACATGTCAACGGCCTGAAGAAAAATCTATTGTCTTTGGGACAAATGGATAGTCATGGGTACAAAACTCATGTGGAGAATGGAATTATGAAGATCGTTAAAGGCGCGCTTGTATTGATGAAGGCAGAAAAGATCGGTGCTAATCTATTCATGCTTAAAGGAGAAACACTACAGGAGGCTGATGCGTGTGTCGCGTCAAATGGAGAAGAATCAACGATGATGTGGCATCTCAAACTTGGCCACATGTCAGAACAAGGCTTGAAGATTCTCTCTGAGCGAAAATTGCTTCCGGGGCTCAAATCGGTAAGTTTACCATTTTGCGAGCATTGTGTTACAAGTAAGCAGCATAGATTAAAATTCAGTAGATCTATTGCTATAAGTAAATGCATTCTAGACTTGATTCATTCTAATGCTTGGGAATCGCAGGATATATCCATGCGAGGTGCAAGTACATGGTGACTTTCATTGATGATTATTCTAAGAGATGTTGGGCATATCTAATTAAGAAAAAGTTAGATATATTTTCAGTGTTTAAAGAATACAAAGCGCGGGTAGAACTTGAATAGGGCAAAAGGATCAAGTGCTTAAGGATAGATAATGGTGGAGAGTATACAGATGGCGAGTTTCTTGTTTTCTATAAGTAAGAAGGTATCCAGAGGCAGTTCACAGTAGCATATACTCCTTAACAAAATAGAGTAGTAGAGCCGATGAACAGAACTCTTACAAAAAGAATAAGAACTACATTGAGAACTGCTGGTCTACCCAATTCATTCTTGGGCGAAGCAGCCAAAATCGCATTATATAGTAAATCGGTCGCCATCTACAAACTATTGGGTTGAAGACGGCGATGGAGATGTGGACCGAAAGCCACCGATTATTCCTACCTACATGCATTTGGATGTCCTGTGTACGTGATGTACAATGCCCAAGAAAGAACAAAGCTGGATCCAAAATCTAGAAGATGTATCTTCTTGGGGTATGCTGATGGAGTAAAGGGGTATCGTCTGTGGGACCCCACTGCCCACAAGATCGTCATCAGCAGAGATGTTATTTTTGTAGAAGATCAACTGCAAATGAAAGATGGAGGTGATGGCACTGTAAAAGAAAAGTCAGAGATTGTGCCGGTATATGTAGAAAATAATCCAGAAGATTCAGATTCTTCGGAAGCAGCACCAGAGCACGAAGAACAAGAACCAGTCGAGTCTGAGGCTCCAGAAGTTCGTCGGTCAACTCGTGAGAGACGACCGCCGGCGTGGCACTCGGAGTATGTCACAGAGATCAACGTTGCATACTGTCTTCTAACAGAGGATGGAGAGCCTTCAACTTTCCATGAAGCTTTAAACAGCTCAGATGTTGCTTTGTGGATGACAGCAATGCAGGAAGAAATTGAAGCTCTACACAAGAACAAGACATGGGAACTTGTACCACTACCACACGGAAGAAAAGCCATTGGAAACAAATGGGTCTACAAGATCAAACGTGATGGCAATAACCAAGTGGAGCGGTATCGTGCAAGATTGGTACTGAAAGGATATGCTCAGAAAGAAGGTATTGACTTCAACGAGATATTTTCTCTGGTGGTTCGACTCACAACAGTCAGAATAGTCTTGGCGATGTGTGCTACATTTGACTTACATCTTGAGCAGTTGGATGTGAAAACTGCATTTCTTCATGAAGAACTTGAAGAAGAAATATATATGCTCCAACCAGAAGGTTTTGCAGAAACAGGAAAGGAGAACTTGGTTTGCAGGTTGAACAAATCTCTATACGGTCTCAAACAGGCGCCGAGGTGTTGGTATAAGAGATTTGATTCCTTCATCATGAGCCTTGGATACAACAGACTCAGTTCAGACCATTGTGCATATTACAAGAGGTTTGAAGATAATGATTTCATTATTTTGCTGTTGTATGTGGATGACATGTTGGTAGCAGGTCCCAACAAAGATCGAATCCAAGAATTGAAGGCACAGTTAGCTAGGGAGTTTGAAATGAAGGACTTGGGACCAGCAAACAAGATTCTAGGGATGCAAATTCACCGAGACAGAAATAACAAGAAGATTTGGCTTTCGCAGAAGAATTACTTGAAGAAAATCTTGCGACGCTTCAACATGCAAGATTGTAAGTCAATTTCTACCCCACTTCCTGTTAATTTCAAATTATCCTCAAGTATGTGTCCTAGTAATGAAGCAGAGAGAAAGGAGATGTCTCGAGTACCGTATGCATCAGCAGTGGGAAGTTTAATGTTCGCTATGATATGTACAAGACCGGATATTGCACAAGCAGTGGGAGCAGTCAGTCGATATATGGCGAATCCCAGTGGAGAGCATTGGATAGCTGTGAAGAGGGTTCTGAGATACATCAGAGGAACCTCAGATGTTGCATTATGTTATGGAGGATCAGAGTTTACTGTCAGGGGCTATGTGGATTCAGATTTTGCAGGAGATCTTGATAAAAGAAAATCCACTACTGGTTATGTGTTTACACTTGCGGGAGCAGCTGTAAGCTGGGTTTCGAAACTGCAGACCGTTGTGGCTTTATCTACAAATGTAAGGTAGTACATGGCAGCTACACAAGCTTACAAGGAAGCTATTTGGATCGAAAGGTTATTGGAGGAGCTCAGACAAGGCAAGAGAAAATTTCTGTGTTTTGTGACAGTCAGAGTGCCTTGCACATTGCAAGGAATCCAGCCTTTCATTCCAGGACAAAGCACATAGGAGTCCAGTATCACTTCGTTCGTGAAGTTGTGGAAGATGGAAGTGTGGATTTGCAGAAAATCCATACCAAAGAGAACCTAGCAGATGTTTTGACCAAGCCGATAAATACTGATAAGTTTGTCTGGAGTAGATCCTCTTGTGGCCTAACAGAAACGTAGGCAACATGATTATGGCGAAGCAGATAGGATGGTGTGGAGATTGATTGATTCTCAATCAAATCTCCAAGTGGGAGAATGTCAATATCGGCTGCATCTAGAAGCTGCATCTAGAAGCTTTAGATAAACAAAGAATGGTGGCACATGGCTTTGAAGATTGAACACGGTTTTCACCCACCAAGCTTTGATGAACACGGTTTTGAAGAAGATTTTGATACCCACGGCTTTGACTTTCTTGGCCATCATTTTGCTATAAATACAAGAAATGAAGAGCTTATTCATTCCATTCCGAGAGCAATTTAGGGAGTTGAGAGAGAGTTCAAGAGCTTGCATTTATAAGCTCTTGTTACAGTGATTGAGAGAGTTTGGGTGTATTGGGGTTTTTGGGAAGTGAGCTAAAATACTACAATACTTGTAACTCCTTTTCACTAGTAAAATATTTTCTTTCTGTCTTCACCCGTGGATGTAGGCTAAAAGCCGAACCACGTAATTTCTGGTGTCCTCTATTGTTCTTGTTCTTTATTTTTCTACCAATTTTACTTTAGCTGCGTGTCTGCTTCACCCACCAATTTCCTAACAGAAATGACCCAATGAGAAGAATGATATCGCCGTTCTGCTCGACTAAGATAGTTGTTTATCTAAGCGTGCGTCTTCGATTCGCAGAGGACTCAAATAATTTATTTTCTATCACAATGTATTTCCGCTCCCTTCTGAGTAGGAAGTAGTGCTGATTTCCGAACTATCTTCTCAATAAAACTTTCAACTATTATAACAATTCAAAGAAAATATAATTATATACTAACATAAAGTGGCAAGTCAATTAAATTGGATTGTTTGATTAGATTGGATCAAATAAGGGACAGTTAACTTATAAATAAATTCTGTAAGATATCCCTTTCAAAATAAGTAAAATAGAGGTGGTCCTAAGTGGACCACACTCCATTCTCATTAAAGGGGTGTATTTTATAGAATCTGTACATAAATGAAAGCTATCGGTACCCTCTAAGACTTTCATAGAACCTTGTGTTTAGAACTTGCCGAACTACAGAAAGAGAATAGAGTAGAGCTATTGTCACCTCTAAAAGAATTCTTAGATGCTAAATTTATATTTTTAACTCTAATCAAATCACGTTTGACAATTCATCCCTCTTCCTCTAACTCCACATGGGTTTTATTTTTATTTAATAAAAGATAATTTGGTTGTTATAGTGAAAATGTTTTTTATTTATATTTTTATTCTTAAATTAGTGTTACTCTTGGACGGAAATTTTTAGTTCATTATTTTCAAATTACAAAAAGCTTATTGTCTTTTACTATTATGGCTACTTGCTCTCTTTATTTTATCGATTTATGTGTTCACATAAAAGCATGTGAATTGTCGCATTCAGATTATAAAATGATATTGGATTAGCTTCTAGCAATCTTTTTTAGTATAAAAGAAATATATGTTCAATTCTTTTTTTCCCTCTCTCATAGTAAAGTTAGTGAGAAAGAAGTGTACAAGGACGTTTGTGGAATTAAAATAGCTCCACTCAAGAGGATGGCCTTGAGTATTTCTTATCTAGCTTTTAGATTCTATTTTCTACTAGTTTAACTTACTTCATAGTAATATTTTGATATCTTTTCCCATGGAATGATAAAATTAAGTTAAGTAATAATATAAATTCTATATTATAAGAATCTTATACACATATAAGAATAAGAATAAAAAGTTGAAAAAAGAAGTTCAAAGAATTTTAAATTGAAAAGTTGATTCTCATGTGCCGAACAAGGGCTTCAGATTAAATTGTTGAAAAAGTTTTGTAATAAAAGATTTTTGTTTTCATATGATTTTTTAAGAAAAAAGAATATATAAGGTTATTTGCGGAATTAACATAGGTGTTGTTAAAAGTAGTGTGATTTACGTATGTCATTAACGGTGTAATTTTAGAAGAGATGTTTTATGAAGAGTTTAAAGTGGTGCTAATGGTTTCATTTATTGACAAATGGGTCAAAAACACATCCAAAAGCTTCAAAGACCTTTCATAATACTTATAATGGAACACAAAATAGTTAATTATACTTTACAACTCTTTTTTTTTTTTTACATTTTACAACTCAAAACGCGCTAGAAGATCTTTAATATTTCTTAGTTAACTATAAGATACGATAAGTATATATAACAAAACAAGAATTTATTAATTGATACCATATATTTGATACAAAAGAAGAAGAAAATCTTCCACTTGATAGAATGTATATAGTATATGACAAGTTACGTACATCTAATTTTCTGCATGCATATGGAAAAAATTAATTGTTTAAATTTCTAATTTGTCGAATCGAGGTTTGATTTCTGAATTTTTTTAGTTGTCAAGTGGATTAAATTTCCCCCCATATACACTGTCTAGAGAAACTCATGAATCTAAACAAACCAAACCTATATTAAATTTAATAATATCATTATCCTCAGACTCTTAGTTTTGCACTTTTGCTTGCATAAACATTATGGAATTTAAACTTAAATCCACATTTTTTGTCACTCTCTTCGTGGCCTCATGTTTGTTCCTTCATCTTATTTTCCTCATCTTTTTAATGCATGCATAATTAACTATAATATGACAGCTAATTGGCTGGCATTTATATATGCAGGCGTGTTATTAGCATTAGGCTAATTAATTGGTTGGCATTTATATACGCAGGTGTGTTGTTTGATATTTCCATGCCGGCAGTTGATGCCCAACCGGAATCAAAAGCAGTCACTTGTAAAAGCAATGCCGACTGTGACAATCCCTGTCAGTCGTTTCGAATGCGATCTTGATACCCATCTCTGCGTTTGTGTTCCTGGCCGCAATTCGACGGGTGGTTGAAGAGATTAAAGCTTGTATTGCAAGTTCTAGTGATATTTTGGATGCTGAATTGCAAAATTTGTAACGTTACAATCTTTGTTCCGTTTCTTACATCATATGCCAAATAAAAGTATCAACTAAGATTGCTGCCTATCTTCTGATATGCATACTAAAATTGTGTACAAAAATTTACAAATCATCTCCATGTGATTGGTCCTATTATACAATGTTGTACCATACATTTGTAGAAGTCTTTAAGGCTTGGAATTATACAATTTTTAAAATTTTCAGTATTTTTTTGGCTTTCGAGCTGGGTTCGGACTTTTTAGCCGGAGCCCAAGACCAGCCAGAATGCTTAGAAAACATGCTCTAGCTAGACTTGATTTGTCTGCCATTCCTACTTAGAATTCCATTATCATTGATTTCATTGATGGATTGTTATATTTTTAACACTAAGGGCTCAAATGAAAATAATTATAAATAGTGTCTTATGATGTAATCCTTTTAAAAAGGTGAGAGTTCATATAATTCTGATATTTGAGTCAAAAAATGATACAGTGGTGAGAAAACAACTATAAATTTTATTTATAATGTTAAATAAAAAATTATAACTATTTTTCAATTAACATTGTAACATTGCACAATTTACTATTATTTTTGTCACCCGTTGTTAGAACTCTTTATCATTTTTCATTTCTTAAAAAAGAATGCTAAAAAGAAAATTGAACATATAGTAACTATAAAATTTTACAAACGATTTAGTACTTTCTCAAAATCTGGTTGAAGAAATAAGACAGCATCACACATGATTAACAATGCATATTTATTTGAGTAATTTTACATTTATAACCCTGGGATACAAATTTTATTTGTGATATAGATACATGCAAGTCTCACAATAAATTTAACAACTAACACCAGACATGATTTTGCATTTTTCCACAGCTTAATTATTAAATAATTGATAACGTTCTTGTGCTTGCTCCGTTCTTTTCTTTTCAGACAAGCTTTTATAGTCCCAGTGGAATTGTTTTTACCCTTCCTGTCTTAAAAGTGGATGTATAAAACAAATTGGTCTTGATCGATACTTGACGATGTCCTGTTTATTTTTCTCTGCTTTATTCTTTTTTCATCATATGAAAGACGAGATTATTGTAAGATTCTGCCTTGATCTGTTCTAATCTGAGAGTCAACGATCTTGATTCAACTTCTTGACTGGAGAACTAGCTAAGAGAAGGGAGGTACGGGAGCCAGCACTAATGTTTGAATTGAGAGCTTTAAAGCATATTTTCTTTTTCCCCTCTCTCTTTTTAACTATTTCTTTGCATGCTATAGGACTGATTTCGGGGTGAATCTGAGAGAGGAGGAGATATGGACATCAACTTCAGACTATTTTCAGAGAGGCTGGGACGGGTGTTAGCTGGTGAAGAAGTCACGTTGCACGATCTTTGCAAAAACAACCTATTCGTAACCTTCATGCCGAGACTCAAATCGTTACTTCTTGGCCGAGTGAATTTGAATATGACATCTCCCGCCTTCGCCGCAAAAAATAGTAGAAGATGAAATTGGAAACCCAGATCCGCAAATCATTATGGACGAAATCAATTGCTTTACCTGTGAATCTGAGAAGGTGATTGACACATTCATCAACAGCATCACTCAACAGAAGACTCAAAGCGGGTGCAGCAAGAACATTTGTGATGCTCTGCAAGGACCCCAAAGCAGAATCACTGATATTAAGCAACAGATGCAACAACTTAAGCACACGGATTCCGAAATCATTGATGCCATCAAAACTTTGGAAGCTGAAGCCGGTATATCTTCATCGTCTAAGAATCGGAACACGGTGGGTCTAGATGATAGAATGGAGGAGTTGTTAGATCTATTGATCGAGGGACCACCTCAGCTTTCAGTGGTGGTCATACTTGATAGCATTGGGTTGGACAAGACGGCTTTCGCCGGAGAGGCTTACAACAGCAGTTATGTGAAGCATTATTTTGATTGTCACGCTTGGGTTCCAGGGACTTATCCGTATGATGCTGACCAAATATTAGATATCGTTATTAAGTTTCTGATGCCTTCATCTAGGTTGAGTGAAATAATGGATAAAAATTATGAAATGAAAAAAATTATTCTTCATGAATATCTAATGACCAAGCGGTATTTGATTGTGATTGATGATGTGTGGAGCATTGAAGTGTGGGATATTATTCGAGAAATACTTCCGGATAATCAGAATGGAAGTAGAGTGCTAATCACACTCACTCTAATTGAGATGGTCACCTCATTTCAGTTCGAAAATGGAGAGAACGTTCGCCTTGATATAGTGCCCACTGGAGGACCATTGAGAGTTACTTACCAAGGATGGCCTTTCCTCATCTTATATCATGGAAGCATCTCATTAGAACAAAATATAGGGGAAGCAGTGGCGATACCCCTTGGGCTTTGGTACTTCAAATATTGCAGGTTACCTTTTTGCTTGAAACTTTGTTTTCTCTACTTATCTGTGTTTCCCGCACACCTAGAGATATCCACCAGGCAGTTATATCAGTTGTGGATAGCTGAAGGTTTCATTCCAGACAACAGTGAGACAACTGCTGGGAAGTACTTAGAGCAACTAATCAATAGAGGCTTTGTTGATGCAAGGAAGAGAAGAGCTGGAGGCACTATCAACACATGCTCTGTTCCTGGTCGTTGCCGTCCCGTGTTGATCTTAGTTCCTTCTGGGGTGGAATTCATCTTTTCCCCTTTGATGGATGGTAAATCAGGAAAAAAAGCCAAACGGTTAAACGCTTTTAAAAGACAGGATGATTTTGCTTGCTTAGATGATTATGACTCGCAACTGCATTCTTTGTTGTGCTGCTCTCCAGAAAGCTGCCACTTTGACCCCATAGATTGGGAGAAAATTTGTGGAATGTTCAAACTTCTCAGAGTATTGGATTTGGGATCTCTTGTTCTCATCCAATATCCATCCGGAATTGAAAATTTATTTCTTTTGAGATATTTGAAGTTGAATATCCCTTCCCTCAAAAGCCTGCCTTCCTCATTATTAAGCAATCTTCTGAACCTCTACACCCTAGACATGCCCTTTAGCTATATAGATCATACGGCAGATGAATTTTGGAAGATGAACAAACTCAGACATCTAAATTTTGGGTCAATCACACTTCCTGCGCATCCAGGAAAATATTGTGGCTCTCTGGAAAATCTAAATTTCATTTCAGCCTTGCACCCTTGTCACTGCATCAAGATATATTGGGCAAAGCTACCTAATCTTCAAAATCTCCGAATACGGGAGATTTAAGTTATGATCAATCTTTCTTTGTCGAAAAGTCTCTGCAGATTGAGCCGTCTTGAGTCATCAAGGGGCGAATGAAAGCAAGATGCCACGGCTCTCCAAAATCGTCCTTGCTCAATACCTATTTCTTCATAGTCTAACCCACTTGAGTTTTTCTAATACCGACCTAATGGATGATCCCATGCCGACACTAGAAAAGCCGCGCTTCTTCAAGTGCTCAAACCAAGCAAAATTCGTATTCAGGTAGGAAGTCGACTTGTGGCTCGATGGTTTTCCAAATCTCAAGGTATTGCACCAAATCAATGCTATGGCTGGGAGTGGACTATGGGGATTGGGAGCCATGCCAAAACTAGAATGCTTGATTATCAACCCTTGTGCTTACTTGAAAAGATGCCCGAATGTACTGGGGCAAAGAGCTTAAACAAGTTCGATTCTTTGGTGGCCTCACCAGAGCTAAGACAAAATCTAAGGGAATTCAAGGATAAGGAGCAGTATGGCGTTCAGATTTAACCTAAAGGAAAATGATTAGCCACTATTGAGTTTGATGTGTGTTTCTCGTTTTACCCCAATTCTTCAAATTTTAATTACTTATCCAATTGCAAATACTTTTTTTTCCCCTTCTCTTTAGTATAAAAATGGTTATACAAAGTGTTTTCTTCCAATTTGTCTCAACATTAAGTACCCTTTAGAGTTTCCGATACTCACCCCAATCATCAAGCCCTCTTTAGCGAAGAAGTGAGACTTAAGTACTCTTCCACATTCAACCATGAGCCTAGCAGACATCAGCGTTCATTTGTTTTAATAGTTAAGGAAAAAAAATGTAATTTAAAATTCTTATTTTTCATAATTTCTTTAATGACTTGTGTAGGTGAAATCGGAAAGAAAAACATCATGATCTGCAAAGACGAGCTTCAATTTCAAACTTAAATCCTTTCCGTCTTTGTTAAGGATGTTAAGGAAGCTCATCCGGTTAGTCAGACAATAAGCAAAACAAAAGATAAAGCAGAGAGGATTGCAGCAGAATGGCAGCATATACGGTTAAAGGTTGATGACATGGCCGTCCTGTGGGCACCAGAGATTATGTAATTACCAGCACACGTGAAGATTCGTTTTGAGCTGGTATCTTCAGCTTTGTATATAAACAATAATGTAATCATTTTGCTGGATTGATTCAGCATGAATAAAATGATTTTCTAGAATCCTCTGAACTTCAGTTTTATTTTCCTCAGCTTTCTTTCACTTTCTCATCAACCAAACAGTCATTAAAACTATTTTAACTTGGTATCAGAGCTAGTATGACTTCAGTACATCTTGCCTCTTCTTCTAATATAGTTCATAATGCCGCCATTAATTCAAGCACAGTTACCTTTTCATTTAACACTCTTGTTAAGCTAGATCAATCGAATTACTTGATTTGGAGATCTCAAGTTCTTGCTTCCATTCGTGGAAATAGACTGGAAAAATTCATTGATGAGTCGCAACTCCTCCACCTTCTCATCATACCGCTCAAAGAGTTGGTGATGATCTCAGATCTGTTGAGAATCCAGAGTACATCACCTGGAAATCACAAGATCAGATGCTTCTTGGATGGCTGCTTTCTTCAATGAGTGAAGGCATCATCAGTCTAGTCTTCAGTCTAGAAACTTCTCTTGAGGTTTGGAAGGCTATTAAGGTACAATTTACTCCACAATCAAAATCTAAATTGTTGCATCTAAGGTACATGATGAATTCAACTAGGAAAGATGATTTGAAAGTTACTGATTATTTCATTAAGATGAAGAATATAGCTGATAATATGGCAACTGCTGGAAGTGCATTAAGTGATGATGATTTGATTTTGCACATACTTTCTGGTTTAGGACCTGAATATAACTCTGTGGCTACATACATAACTGGTCAAATTGGTGTTGGAAAAATGAATGTAAATGAGGCTTATGCAATGTTGTTAACTCAAGAAGTTGGGATAGAACAACAAGCACATATGCTTGTTGGTATGGATGTGAAACAAAATTTTGAAGCAAATTTAGTTCAGAACAGAGGATTTAAGAAAGGTTTTACATCTGGAGGTAAATATTTTGGTAGTTATGGATATAATCTTGGTTTTGGAAATGCTGGAAATTATGGATATGGTGGTTATAAAGGAAATTATGGAGGTGCTGGAGCCAATGGAGGAAATATGTCTGGTGTTAATTTCCAGCAAAGAGGATATTCTGGTGACAATCAAAGAAATGGAGGGAACTGGAATCAGAATCCTGGAGGATATGGCAACTTCAGTAATAAGCCATCTGGAAATGTCAAACCTCAATGGAATGCCTCTAAACCTACCTGTCAAATTTGTTTCAAAACAGGTCACACTGCTAATATTTGCTGGAAACTTGAGGAGTTCATTGCTTCAAGTGCTTATAAGCCACCACCAAATAGGAATCCTAAGTCAGCCTATCTAGCAAATATGGATGGAGCTTCAGATACCAACTGGTATCTTAACAGTGGGGCAACACATCACCTCACTAATGATATAAACAACATGCACTCTGCTGAGCCTTTTGCAGGTATATCTAAACTTGTAGTTGGTAATGGTGCTGGTCTGAGCATTACTCGCCTTGGTCATGCTACTTTAAAAATGCTTGATGGTAATACTAATGCTTCATTTACACTCAATCTTACCAACATATTGCTGGTGCCTCAAATCACCAAAAATCTCATTAGCATATCTCAGCTAACCAAAGACAATAATGTGATAGTTGAATTCACTGACAAATTTTGTTTTGTGAAGGACAAGGTGAAGAATTTGATCATACTGCAGGGCAAGACTGATAAAGGTTTATACAGATTGCTGTTGGTGTCACCCAATAAAACACATTCTCATTCTCAAATTCATGTCAAAAGTATTGAGTCTGCTGTTCCAGCTGTTCCTCTTTCAATGTTCTCTGTTGTTTCTTCTGATTTGCAAGATAAAATCTCTTGTTCATACACAACTTCAGTTCCATGTATGAATTCTAAGTGTTTGTTAAGTACTACTGTTTTACATCAGAGGCTAGGACATCCAAGCTCAAAAATATTAGATCATGTAATCAAAACTTATCCAGCCTTGAAGGCAATAAATGGAAGTAAATTAGTTGAATCTTGTGATGCTTGTATGATGGGAAAGTTACATAGATTACATTTTCCAGCTAGCTTCATCAAAACCAACAGTCCCTTAGAACTTTTACACACAGATTTGTGGGGGCCAGCTCCTGTACTTTCCTCACAAGACTATAGATACTATGTAAGCTTTATTGATGACTTTACAAGGTTTACCTGGATTTTTCCATTAAAAACCAAAAGTGAAACTCTCTCTGTTTTCAAAGTCTTCAAAACTCAAATTGAAAAACAGCTTAATAGATCTATCAAGTGCTTACAATCTGATTGGGGTGGTGAGTTCAGATCTTTTGTTCCTTATCTTCATCAAGAAGGCATTTTGTTCAGGCATTCTTGTCCTTACACACATAACCAAAATGGAACAGTAGAGAGGAAACATAGACATATCACAGAACTTGGCTTAACCTTACTTGCACAAGCTACTTTACCCATAAAATTCTGGTGGGAATCATTTCACACAGCCACTTTCATCATTAATAGATTACCTACTCCTACATTATCTATGAAATCACCCTATGAAACAATTTTCCATTTGAAACCAGATTACAACTTTCTTAGAAGTTTTGGGTGTTCCTGTTTTCCTTTTCTCAGGGATTACAATAAATACAAGTTCATAGGTTACAATCCTCTCCATAAAGGATATAAATGTTTGCATCCTTCTGGAAAAGTGTATATATCAAGTCATGTTCTATTTGATGAAATTTTTTTCCATATCCATCACTTTTCAATCACTCTTCTTCTTAAACAAATACTTCAGTTTCTCAATACAATCTTCTACAGACATACTCCTTGCCAGCATCAAACAACAATCTTAACACTTTTGCAGCTGATGCTCCAGGTAATGATCTCATTTCTCCTTGTATAGATACAAATGCTTCTTTCAATTCATCTAATACATCACCTATCTCTTCATCTTCAACTACACAAAATAACCATACTTCTCACTGTCCATCATCATCTGAAGCTCAAATGTCCCCATCTTCACTTGCTCCAGTTTCAAATTCTCAGCCCACCACTATAACCTCAACTCATCACATGATAACCAGAGCAAAAGCTGGTATTTTTAAACCCAAAGTCTTTCTTACTTTTCACAACAGTCTTGAACCAAATACACATTCTGAAGCATTGTCTGATCCAAATTGGAAAGCTACTATGCAAACTGAATATGATGCACTCATCAAAAACAACACTTGGAGTCTTGTACCAATATGTTCAGATTTCAAAGTTGTTGGTTGCAAGTGGGTTTTCAGAACTAAATATAACACTGATGGATCAATTTCCAAGCATAAGGCTCGACTGGTTGCAAAAGGATTCCATCAAACTGCAGGGGTTGACTACTCAGAAACTTTCAGCCCTGTGATTAAATCCTCTACAGTCAGAGTAATCTTGAGCTTAGCGGTGATGCAAGGCCGGAAAGTTAGGCAAATCGACATCAATAATGCATTTCTTAATGGAGATTTGACAGAAGATGTATACATGACACAACCAGAGGGATTTACAGTTAAAGAAGGTTATGTATGCAAGCTCAACAAAGCTCTTTATGGGCTGAAACAAGCTCCAAGAGCCTGGTATGACAAGCTTAAACATTGTCTCACCACCTGGAACTTCTTCAACTCCAAAGCAGATACATCATTGTTCATCAAACATGACATCAAAGGACTGATCATAGTTCTGATTTATGTTGATGATATCCTAGTCACAGGACCTGATTCTGCTGCTTTGGAAGAGTTTATTGCTAAACTAAGCAAAGTGTTTGCTTTAAAGGATTTGGGGTTACTTGCTTATTTTCTGGGTGTGGAAGTCTCAAGCATATGATCATGGGATGCATCTTTCGCAAAACCAAATATATTAAGGATCTCATTAGGTAGAGCTTCAATGCAAGATCAGAAAGGTCTTGGCACCTTTCAAAGACAAAATCTTAAGCTGGAAAGGCATGCTAGGGGACCCTTGGGGCAGGAGTTTGAAAACCCAACCCTTTATAGAAGTCTTGTTGGAGGTCTTCAGTACTTAGTATTGACAAGACCTGATATTGCATACTCTGTAAATAAACTTAGTCAGTATCTTAGTTCTCCTACAATCCAACATTGGTTAGCCTGTAAAAAGGTCCTCAGATATCTTCAAGCTACCATTACTCATGGTCTCTATCTACATCAAGGGGAATCACTTGAAGTTGCTGGTTTAAATGGTTATTCAGATGCAGATTGGGCTTGTGATATTGATGATAGAAAATCCGTTGGAGCATACTGCATTTATCTCGGCAACAATCTAATTTCTTGGTCATTTAAAAAGCAAGGGGTTGTGGCTAAGTCCAGTACTGAAAGTGAATACAGGGCCTTATCATCAGCATGTTCAGAACTCTCCTTACTTCAGTCTTTGTTTTCTGAATTAAACATAGCTCAGTTGCCTACTTCAGTGCTTTGGTGTGATAATCAAAGTGCAGGGGCACTAGCTAGAAATCCTGCGTTTCACTCTAAGTCCAAGCATATCGAGTTAGATGTGCATTACATTAGAGATAAGGTTCTCAGCAAAGAATTAGAAGTTCGATATATTCCTATTGAGGAGCAAGTGGCTGACATTCTCACTAAACCTTTATCTTTCTCTCATTTCAGCTATTTTCGATCCAAGCTCAATGTCATCAATAGACCATTGAGCTTGAGGGGGGATGTTAAGGATGTTAAGGAAGCTCATCTGGTTAGCTGTACAATAAGCAAAACAAAAGATAAAGCAGAGGATTGCAGCAGCTGCAGCATACGGTTAAAGGTTGATGACATGGCTGTCCAGGTGGCACCAAGAGGTTATGTAATTACCAAAGACACGTGAAGATTCGTTTTGAGTCATATCTTCACTTTGTATATAAACAATAATGTAATCATTTTGTCGGGATTGATTCAAGCATGAATAAAATGATTTTCTAGAATCCTCTGAACTTGATTTTATTTTCCTCAGCTTTCTTTCACTTTCTCATCAACCAAACAGTCATTAAAACTATTTTAACTGTCTTCACTTCTACTGTCTACACATACAAATCCTGATCCTACGGTGGTGGACTTTTTTTTGGTTTCTTTGTTTCCGCTGTCTACTCATAAATAAGAAGTTTCGTTTCGGATTTTCAGTTGAGAGTTCATTGATTTGTGCTTCAGTGGCGGTTCGTTAATTGTGTACAAAAAATAAATAATATTTGTGATGCTTTCTGGTGTTGGGTTCAGTTGAATGTATTTTCTGTCTTTGTTCTCATTTTGCTCAAATCTGTTTCAAAGGTCAAAAAAGTTTGGCACTCAATATGTTCCGTTTATTTCGAAAAAGATTAATTATTGATGAACTTCACACTTGGCTGAATGTCTTAGTAAACGTTCTTGTGGAGAAATCCTAATACCCACTTAGGCACTACAATAAGGCGAAATACTAATACTACTTTACATGTGTTGATTGACTAATGCTTTGTTCTCTGCTCTTCTTTCTTGATCTGTTGCAGAAAATTCCTTCAATATGATTGCTAGTTGCTACTAACTATAGAAGCATTCCTCCTTCGGCTCATTTCATGGGATATGAAAGACAGACATCGAGACCGAGCCACGCTTCATTACCTTCCCGAGAAAGTTGAAGTTTGGGTGTGCATTTGGGACCGGGATGAAGAGCGGCAGCAAAATGATTACAAGAATTCCCATTTACAGGGCATTTTTGTGACTACCGATGTGTCTCTCTAATGGTTCAATAAATTGAAACCACGTCTAATAAAAGGCTAGAAAAAGACCGTGTTATAGTAAGCAAACGACTTTCAATAATAGAATTTTGTGTGCAAGTGTGTGCATTCGAGAAAGCAAGTGTAAGTTTTTATACAACTCTAGCTCACGCAGATATGCGCGAGCATCTAAGATATATTTTGCAGTGAGCATTGACACGACATGGATACATCAAATATTTTTAGTAGAGCATGCATGAGAACATCTATAAAATTCAAGAAGGTATAATTGCAATCCCTCGTTCAAATTTATAACAAATCAAATATAAAAATATTCGAGAGCAAATTTCAGGATTAAATTATGTTCTATATTAGATCACATGTTAAAATAGTTATCAAGATATGCATGTATGTACGTATTTGCATAAATAAAATGTAATGCGACATTATATAATGCATTTGAGTGGGCAAAGGAGGAACTTGATCACTTGCAAGGCTTTTTTGTTTGTGGTTACCCTAACCAATTTGCTTGAATATATCCTGCAAGAGCCTTTTTTATTGCTACTATATGCCGTGGTTGTGAGCTAAAAGTTTCTTAAACACAAGATATATGTTAAAAGATTTTTCATAACCAGTCTTTTAACACCATTTTCATCCACGTCCGTTTAATAACCGGTCTGTAATAACCAGTCTTTATTGCTCTACCCGGATGTAAAGAGAAAGTAGTTATAATGTATTTGTTGTATTTAAATTAAGTGATGAAATTTGGTATAGGCCAAAGGAAAAAATAAATGTAGAAATTTAATTTGGTTTGTTAGCATTCCATTAAGAATAAATTTAAACAATTAACTAATTAAATCTTCATTGAATAATTATTAAGCTTCATTTAAACTAATAAAATATGTTTGTGATATGATATCTCATAACAAACTAACGACTTTGAAATTTATGCTATCTATCTCATGAAATCGGGTGAGGTGAATCAGTAGATTAAGGGCTAGCTCAAGTGAAGCTTTGAGGCAGCAGAATCAACACATGCCACATTTTAATATTGTCATTATTATTAGCAGTGTATCAAATTTGAAAAGTAAAACCAGTTGTCTTTGTTTCAGCTGTGTACTCATTAAGTAAGAGATTTCATTTCAGCAGAGAGTTGATTGTGTACAAAAATAAAGAATGTTTGTGATGCTTTCTAGTCTTGGATTAAGTGGGATTAATGTACTTTCTATCTTTGTTCTGTTGTTTGCCTCGAAATCCAATTTTAAACCTGGATATGTTAAAAGTGTTGAGAAACAAGTGAAGCAAATCGGAAATATACAAAACGACATTGAGCGTTGCGTTTTGGGCTCAAGACACTTAAGCTAAACGGCATAACCTGATGTCGTTTTGATGCGTATTGGTATTGCCTGGTGAAACGACTTCGATAAGCACCGTTTTGGGTTTATTGAAGCACGGACATCTCACGTGCCTGTAGAAAGCTGCTTGCGTTCGTTAAGAGTTAGCTAACTCACGTTATGTAATACATCTTGTTCTTTGCTTTGTACTCTGTAAAAACTCTGTAATACGTCTTGAAGAATCAATAAAAGCTGATCAGAAATTTCCTCCCATGGATGCATGCTAATGCAAATTAGCTGAACCACGTTGAATCGATTTGTCCTCTGTTGGCTCTTTCAATTCTTTGATTCAATTTGATCTTAATTGCTTTCTGTTCTTTCATCATCATCTTGTTTCAATTCCATTTTCAATTGAGCTTCAAATCAGTTCATTCTTGGTAGCATCTTGATTGATTGGATTGTGATATTGGGCAGCAACTGAGGTATCTATGGTTTTAAGCACTCCAGTTGCTACAGTTAGACACTCAATCAATATGCTTTGTTCATTTACAGAAGAGATTTGATTATTGATGAACTTCATACTTGCCTGACTCTGTGAAGAAATTGTATGAATCAATAATTTATCAATGAGTAACGTTACAATTTATACAAGTCAGGCATACTTGGCTGATAAGCCAAACACTATAAGATAAGTCATAGCCTATAAGATAAATACAAGCTAAGCCATAGCCTATATGATAATTACAAGATAACAGTAAAGAGCTATAAGATAAGATTACAAGTTATTGAAACACAGAGTAGTTATCTATGTACATGTTTGGCTAATACTCTGATCCCGTGTAGTGGGTTGGGAGGATTACATGGAGATGCTGTTAAAGCTAAGGCATAAGGCAGAGATTAACAAACACAATGATTAGCAGTAGGTCGTTATTAAATATTATTTAACGTGAGGAACAAGTTTTTCAGTCTCGCTTCATAGTGCTAACTACTTCGACTTTGTCTGTTACTTGGAAACTTTGGTGCCTTCCATGACAATCATTTTGTGGCAGCACAGTGAATGATTCTGTTGCTTTTGCTTTCAATGAACAGGGCTACCTTACCAGATAGGGTTAGCATTTTATTAATTGCAAGTGGTAGCTTATTTATTCATTACTTTTGTCTTCTGTGAATATAAATCACTGACTATGTAATCATAATAATTTTTTAATAAGGAGTATGATAAAAATTAAAGACAAATAGTGATTTTGTAATTATTTATTATGCTCCAAGTCAATAGATATCACATCAACCCCCAATATTTTCTCTGCAACTACTTTCTTATTGTACCCATTATCAAAATTCTATAATAAACATCATTTATGTGTAGGAGAAACTACTGACTAAACTAACATGCTTGCACTACTGGAGTACTGAGAGAAAGAGTTGTGTAGGTCAACCTAAGACCAGTTTCATTCATCAACAATAAATGTTTCAGTGGATACATAAAAATTTTTGCACGCCAGTAAGTGGTAGACGTGATTTTGCATTTTTCCACAGCTTAAATTATTAAAGATCTTGCTCTGTTCTTTTCTTTTCAAATAGGCCTTATGGTCCTGGTGGAATTGTTTTGACCTTTTCTTTCTTGAAAGTGGATGTATAATACATATTGGTCTTGATTGATCCTTGATCAAGACCTATTTATTCTCTTCTGCTTTATTCTTTTTACAACATATGGAGAACAGTGTATTGTAAGATTCATTTACCGCAGCCCTCTGCCTTGATCTGTTCTAATTTGAGAGTCAACAATCTCAATTCAATTTCTTGAATGGAGTACTAGCTAAGAGAACGGAGGTAGGGGAGGTTTAAAGCAAAGTTTCTTTCCAACTCTCTATTTTTAACTATTTCTTTGCATGCTACAGGACTGATTACAGGGTGGTACCGAGAGAGGAGGAGATATGGACATCAACTTCAGGCTATTTTCCGAGAGGCTGGGACGGGTGTTAGCTGGTGAAGAAGTCAGGTTGCGATGCCAAAAAACAACATATTCAGAACCTTCATGCCGAGACTGAAATCGTTACTTCTTGGCCGAGGGAATTTGAAGATGATATCTCCCGCCTTCCGATGCAAAAAATAGGAGAAGTTGAAATTGACAACCCGGATCTTGGGACAATTATGGATGAAATCAATTGCTTTACGTATGAATCGGGAAGGTGATTGACACATTCATCAACAAAGATCGCGAACAAAAGAGTCAAAGCAAAACAAGAAGGACATTTGTAATGCTCTGCAAGGACCCCAAAGCAGAATCACTGATATTAAGCAACGGATGCAACAACTTAAGCACACGGATTCCGAAATCATTGATGCCATCAAAACTTTTGAAGCTGAAGCCGGTATATCTTCATCTTCTAAAAGTAGGGACACGGTGGGTCTAGATGATAGAATGGAGGAGTTGTTAGATCTATTGATAGAAGGACCACCTCAACTTTCCGCAGTGACCATACTTGATAGCATTGGATTGGACAAGACGGCTTTCGCCGCAGAGGCTTACAGCAGCAACTATGTGAAGCATTATTTTGATTGTCATGCTTGGGTTCAAGAGCCTTACACCTATTTTGCTGACCAAATATTAGATATCATTATTAAGTTTCTGATGCCTTCATCTAGGTTGAGTGAAATAAAGGACAAAAATTATCAAATGAAAAAAGTTATTCTTCGTGAATATCTAATGACCAAGCGGTATTTGATTGTGATTGATGATGTGTGGAGCATTGAAGTGTGGGATATTATTCGAGAAATACTCCCGGATAATCAGAATGGAAGTAGAGTACTAATAACGCTCGCTAAAATTGATATCGTCACCTTATTTCAGTTCGAAAACGGACAGAATATTCGGCTTGATTTAGTGCCAACTGGAGGACCATTGCGAGTGACATACCAAGGATGGCCTTTCCACATCTTATACCATGGAAGCATCTCATTAGAAGAAAATAAAAGGGAAGCAATTGATAAGCCCCTTTTCCGTCAATCCGTCGCACATTGCATGTTACCTTTTCCTTTGAAACTTTGTTGTCTTTACTTACCTGTGTTTCCCGCACACCTAGAGATATCCACTGTGCGGTTATATCGGTTGTGGATAGTCAAGGTTTCATTCCGCATAACAACAGGCAACCTGCGAGAAGTACTTAGAACAACTAATCAATAGAGGCTTTGTTGAAGTAAAGAAGAGAAGAGCTGGAGGCACAATCAACACATGCTCTATCCGTAGTCGTTGCTGGCCTTCATTACTTGCAGTGGCTTTGAATGCTGAATTTGTCTTTTCCCCTACCCTGGATCCAAAAGGTGAATCACGAAAAAATGTCAAACGTTTCTTCGCTCTAGAACAACAGAGTGATTTTGCTTACTTAGATGATTATTACCCGCACCTGCATTCCTTGTTGTACTTCACTTCAGAAAGCGACCACCTTGACCCCATAGATTGGGAGAAAATTTGTGAAATGTACAAACTTCTCAGAGTATTGGACTTAGGATCCCTTGTTCTCAACCAATATCCGTCCGAAATTGAAAATTTATCTCTTTTGAGATATTTGAAGTTGAATATCCCTTCCCTGAAAAGCCTTCCTTCATCATTTTTCAACTATCTTTCGAACCTGTACACACTCAATATGCCCTTTAGCGACATAGATCATACAGCAGATGAGTTTTGGAAGATGGACAAACTCGGGCATCTAAATTTTGGCTCAATCATACTTCCGCACATCCAGAAAATATTGCGGCTCTCTGGAAAATGTCAATTTCATTTCGGCCTTGCATCCTTGCCGTCAGATCTTCAAGATATATTGGGCGACGCCTAGTCTTCAAATCTCTGCATATGGGGAGATTTAAGTTATTATCAATTTTTGTTGTCCCAAAGTATTTGCAGATTGAGCTGCCTCGAGTCATTGAAGTTGGTGAACGAAAGCAAGATGCCACGGCTCTCCAAAATCATCCTTCTCAATACCTATTTCCTCATAGTCTAACCCACTTGAGTTTTTCTAATACTGACCTAAAGGATGATCCCATGCCGACACTAGAAAAGCTGCCGCTTCTTCAAGTGCTCAAACTGAAGCAAAACTCGTATTCAGGTAGAAAGCTTACTTGTGGTTCTGATGGTTTTCCAAGGCTTAAGGTATTGCACATGAAATCAATGCTATGGCTAGAGGAGTGGACTATGGGGACTGGGGCCATGCCAAAACTAGAATGCGTGCTTATCAACCCTTGTGCTTACTTGAAAAGGGTTCCTGAATAGCTCTGGTGCATAAAGAGCTTAAACAAATTCGATTGCTGGTGGCCTCAGCCAGAGCTGAGACAAAAGCTACGGGAATTCAAGGATAAGGAGCAGTATGGCGTTCAGCTTTATCCTTACGGAATTTGATTAGCCCTGATTGAGTTTGATGTAAGTTTTTTCTTCTTCCCCAATAACTTCAACCTTTAATTATTGATCTAATTTCATATAAAAGTTATTTTTTTCTCCACAATAGATTTGATAGTATGCAGCTGCCTAAACTATAATCATAATATAAAGTGTTTTCTACATTCTTATTGTGGTTGCTTGTAATTTTTGTCTCAACATAAACTTGAAGTGTCCATCACAGTTCCTGATGCTGACACCATTCATTAAAAACTGTATGATAAGATCTTCAATCAGTTGTATGTGCAGGTAAAAGCACAGTGGAAAATATCTTAACTGTAATGCAGCCAAAGTTTCAATTTCAACCAGAATCCAGCCTTCATCCTTTCAGTGTTCACTTCTGCTGAGTTGTCTACACGTTGTTTGGTTTCTTTGTTTTCAAGGATTTGCATGCTAAAAGTAATAATGTCATGTTCGGATTAATATATTGTACAAAAGTCTGATTAATTGTTTTACTTTCTATTTTCAGTTTCACTGGTGTGTATTCAATTTGTCAACATTCAAATTGATATATGTTATTGTTTTTATTTTTATTTTATTCCTTTCTCGAGTTTTTAAGTAGCGGTACAGGTCAACTTCAAGCTTAGTACTTCAGTTAGAAGAAAAGTATTGTGCTTTGATCTCATCTCATCATCTCAACACAGGCAGAACGACATTGTTGTTCGGTTTTTTGGAATTTCACCGACGTGTCGGTCATTATAAGGGCTAGAATGCTGGTCAAAAGTCAGTTAAGGTTAGCTGAAAAAGTGCAGGAAAATTCTGGGATTGTTAGAGATGGCCTTTATCATAGTTTATAAGGCTGGTTGATGGGTCATCTTCTCAGATCTCATCAAAGCTATGGGGGCTGGGGGGTGAGAGAGAGTTAAAGTAGAAAGTTGTATATTCTTGTTCTCTGTAACAAGCTCTACATCCTGGTAACCTTGATTTGCGACATAGTGAAAGCTTGTATCCTTGTTCTTCACTGGATTTAGGCACTTTGATTCAATTTTTAGTTCGGATTTCTGAGAATGAGTCTTCATACATCAAATCAAAGATGGTCTAAGGTGTTTGATCTTGGTACTGTCAGAGGATTAAACACAACAAAAAGAAACTGGGGCATATTGCCTAATCTTCATAGTCTTCAGATATATGGAGATTAAGCCCTTGTAAAATCAAAAACCAGCACTAATCCTTGGTGATTTGGAGCAGAAGATTTAACGAGTAAAGTTCTGAAAGTGGAAGATTTAATCTATAGTGCTGCTCGTTTTGGAAGCTTTGCTAGAATTGATGACTGAATTCTTTCTCTATTGATTGATTAGCAGCCCCACAGCATGCTAATGGTTTTCACATTTTTCCCTCCACACTCCACAGCATGCAGAGGGTGCCTGTAGTGCAAAGAAGTTGATGGCACGCAGGATGTGCTGCTCACTCTCAATTCCTTACAATCACACCAAAGCCGTCTTTTGCAGCAGAGAAATTACCGTTTGCATTAAAAATGATCCTTATAGCCATTGAGATTAATTGATTAAATGGAGTTGACAAATGAAACAAAAACGGAAAAAAAAAAAAAAAAAACTTCAATTCTACCAAAATCATTCATCCATTAATACCCACGTTGAATAAAACTCAACATCCTTTTTTTTCCATTCCTTTTTTTTCTACTCCTTTCAATAAAAAAATATTAATTTAATATATATATATATAGAGAGAGAGAGAGAGAGAGCTTCTTAAGTGCATATACTTAATATTATATGGTGTTATAGCGAATCTACACAAAATCTGCATTTAGTGCATCCACACTTGAGAATTTCTATATATCAAAGCTTTCAAAGGCAGAAGTTTAAATATGAATTTTGTGCGGATTCACTACAAAATCATATGATGTTAACATGCTTTTACAATTGACTATAATACCACATGATGTTATAGAAAATCCACACGAAATCTATATTATATAAAAAGAGAGATCTTGCTTTGCTTTATAATTGAATATAGGGCGGTGATATTCCCACCCCTCAAATTTTGTAAACCTACCTCGCCTTAAAAAATTAAATCATAAAAAATTCACATTATTTTTAATGATTTCAAATTATTAAGAATAAAATTAAGCAATTGACTAATTAAATCCTCATTAAATAATTTAAATACATTTATGATATGATATTTCAAAAAATTTATGCTATTTTTCTCATGAAATTTATTAATTATAAGAAGGATCTGATTGATTAATTGTTTAAAATTTTATTTATTTTAAATTGAAAAAATGTGAATTATTTTTTAAATAATTCTTTGAAATGATTTAAATGCGGCACGTGTCCCATCAAGTTAAAACCTGAAGTTGATTTAAATTTTATTTTATTTTATTTAAATTTTATTTTGGAACGGAAACCAAGTAGCGGGCCTCGTTCTTCAGGACATTCCGAGCTAAGTTAATCAACATTTCCACTAATTATTTTTATTTTCTTCCAAAGTTTATTTAATTAGATCAATTTCTGGCTTCCTACTTAAATTGCATATCCAATTTGGGGGTTGATTTTTGGAGATGGAGATAAACTGAAACATTAATAAGCTCAGAGAAAAAAAAAATCGATTGAGATTGAAAGTTCTTTATTACCCAACATACATAATACATATGCAATTAATTCAAATTTCTAAAATTACTGTAATTGTTGGCAATGTGGGTTTTTTTTTCGTTGGGAGGGGGGGGGGGGGTGTCTGAAATTTGCATGCATGCCTTAATTGAGTTTTGTCACTTTAAATCCTAATTACTAATGTTTTTTCTGTTAATGGTTGAAAATAAGATAAGAAGAGAGAAGGTGAACTTGAAGAAGTATAAGAAGAAAAGACATGTAATGATGTTGATGTGTTTATGTGAATAAAGAGAACGACAACGGAGGTGGAACCATTGGACAAATGGAAATGGAATCTTTGTCCAAGTTTTTCCCTTGATGTTCTAAAGATTGTTGACCTGATGAAATAACACTTAAAATGAGGCTGCCTTAGACGAAGCATATATGTTAATCACCTGTTGTAATCTCATGCCAAAACATTTCAGTTCCTGCTCATAAAATTAGTTACTTCAACCTTTGTCATATGTATTCTCCACTGCTTCAAGATACTTAGATAGTGAATGTGTCTAAATTCCAACTCAAAAGATTCATTTGAGAAAAAATTCTTCAGATGGTCATGTAGAGTTCTAATTTATCTCCGCATCATACACAAAATACTTGAAACCTAAACATCAATGATCAATGTTCATCTTTTATTGACAATCCCAATTCTCAAGTGTGTTTGGAAAGAAATTAGATTCACAGGCATTCTAGAAATATCTGGTGTATTTCAATGACAATGATGCCAAGTCATGTCTCATGGCGTCCAAAAAAAAAAATGGTGATGTATGTGGAGGAAGATCGTCAGCTCAATTAAAACTACACCTCGGTCATTTCTGGATTCATCAACAAGAGGTAATTTCTTACTTTGTGAACAAATTTTGTGTCTTATAATTTTTTCTGTATTTATATACTTACATGCTGTGTTGTAATTATATAGCCACCAAAGCCTGGACATGGAGATGTGTGTTTTGTTATGTTTAGTCCATTTATAAGATCATGCGTGTCATGTGATCTATAAGTCTACTTAATGGTTGCAATCAAATGAGTTCATGTCCAGATTGTGAAGTTAGTTAATTTCAACATATAGCAAAATGATTGTATCCATTGCTTTTATGAAGTTGCTATGTTATTGCTTCTTTAATAAGTGGCAGACATGATTTTCTATTTTTCCACAGCTTAAATTGTTAAATAATTGATAATGCTCTTGTGCTTACTCTGTTCTTTTCTTTTTAGATAAGCTTTATGGTCCCAGTGGAATTGTTTTCACCCTTTCTTTATTGACAGTGGATGTATAAAACAAATTGGTCTTGATTGATACTTGATGATGTTGTAGTTATTTCTCTCTGCTTTATTCTTTTTGCAACATATGGAAGACTGAGTATTGTAAGATTCATTTCCCGCACTGCTCTGCCTTGATCTGTTCTAATTTGAGAGTCAGCAATCTTGATTCAACTGCTTGGGTGGAGTACTAGCTAAGAGAAGGGAGGCATGGGAGCTGTTAAGGAAGTCCAGTATGCTGAGCTCACAGAGAGTAGGAGTAAGAAGGAGAAGAAGCTTCAGTCTCAGTCAGTCAGACGTTTCAACAATGTCAGCTCATCAGAGTTAGTTAAGCAAGTTGCCAGATCAGCACAAGTTTGTTAAGATTGTTATTAGTCATTTCGTATGTGTGTATAACGAAATGTAATTAGCTTAAGCTGCAATCTTGTGCATGTATATAAGTTGAGTTGATTCTGTTGTCAATGTTTAAGTAAAATCAATAAGAAATAAAGTGATCTTTTCTCTGAAAAATATTTTCCTCAGAAACAAACAACTTCATTTTCTCTTTCATGGTATCAGAGCCATCCATGGCTAGTTCCAGTACAATAAATCAAAATCGTTTAAATTTCAATCAAATGCATTCCACACAAACTTCATTTACTTTTGCTACAACAATAAAACTCGATCGATCAAACTTCCTTCTCTGGCGCAAACAAGTGATCACTTCAATCAGAGGGAACCGACTTGAAGGATTAATCTCAGAGAAGCAGAATATTCCAGAACAATATATTTCTCAGTCACAAGCTGATGGATCTGTGGAAAGGATTGAAAATCCAGCTTATGTCAACTGGAGAGCTCAAGATCAAACTCTGCATAGCTGGCTTCTTTCAACAATCAGTGAAGGTATCTTAAGCTCAGTTCTTAACTATGATACTTCTTTTAATATATGGAGATCTATTGAAAAGCAATTTGGAGTACAATCTGAAGCAAAAATAATGCAACTTCGATATGAATTAGATACTCTGAGAAAAGAGTCAATGTCTATTGAAGATTATTGTTCGAAAATGAAAATGCTAGCTAATAAACTTGCATGTGCTGGAGATAACATAACTGAAAAAGATTTGCTGATAAGGACACTAAATGGACTTGGATCTGGCTATCTAGATCTAGCTTCAATAATTATAGCCAATAAGATGAGTTATGATGATGCATATGCACTTTTACTGACACATGAAGCTAGGCTGGAACAAAATCAGAACCCTCAGGCCATGTTTAATGCAAATTATAGTATGATGAATACAAATTATTCACATATGAGGGGTGCTCCTAGGAGAAATGCTTATGGTAATGGTAATGCTACCTATGGACAATCTGGAGGCAGAGGTCAGTTTTTTGGTCGAGGCATGTTTTCTGCTTCTTATCCTAGAGGTTTTCCAGCTGGTAGTAGTACTGCTAGTGGTTTTGGTAGAGGAAATGTTGCAGGTTTTGGAAGAAATCAGTTCATGCAGTCTCATAGGCCACCACAAATTAGGCACATGTTCTCTCCTGCTAATACTTCAAATGTTTCTGAATCAAGTGAGCCAGTACCTATATGTCAAATATGTCACAAGCAAGGACATACTGCTGATGCATGTTGGTATAGGTATGGTGATGCCTATGTTACTTCACCTAAACAATTTGGGAGAGGAAAAATGATGGGATCAAAGACTGCATATATGGCTAATTTTGAGCCATTTCCTTATCAACCATCATCATTTGAAGATCCTTATGAAGTCTCAGATCCTAGCTATCAGTTCATGAACTATTCTTCTGCTTCTTCTTCTTATCCATCAGAGGCATTTACTCTGCCTGAAGCCTATGTTGCAAATGTTGAAGGTTCAACTGATGAAGGGTGGTATCTTGACAGTGGAGCTACACACCATATTACTAACAACATGGCAAATATGCATGTGAGAGAAGAATTCAAAGGCTCAGACCAGCTAACCATTGGCAATGGACAAGGTTTGGTCATTACTCATATTGGTGATGCATGCTTTAATCATAAAAGTTTCAAATCTGCCTACAAACACACACCTATAGCACTCAAGGATATCTTGTTAGTTCCTTCAATTACTAAGAATTTAATAAGCATATCCAAATTGACAACTGATAATAATCTTTCCATTGAATTTGTTGGCAATGTGTGTTATGTAAAGGATTCACTGAAGGGACAAGTACTTCTGCAAGGTCTTGCTGAGAAAGGATTGTATAAGTTGCTGTTAAAATCATCACAGTCTCCCTCTTCCTTCGTGTGTCAAGTTTCTTCAAATCAGCCTATGTCTATGTTATCAACATGTCATGTTTCTTTTTCTGTTGCAAATAATGTTCAGAATAAACACTCAAGTTCTAAAGCTTGCTTTCAAACTGATGTTTCTTCTTGTAATTCATTGGTCAATAAAGCTGATCTTCTTCATAGAAGATTTGGTCATCCTCATCATAATGTCTTAATACATTTGCTTAAGAATGATCAAACTATTAATCTTTCAACTTCTCTTATTAACCAAGCTGCACAACAAATATGTGAGGCCTGTCAAATGGGAAAAAGTCACAGATTGCACTTCCCTGTCACAGAAACCAAAACTTCTCAAGTGCTTGAACTAATTCACATTGATTTATGGGGCCCTTCACCTATCCTTTCTAAAGCTGGTTATGTCTATTATATTAGCTTTGTTGATGACTTCAGTAGATACACCTGGATTTATCCATTAAAATTGAAATCAGAAGCCCTACAAGTTTTCAAATTGTTCAGATTGCAAGCTGAAAAACAATTTCAATGTCCTATTAAAATGCTGCAATCTGACTGGGGGGGAGAGTATAGAGCATTTACTGATTTTCTGAACTAAAATGGAATCATATTCAGACACTCATGTCCCTACACACATCACCAAAATGGGGTAGTTGAGAGGAAACATAGGCATGTTGTTGAGTTAGGACTCACACTTCTAGCTCAAGCTAAATTACCCTTAAACTTTTGGTAGGAAGCTTTCCAAACAACAGTTTACCATGTTAACAGGTTGCCTTCTGCAACTCTGAAGTTCCTTACTCCATATGAAAATTTGTTCAAACATAAACCAGACTACAAAATGCTTAAATGTTTTGGTTGTGCATGCTATCCATATTTGAGAGATTATAACAAGCATAAGTTTGATTATCATTCTAGCAAGTGTGTCTTTATTGGTTACAACCCTTCTCATAAAGGATACAAGTGTTTGCATCCATCTGGTTAGGTTTATATAGCAAGACATGTTATCTTCGATGAGTCCTCTTTTCCTTATTCCTCAGATTCTGCTTTTGCTTCTAATAAATCAAACTCATGTCAAAACTTGTCTTTCACTCCTCAGCAAGTGTATCATCTATCCACTTTGCTATTATTCTCAACTTCAGATGATAACAACACTCATAATCCTATCTCTGCAAGTTCCACCAGCAGCAGGTCTCATCATTCAGTTCCTCCTGATCATAACAACAATTCTCATCCACTGTCACAAACAAACACATCACCAATCACTAATACAGAGCCTAATACAGAGCTTCATACTTCTTTACCTGTAACACCCCAATCCGAAATCTAAGGGCAAATATGTCCACAACTCACATATGAATTTAAGTAACTCTTTACAAACGATAAAATTCGAGCCTCAAATACAAAAGCCAGCGGAATAACTTAAAAATTTAGCCAAACCATCTACCATCCTCAATTCAAATCCGTCTTCTCACTCATTACGAATCAATCCTGACTTCTGGAAACTGAATCACAATAAACTACAATGAGTACAAAACCCAGTAAGCAACTAGTTTTTCTTATACGAAAATACATACATACTTATACATAATGCAATGGATGATATGCCATGATCTTTTGGAAATACTGTAAAACAAATTCATAAAAATCCCTTTTTGTCGCTTTCAAACTTTCTCATTTTCTTTCAATGAAATACATATTCTGCAATTGTGGCACTTTGTGCTGTGCGTGACACTTTGCACCATGCGTGGCACTTTGCGGCACTTTGGCCCTCAAGGGGTGGCCCCCGCATAGTCTCAAGAGGTGGCCCCCGCATAGTCTCAAGAGGTGGCCCCCACACAACTTCAAGAGGTGGCCCCCAATGCAAAATCTCATAAAACATAAATTTCATTTGCTAAAATCCACTTTCTCATTCATAGAAAACTCAATGCATTTTCGTGCTCATGCCAATGAACCATCACGCATACATATGCCCATGTACATAATCACGTTCAACACATGCCAACACATCACATAAACGCATGGGCAGAGACATCTAAATCCATATCCGTATATATATCAAAATAGGATTTTCATACAAGTCAAACATATATATTGTTTAGTGTGATTCGTTTTAAAGTCTAGTTTACTTACCTCTTGGCATCCTCATGTAACAAATGCATACTGATACCATCAATCTAAAATCATCAATAACGCCTCATAAGATATAATCAAATCTCAATCATAAACTCTAATGTCCTCAAATATCTCAATTTAAACAACTCCTAAGTTCAACCTCCAATGTCCTCAATAATCGGCCCTCAAAACATAACAGTCCATATTTCTCCGATTTTTAATAAATTATTCTCTTATTGGAAGAATCTCAAATTTTACAGACCATATGCTGACACATTGAAAGTTCATTGATAAAACTTTCATAACATAATTCCTTCAAAAACTATTGAAAATAATTCACGTTTCAGACATCATCAATACTGTCAAACAGTTTTCTGTTTTGAACACACTTGCTTTACAAATACAAAACAATTTATTGCTTTATCATAAAATCATGACAATTTCCAGAATCATACTAGACATATATAAAAATCATTGGTCCAAATTTCATAATTGTTGAAGAAGTCTAACTATGGTAAAAATAATTTCGTAATTCACGTTATTCACTGAAATCATAAATTTCCAGGTTTTCAGACTTGAATTTGAAAAATCATAATTAATTGAAATCTTATCCGATTAACTTGAAACAAGTTTCAAAACATTCTAGACGATGTCTAGTTTAACATACCCATAAATCAGAATCAAAATCAATTTGTACAAATTCCGTAATAATTCACTGTTAGCATATTTCTATAAAATCTTAGATTTCTACTTCTATTGCAATCGTGCTTCTCCACAACAATTTAATAGAAATCAATAATTAAAACTTACCTCCAAAACTTCTCCCAACAATAACAACTTGATCCCATGTGTTGCCTATGACAGAACTAAGAAGAAGAAGAAGAAGACTTTCTTCTTCTCTTTTTCTTTTATTTTCTCTCTTGTCTGTCCATCTCTCTCTTTTTTTTTTTCTGTCGTTTTTGTTTTTTTGCAATCGATCCCTCTTTTCCTCTCTCTCTTATAATGAAAAAGACATCTTGTTCTATTTATACTAGGTTAAAAAGGATTACTAAAAATTAAAAAGACTTAAATACCCTGAGGAGATTTGGGATATTACATTACCAATTCAGCCAATCATCACCAACAGACCTCCCATTTTTCAAACATCACCAAAAACTGATCAAAACACATCAGCTCCAGAAAACACACAACAATTCAATACTTCTTTAAACACACATCCTATGACCACTAGAAGTAAGATTGGCATTTTCAAACCTAAGCTCTACAATGTAGCTCTTGTTCATAAAGAGCCAGAATCTATAGAAGAAGCTATGCAAAATCCTAAATGGTTTGAAGCTATGGAGGAAGAATATAGTGCTCTGCTCAAGAACAATACATGGTCTTTAGTTCCAAGATCAGATGGTCAGAAGACTGTTGGAAACAAGTGGGTATATCGAGTTAAGCATAACTTAGATGGAAGTCTGGCCAAATACAAGGCTAGATTAGTTGCTAAGGGATTTCAACAAATTGCAGGGGTAAATTACTTTGAAACTTTCAGTCCAGTAGTAAAATCAGCTACTGTTAGAGTAGTGATTAGTTTGGCTGTTATGAATCAGTGGCAAATCAGGCAAGTAGATGTTAATAATGCTTTTCTTAATGGGGAGTTAACAGAAGAAGTTTTTATGGATCAACCAGCAGGGTTTGTTGACAGTCAAAAGCCAAACTTTGTGTGTAAACTCCATAAGTCACTTTATGGTCTCAAGCAAGCTCCACGAGCTTGGTATGAAAAGTTAAAAGGGTGTTTGTTACAGTGGGACTTTGAAAACTCAAGAGCTGACACATATCTGTTCATCAAGAAAACTAGCTCTTACATGATATTGGTACTGATTTATGTTGATGATATCTTAATCACAGGACCAAATAGTGCAGAACTAGAATCTTTCATTGCCAAGTTTAATGCAGTTTTTGCACTCAAGGATTTGGGTACTCTCTCTTATTTTCTGGGCATAGAAGTCTTATATGGCGCAGATTGCATTTATCTGTCTCAAAGGAAATACATAAGAGATCTACTGACTAAGGTTCAGTTGCTTGAATGTAAAGATATTGACACACCTATGAGTACTGGAATTAAGCTGCAAAAAGAAGCTCAAGCACATCTAGGCCAATATATTGTTGATGCTACACATTACATGAGTATTGTAGGAGGTATGCAGTATCTGGTTTTAACAAGGCCAGAGATTGCCTTTGCTGTAAACAAGTTAAGTCGGTATGTTTCAAGTCCTACAATGCAACATCTTATAGCATGTAAGAAAGTGCTTAGATACTTAAAGTCTACTCAAGATTATGGACTTTAGTTTGCTCAAAATGGAGAAATGAAGATTACTGGATTCACTGATGCAGACTGGGCTTGTGATTTAGATGATCGAAAATCTGTTGGAGCTTATTGCATCTATTTAGGTAATAATTTGATTTCATGGTCATCCAAGAAGCAGTCAGTCATTGCTAGATCTAGTGCTGAGAGTGAGTACAGTGCCTTAGCTTCAACTAGTGCAGAGATCAGCTGGTTACAATCTTTGTTTTCTGAAATTGGTTTGTGTTGTTCAAAGATACCCACTATCTGGTGTGACAACACCAGTGCCACTGAGCTGGCTCATAACCCTGTTTGCCATTCTAGAACTAAACACATCGAGCTTGACTTACACTTTATCAGAAACAAAGTGATTGCAGGGGAGTTAAAAATTCAGTACATTCCCATTGAAGAACAGATTGCTGATAGGGAAATTTACAACCGTCCACTTGTTTGTTTTGTCTTTTTCAAAAATACACAAACACTTTTTTTTTCAGCGCGCCACGATGGTCATAACCCTGTTTGCATTCCCATTGAAGAACAGATTGCTGATAGCTCATAACCTTGTTTGCATTCGTCCACTTCCGTCTAATTTCCGTTAGCAAATTTAACGGAATGACCTTTTTACCCCTCAAAATTATAATTTAACCCAAAATAAATAGAAATTGGAGATAAATTGGATGGATTTAATTTTTTTCAAAGGTGAATGCTAGAAATTGGAGGAAAATAATGTTTGTTACTAAATTTAGAAAATTTGTATTTATTTTTTTGGAGGAAAATAGTGTTTGTTGCTTGCTAGATTTAGAAAATTTGTATTTATTTTTTCTCTTTCAAAAAAATAAATACAAATTTTCTAAATTTAGCAAGCAACAAACACTATTTTCCTCCAATTTCTAGCATCCACCTTTGAAAAAATTTAAATCCATCCAATTTATCTCCAATTTCCATTTATTTTGGATTTAATTGTAATTTTGAGGGGTAAAAAGGTTATTTCGTTAACATTTCGTTAAATCCACTAACGGAAATTAGACGGAAGTGGACGAATGCAACAAAAAGTAAACTTCAGGTGGCGCGCTAAAAAAAAAAGAAGTGTTTGTGTATTTTTGAAAAAGGCAAAACAAACAGGTGGACGAGTGTAAATTTCCCTTGCTGATATCATGACAAAACCCCTCTCTTTTGTTCATTTTAACTATCTGAGATCAAAACTCAATGTGCAGCCTTGCCCCTTGAGTTTGAGGGGGGCTGTTAAGGAAGTCCAGTATGCTGAGCTCACAGAGAGTAGGAGTAAGAAGGAGAAGAAGCTTCAGTCTCAGTCAGTCAGACGTTTCAGCAATGCCAGCTCATCAGAGTTAGTTAAGCAAGTTGCCAGATCAGCACAAGTTTGTTAAGATTGTTATTAGTCATTTCGTATGTGTGTATAACGAAATGTAATTAGCTTAAGCTGCAATCTTGTGCATGTATATAAGTTGAGTTGATTCTGTTGTCAATGTTTAAGTAAAATCAATAAGAAATAAAGTGATATTTTCTCTGAAAAATATTTTCCTCAGAAACAAACAACTTCATTTTCTCTTTCAGGAGCCAGCACTAATTTTTGGATTGAGGAGATATGGGCATCAACTTCAGACTATTTTCAGAGAAGCTGAGAAGGACGTTAGCTGGCGAAGAAGTCACATTGCCTAATGCTGAAAAACAACCTATTCAGAACCTTTATGCCGAGGATGAAATCCTTACTCCTTGGCTGAGGGACTTTGAATATGATATGTCCTGGCTTCTGCTGCAAAAAAATAGGAGAAGATGAAATTGACAACCCAGACCTTGGGACCAGCAATCAATTGCTTTACATATGAATCTGAGAAGGTCATTGACACATTCTCAACAGCATCACTCAACAGAAGAGTCAAAGTAGGTGCAACAAGGACATAGGGGCACGGTGGGTCTAGAAGACAGAATGGAGGAGTTGTTAGATATATTAATAGAGGGACCACCTCAGCTTTCAGTGGTGGCCATCTTGATAGCATTGGGTTGGGCAAGGTGGCTTTTGCTGCAGAGGCTTACAGCAGCAGTGATGTGAAGCATTATTTTAATTGTCACGCTTGGGTTCCAAAGCCTTACAGCTATGATGCTGATGATGACCAAATATTAGATATCATTATTAAGTTTCTAATGCCTTCATCTAGGTTGAGTGTAATAAAGGATAAAAATTATGAAATGAAAACAAAATTTCTGCATGAATATCTAATGATCAAGCGGTATTTGATTGTGGTTGATGATGTGTGGAGCATTGAAGTGTGGGATGTTATTTAAGAAATACTTCCGGATAATCAGAATGGAAGTGGAGTACTAATAACACTCACTGAACTTCATATCGTCACCTCATTTCAGTTCAAAAGTGGACAGAATATTTGGCTTGATTTAGTGCCCACTAGAGGACCATTGAGAGTTGTTCACCTTTTTGCTTGAAACTTTGTTTTCCTTACTTATCTATGTTTCCTGTACACCTAGAGACATCCACCAGGCAGTTATATCAGTTGTGGATATCTGAAGGTTTCATTCCAGACAATAGCGAGGCAACTGCCGAGAAGTACTTGGAACAACTAATGAATAGAGTCTATGTTGATGCAAAGAAGAGAAGCGATGGAGGCAGAATCAACGCATGCCCTATTCGTAGTCGTTGCTGGGCTTCATTGTTGCAAATGGCTCTCAAAGCGAAATTTACCTTTTCCCCTATCCTGGATAAAAAAGGTAAATCGCGAAAAAATGTCAAACGTGTGTACGTTTTTTAAAAACAGAGTGATTTTGCTTACTTAGATGATTGTGACTCGCACCTGCATTCTTTGTTGTACTTCAGAAAGCGACCACCTTGACCCCATAGATTGGGTGAAAATCGGTTGAGTAATGGACTTGGGATCTCTTGTTCTCAGCCAATTTCCATCCAAAATTGAAACTTTATTTCTTTTGATATTTGAAGCTGAATATCCCTTCCCTCAAAAGCCTGGCTTCATCATTATTAAGAAATCTCTGAATCTGTACCCCATAGCCATGCCCTTTAGCTAAATAGATCATACTGCAGATGAATTTTGGAAGATGAACAAACTCAAGCATCTAGTCATTGAAGATGGTGAATGAAACCAAGATGCCAAGGCTCTCCAAAATCGTCCGTGCCAAATACCTACTTCCTCAAAGTCTAATCCACTTGAGTTTCTCTAATACTGAACAAATGGATGATCCCATGCCTGCACTTGAACACTAGAAAAGTTGCCACTTCTTCAAGTGCTCAAACTGAAGCAAAACTCATACTCAGGTCGATAGCTGACTTGTAGGTCTGATGGTTTCCCAAAGCTCAAGATAGTGCACCTGAATTCAATGCCATGGCTAGAGGAGTGGACCATGAGGCTTGGAGCCAGGCCAAAACTAGAATGCTTGATTCTCAATTCTTGTGCTTACTGGAAAAAGATTCCTGAACAGCTCTGGTGCATAAAGAGCTTAAACAAATTCGAGTGTTGGTGGCCTCAGCCGGAGCTGACACAAAAGCTACGGGACTTTGAGGATAAGGCGCAGTATACAATCAAGTATATCCTTATGGAATTTGATTCGCATGGATTTAATTAGATGTAAGTTTTTCATTTTATGCAATATCATCAACCTTTAATTATTAATCTAATTTCATACATATGTTTTTTCTTTTCCTCAATATATTTGATAGTACGCAGCTTCCTAATGCTATAAAGTGTTTTCTAATTGTGGTTGCTTCTAATTTTTGTCTCAACATTAGAGATGAAGTGTTCATCACAGATCCTGATGCTGACCCCGACCATTTTCCCTTGTGTATTGATTGTTGAACAGTCAGGAAAAACTATAATTTCAGAACCCTTGTGTATTGATCGTTGAACAATGAGGAAAAACTATAATTTCAGGTCTTAAATTACTTGCGCAGGTGGCGGCCTTTTTTTTTTTTTTCTCTTTTTGGGGGTGTGTGTGTGTGTAACCAAAGCTTTTTATCTTTCATTTGCAATTTGAGAACCCATTAGCCAGACAATTAAATGCAGATTCCATGAATTTTGCACCGCTGACTTAACTCGAAGAGTAAGACTTCGATGTAACTACCGAGTCAACAAATATGCTTGTCTTGGAAAATCTCATAACGCATACATTTACTTTTTCATATATTGTGTCTCTATTCTACCTCTCCAACTTAAAATTCCTTTCTCGTGTTTTAAACATGACATAGAAGTTCTGGTTTGGAAATGGTAGAGATAGTTAGATGTCACAGTTGCATACGAGTGTACACAATTTCTTTGTCAAATAAAATCTAGTCACATATTTATTCTAAAACTTAATTATATATAAACTATGAATAAAAAAAAAAAAACAGTGGACATAATTTTATTGACTGTCCCCTTAAATCCGTCGCACCTAATTTTATTTGCTTGCAGTGGGACGACTTTAAATGTTGTCATGTGGCTGCACAAATGGACTAATTCCTGTCACAACTTGATAGTCTATATTAGCGCGGACTGTTGTGACAAATGAACCTCTATTTCGATTGCGTACTCCAATATGTTAAAAAAAAGAAATATGAAAATAAAAAGAAAATAGGACATCATCAAGTATCAATCAAAGATCAATTTGTTTTATCCACTTTCAAGAAAGAAAAGGTAAAAACAATCCCACTGGGGACCATAAAGTTTATCTCAAAAGAAAAAGCACTACAATAGTCGAACACAAAGAAGAGTAATAATGAGAAAGGAGTTGCATATAAATTGAAGATTATTTTTTTTTAAAGAAGGGTCCGACATCATGATTGCTTTCATTTAGCAAAGGATATATGAAAAAGAGATGAATATTGCACTTTAGATTTGGATAATTCCGATTGGATTTTGAATTGTTTCGATTAGGAAAAAAAAAAATCATTCGAATCCAACCTGAATCTCAAATATAATCGATCGGATTTAAAATGAATCGGATCTGATAAATATGTCAGACAAATTTGGTTTCAAATTGTTTCAGATTTAAATGATATTTTAGATTCAAATGGTATTTTAAGTTCAGATTGAATTTGGATTTGGATCTTTTTGATAATTTTTACATAAAATTCATTATATATATATATATATATATATATATATATATATATATATATATATATATATATGAGTAGTGCTAAACATCGGAAAGGCTGAGAGAACCCTGAGAGAAACGGCAGCTTGTGTTGCCGTTTCGCGCGTGTTCTCTTGGCCCCACCCCCCACGTTACTTTCTCTTTTCTTTTTAACTTAATGTTTGCTGCAGTCAGCCTTTTGCTGCAGTCAACTCATCTCTCCAGCACCAGAAACTACCGTATCTTCTCCCTCCCCTCAATTTCATCGGCACTCTCTCTCATCAACGGCATCGTTACCGACAACCACCTCTTTCTCTTCAGCTCGTCACGACAGACACCACCAGTCCGGTTCGTCACTTCGTCCGGATCTCTCCATTATTCCAAGTGTGTTTCCCCTATTTTTTGTTCTAAAAAACCCAAAACAATGAAGAACAACACCTGTATTGATTTCGATTTTTTGATTCCAAGTCAAAAGGGTGCTTGGCTTTTAATTATACAAGATAGAAGATGAAACCAAATTTTGATGTTGATGAAGAAGAAGAAACAAAACTGACAGGAGGAAGAAGAAGATAATTGTGATGATGATGTTGTTGATGAAGAAGATGAAATTGACGATGGAGAGAAGTAACGAAGAAATTGCAGAAGAGAGATAAAGAAAAAAAGAGAAGAAGAAGAAGTGATAAGTGCATATTTTCCATATATTTTGCTATTAATTTCTCCATCTTTTTCTTATTTTGGTCTTAAATATTCTAGTTATTTTAGTTAATTTTTAAATTATATATATTTTACCCTTAATTATTTAATTACTAATTATTTTTATTTGTTATTTTTAATTAATTGAATTATTTTGTTGAATGAGGAATTAATTGAAGATTAAGGATAAAAAGGGCATGGGGAGTTTAAGTTGGGAAGTGAAGAAGACCAAAATTGGAAGACAATCCCTTCAAAGGATGAACGGTGGGCATGCATTTGGAAAACAAAGATTTGGCAATTTGGACTGCATGTGCTGGGCATTAAAAGAAGAAATCATTAACTGGCCTTTTGCTTTTGTGGTCAAACGTGTGGCTAGCTTTCAAAGTTTAATAAGGAAATAATTTAAAAAGGGCTTGGTGAGTGGGCTTTGCAAGTCGGTGGATGGCTTTGACTTATGATAAGTTGTGAAGGATTAATGCAATTAGAATCCAATAAGGATTAAGCAAGTCAGTAACATTATATAAAGGCAAGGGAGAATCGGCAGCAAGGGGGATTAGAGGAACCAGCAGCCGCAAGAAGGAAAATCAACAGCCGCAAGAAGAAGAAAAAAATCAGCGGAAGGAATTAAAATTGAAGCAAAGGCAGCCGCTTGAATTAATCTCCATGATTGGTTTTGTCAATTCTCTTATTCCCAATTCAATTATGTTAGGCTAGATTTTTATTTGGTTGAGGGTGAATTCAAAACCCTAAACATGCTATGCAATTAAATTTAAATTCTACCATTCAATTTATTTAATTGAGATTGTTTATGTTCTTCTATAATTAATGTTCATGGTTTATTCTTGTTTTGTTTGAGTGGCCAATTAGATAGGACTTGAATAAATTTTATTGCTAGATTAAAATTCTTGATCCGTAATTGTCTTGATATTTTAATCATAAGTAGCAGGTTGGAATCAGTGATTTCAATTGGAGAATATAACCTAGGTTAAATAATCCGAGCTTGTGTGTTTATTGCCTAGATCAACCTAATATATTTCTTTGTTTAATGCTTCCATTATCTTAAATTTAAAGAGCTTGTTTTAAATTATTTAATGGTTAGAGATTAGGTGAAGAGCTTATTTTACCTAACGACACACTAAGGAAAGATTGAGACTAACAGAGCTTATTGTTGTCTACGGTTGATAGTTTTAATATAAATTGATGATAGAATTGATATATTATGTGCATGTTTGGTGGTGGCGAATGATCCTTTAACCAAAGTTTTCATCATTATTATTTCTTTCTCCTTTAATTAGAGTTTTTATTAAATTCTTGTTCGTAATTTTAATTTCTTTATTTCTTACTATTTAGTTAAAAATTCATAAACCCCCCTTTTATTTTTAATTGGCATTTTCTTTAGTTAGATTAATTTATATTATTATTACTATTACTATTATTATTATTACTATTATTTTATTTTAAATCTTGCTTTGGAGTTAATAATAAATATAACTAGCATAGTCTCTGTGGGATCGATCCTTACTCGCTCTGTACTAATTATTTATATTAGTGGTAAGGTTTTAAATTTGGTGCACCTTAACGACACTACCAAGAAGATAAAAGAAGAAAAAAACAGAAGAGAGATAAAATAATATAAAAAACAAAAGAGGAAATTCTTAAAGTAAAGTGGGGGTGGGACCTCAGGGTTCTCTCAGCCTTCCCGACGTTAAGCATTTTCCTATATATATATATAGTAGTGCAATCCAATCGAATTGTTTAAATTAAAGTGGATCCAATCCATCGGATGCACAAATTTTATCCAATCGGATATATATGGCAACATCCAAATCCAAATCAGATCGAATCATATCTATCCGAATATGATCCATGCACACCTTTAGCCCTATTGGAATGATCATCTAACGATTCAAACTATAACGTATTCTGTTGTAGTCTGTAGAGCGCTTGAAAAGAAAATCTCTAAACAATAGCGCTATTATGCATTAGATGCATCAATGAATTGTTGAAAATTGATTAAAAAAAAAGAAGAAAGGTGGCTTCAAATTTGGTGGCTTAACCACCAAATTTGTTGACCAAAATTTGTTGATCAAATTTGATGGCTAAGCCACCAATTTTGATCAAAATTGGTGGGCATAATTAGGCAAGTTTTTGCCTATAAATAGGAGGGTGCTCCTCCTCACTTTTGTATCCAATTGAGAGCATTCAATTGGTGAATGCAAGAGAAGAATTGAAAGCTTCCAATGGGAGAGAAATATTCTTAAGCATGTAGATGTATTATAGGAGTATTTGGCTCCTCAATATGGGTATTACAGGTTTGCTTTGTTAAAGAATATTTTTCGGGATCATGTATTTGGGGCTTGGGTGAGAGAAATTATTTTCTGAGAGTGTGGTTGTAATAATTTTTCACATAATGAATATTTTTTCTCTGGTTGTCTTTTGACAACGGCCGTGGTTTTTCTCCGGATTTGGAGTTTTTTACGTAAATCTTGTGTTGTGTCACTGGTGTAGTCTCCGTTTAATTTTTTCTGTTAATTTGTTGCTTGACAAATTGCTTGGAGTGATCTTGGGAGGAAACTCAATTTCCTAACAGTGGTATCAGAGCCATTGATTGAAGCTTTGGTGTCGGGGCACTGTTCACGTATACGATACTGTTCACGTATACGATATTGTTCACGTATACGGTACTATTCACGTGAAGCAGTGGGAGCCAATCCAAATAATCTGTGGTGAAGAGAATAGGCGGATCTATAAAGCAAATATGTCAACAGCTGGTGTTTTTCAAACTTGGTGGAGTTCGATGTTGTTGAAAAATTAATGGGAGAATTGGCTTGTGGAGAATTCAAGTCAAAGGTGTATCCAATGGTATGCACAAAGATTTGAAGGTGTGGACAATTTTGGCACCTCAAGAAAATTGTCAAGAAGGTGGAGTGGGTTCGGCAAATTACTCCAAAATCAGTAAAAGAGATACTGATATTTGCGCAGATGGTAATTTCTTTTTGATAAGAGATTGGGTTAGTTCTCTTGGCATGTAGATCTCCAAGTTGCCATGAAAGAGAACATGTTATTATCAGTGGGGTCCACAAGTTTGCACGCAGGCATTAGCTTGGTATAAATGCAAGGTGTGTGGTGGAAAAGTTATGTCATGACTGAAGAATTCTTAGTGAAACCAAGCATGAGAATTGCACCATAAATTTCGGCATGATATTTTGACATGTGCTGAGAAAAATCTTAGAATAATTAATTTTAAGTGGTATACTCTTTATGGTGGAGTATGATAATTCATTATGTTGAAAATTATGACTGTTGGTGAAGACAGTGCTTTATAGCAGTAGTTATGAATTTTTTTTTTTAATTAAGGTGGAGATTGTTGAAAATTGATTAAAAAAAAGAAAGAAAGGTGGCTTCAAGTTTGGTGGCTTAACCACCAAATTTGTTGACCAAAATTTGTTGATCAAATTTGATGGCTAAGCCACCAATTATGATCAAAATTGGTGGGCATAATTAGGCAAGTTTTTGCCTATAAATAGGAGGGTGCTCCTCCTCACTTTTGTATCCAATTGAGAGCATTCAATTGGTGAATGCAAGAAAAGCATTGAGAGCTTCTAATGGGAGAGAAATATTCTTAAGCATGTAGATGTATTATAGGAGTATTTGGCTCCTTAATATGGGTATTACGGGTTTACTTTGTGAAAGAATATTTTTCGGGATCATGTATTTGGGACTTGGGTGAGAGAAATTATTTCTGAGAGTGTGGTTGTAATAATTTTCCACATAATGAATATTTTTTTCTCTGGTTGTCTTTTGATAACGGCCGTGGTTTTTCTCCGGATTTAGAGTTTTCCACGTAAATCTTGTGTTGTGTGACTGATGTATTCTCCATTTAATTTTTTCTTTTAATTTGTTGCTTGACAAATTGTTTGGAGTGATCTTGAGAAAAAACTCAATTTCCTAACATGAATCAGATTCTAAGGTGATGCTTTTTCTCTCTAGACAAGCTTTATGGTCCCAGCGGAATTATTTTTAATCTTTCAGTCTTTTGAGAAGGCAAAAAAGAAACTGGTCTTGATAGCCTATTTTAATTTCTTCATACACATATATATAAAACACAAATTATAAGACACCCTTTTATCTTCTTGCATAAAGAATATTTTATATACACGTACATTATACCTCAGGTTTTGTGCAGAAAATCATTATTGTACATCAATAATTTCTCAATATAATTCCTCTTATCAATCAGTATCCCCACGACACCTGCAGCATCTAAGTTTAAGATTCATTTTCCAGTACTGCTCTGCCTTGATCTGTTCTACTTTGACAGCCACCTGAACTTGATTCAACTTCTTGACAGAAGGAGGTATTGGTGCCATCCTCAGTTGATTATGTTGACTAATGTTGAAGTAAAAGGAGAGCTTTTAACCATTTTTTTTTATAATTATTTTCTTTGCATGCTAGGGCTGCTGGCTACTGACTACCAAGAGTGAAGGAGATATGGACATCAACCTTGGACTATTTTCAGAGAGACTGAGAAGGGTGCTAGCTGGTGAAGAATTCACGGTGCCCGATGCTGCTAAACAACCTATTCAGAACCTTTACACTGAGACTGAAATCGTTGCTTCTTGGCTGAGGGACTGTGGATACAACACTGCTTGGTTTATGTGGCAAGTCAATGCAGAAGAGGGTCAAACTCTTGCAGAATTAGAAGATTTTAAGGCTATCATTGACAAAATCCGCTGCTTTTCATATGTATCTGAGAAGGCGATTGACACATTCGCTATCAGCATCACTCAACAGAAGAGTCAAAGCGGATGCAGCGAGGACATTTGTGATGCTCTGCTAGGACTCCAAAGCAAAATCATTGATATAAAACAATAGATGCAGCAAGTTCAGCACATCCACTCCGGAATCGTTGATGAGCTCAAATCGATTGAAGCAAAAGCCGGTAATTTTCCTGCATCCTCATCTTTTAAGGATAGGGACACGGTGGGTCTAGATAATAGAATGGAGGAGTTATTAGATCTACTGATAGAGGGACCGCCTCAACTTTCGGTAGCGGCCGTACTTGATAGCATTGGATTGGACAAGACGGCTTTCGCCGCAGAGGCTTACAGCAGCAACAATGTGAAGCATTATTTTGATTGTCACGCTTGGGTTCAAGAGTCTTTACCATATGATGCTGACCAAATATTATACGACATTATTAAGTTTGTGATGCCTTCACGTAGGTTGAGTGAAATTATGAAAGAAAGTTCGGAAATGAAAAAAATTATTCTTCATGAATATGTAATGACCAAGCGGTATTTGATTGTGCTTGATAATGTGTGGAGAATATCAGTATGGGATGTTATTCGAGAAATACTTCCCGATAATCAGATTGGAAGTAGAGTATTGATAACACTCAGTCAAATTGAGATCGTCGCCTCATTTCAGTTCGAAAATGGAGAGAACATTGGGCTTGATCTTGTGCCCACTGGAGGACCATTGAGAGTTACATACCAAGGATGGCCTTTCCACATCTTATATCATGGAAGCATCTCACTGAAAGAAAATATAGAGGAAGCACTTGATGAACCTCGAGGGCTTCAAGTCGTTGCATATTGTATGTTACCTTTTTACTTGAAACTTTGTTGTCTCTACTTATCTGTGTTTCCCGTACCCTTTGAGATATGCACCAAGCAATTATATCAGTTGTGGATAGCTGAAGGTTTCATTCCAGACAACAACGAGGCAACTGCTGAGAAGTACTTGGAACAAATAATCAATGGAGGCTTTGTTGATGCAGGGAAGAGAAGTGATATAGGCAGAATCAACACATGCTCTATTCCCTCAGGCGTTGCGATCTGCGTTGTTGACTGTGGCTTTCGAGGGGGAATTTATCATTTCCCCAATCATGGATCAGGAAGTTAGATTACGGGAAAATGTGAAACGCTTCACCACTCACGGAAAATTGAATGATTTTGCATTTTTAGATGATTTTGACTCGTTCCTCCAATGTTTCTTGTACCTCACTTCAGGAAGCCAATACCTTGACCCCACTTATTGCGAGAAAATCTGTAAAATGTTCAAATTTCTCAGAGTATTGAACTTGGGATCTCTTGTTCTCATCCGATATCCTTCAGGAATCGAAAATTTATTTCTTTTGAGATATCTGAAGTTGAATATCCCTTCCCTCAAAAGCCTGCCTTCATCGTTATTAAGCAGTCTTTTGAACCTGTACACCCTAGACATGCCCTTTAGCTACATAGATCATACAGCAGATGAATTTTGGAAGATGAGGAAACTGAGGTATCTAAATTTTGGAGCAATCACACTTCCTGCACATCCAGGAAAATATTGCGGCTCTCTGGAAAATCTCAATTTCATTTCAGCCTTGCATCCTTGCTGCTGTACTGAAGATATATTGGGCAGACTACCTAATCTTCTAAATCTCCGGATATGGGGAGATTTAAGCTATTATCAATCTTTGTTGTCCAAAAGTCTCTATAGATTGAGCTGCCTCGAGTCATTGAAGTTGGCGAATGAAAGCAAGATGCCACGGCGATCCAATATCATCCTTGCTGAATACCAATTTCCTCCAAGTCTAACCCACTTGAGTTTTTCGAATATTGAGCTAATTGATGATCCCATGCCGGCACTAGAAAAGCTGCCGGTTCTTCAGGTGATCAAACTGAAGCAAAACTCGTATTCAGGTAGAAAGCTAGCTTGTAGCTCTGATGGCTTTCCAAAACTCAAGGTGCTGCACTTTAAATCTATGCTATGGCTAGAGGAATGGACTATGGGGATTAGAGCCATGCCGAAACTAGAATGCTTGATCATCAACCCTTGTGCTCACTTGAAAAGGATTCCTGAACAGCTTTGGTGCCTAAATAGCTTAAACAAATTGGAGTTGTGGTGGCCTGAGCTGGAGCTGAGACAACAGCTACGGGAATTCGAGGATAAGGAGCAGTATGGCATTCAGCTATATCCATATGGAATTTGATTAGCATGGATCGAATTTGATGTAAGTTTTTTTCCGTTTTTTCCAATAACTTCAACCTCTAATTATTTATCTAATTTCATGTAAACATCTATTCTCTATGATTGATTCGATAGTACGCAGCAGCCTAAATAATAACGATACCATAAAGTGTTTTCTACATTCTAATTGTGGTTGCTTCTAATTTTTGTCTCAACAAAGACTTGGAAGTGTCCATCACATTCCCTGATACTGACACTAATCATTAATCCCTTATTTATAGAAGAGGCAGAACCCTTATGTATTGGTTGTTGAAATAATCAAGAAAAACTGAAAAATAAGGGCCTGTTTGGTATTGTTTTTGAATCTGTATTTTCTGAGAATAAAAATGAAAATGAAAATGGTGTTTTGCAGTTACTGTATTTCGAATTTAAATATGCGTTTGGTATCATTTTCTGTATCCTATATTTTAAAACTGAAAACAGTAATATGCGTTTGGTAGACACAGTTAGAAATGATAAAAACAGAGAATATGCGTTTGGTAATGCTTTTTTTAAAAACAGTTTTTACTAATCATTTACATTATATTTATAGTTATAAAATAATTATTTAGCTAATACACACAAATACAACAAAATAATTTAACCAAACTTAATAAAAAAAATTACATGATAATAAAGTTTAAGAATTAACATTAATTAAAAAAATTTGACATTGTCATTGTTTTTACACTATATAATTAAGATATACATTACAACACATGATTTAAACAAAATAATTATAAAAAACTACATGATACACATTATGCATTACGTATGTAATCATGCCACATAAAAGCCGCAATTCCATCCGAGAAACAGAGGAGAACTCACGGTCCCTGTTCCAATCCCAATCCCAATGCCAGTCCCGGCAGCATTAAAGTTCGATGGTTTAGTGTGACATGCACGGCTTTTGGTAGTAATCGAAACACGTCTTGCAATTGTTTTGGCTCCATATCCATATCAAGACATTCAAGGCCAACAAACACTAAACAAGACTCTTTAAACTGGCAAATCAACCAAAGGTAAAACTTCTATCTATGTTTGCAAGCATCCATGTCTACGGGCTCCAGCAAGAAGATATTAATTCTTTCAAGTCACTTCAACAATCATGGGAATGCGGTGGGAAGAAAATTAAATTAAAATGGCATGGGTAATAAGGAATTCCATTATGTCACCAATGAAACATTACAACAAAATTGGCAACAATGTTTGCACCAAATCAAACAAAGATAAGTGCCTTGCTCGATTTTGATCTCCAGTTTCATCGTGGCACCACCATCCCAGTAACAATTTCTTGTGGATTTCTTCGTTGTGTCTGAACAAAAATGTAACGCATACATTGTATTTCCATCTGTTCTATCTTTCAGGTTCTAGTAAACTATTGTGTCTAGAGTCAGAGTAAAGCTTCAAAATACTAGACAAATATGTACCAAATGTGTCTAGATTCAAGAGTGAGATTTTCTGCTAACCACCATAAATATAAATTCTTGGTACTTCATGGGTCTAAATCATGACTACTATGTTCTGAGCCCTTGGAAAACTGTTCGTCGTGAAAGGGATCATCAGCACAATGTACAGAACTCCACCTAGGAGAGAAAATACGTCATCTGTTCCAGCTCATGGCCAGTTGCTCTCATGCTGAAATATCATTGCTACGACCTAGAATCTGAAACAATCTAAAGAAAATAATCAAGAACAGTTTCCAATTTGCCGAATTGAACATGCCACTTAAAATAGTTTCCACATGCCACTTAAAACCAGAGCAAATCTTGCACAAGATAATCAAGAAGTACACCCAATTAATTTGCCTAAAAAACTAATTGAACATAACAACATCCAATTTGCCCAATTGAATCCAATTTGCCGAATTGAACATCATATGGGTCCAAGCTAAACAAAAAGAATTACAGTCAAAGTGCAGCCAAATAGAAAAAAAGAAAGAAATATACCAGTAAGTGGTGGCGAAGTTAGTGGAAGAGCAATGCAAAGCAGCAGGATCTAGCAGCGGGCAAGCAAGTGAAAGAGCAAAGCAGCAGCAACCGAAAGAAAGAGCAAAGAAGCAGCAGCTAGCGGGGATCTAGCAGCCAGCAGGAAGACGCGAGTGGAAGAAAGAACAGCAGGGATCTAGCAGCAGCCGACGCGCGAGTGAAGAGCAAAGAAGAACCGAAAGTGAAAGAGCAAAGAAGAAAAGAACGAAGTGAAAGAGCAAAGAAGCGAGATCTAGCAAAGAGCAGCAAAGAAGAAACGAATCGAAGAAGAGCGAAGCGAGCAAGAACGAACCGAAGTAGCCGAGCAAATACCAAGTGAAGACAAAGAACAAGAATAAATAGAGATCGAAAGCAAAGCAAAGAACGGAGTGGCAGATCGAGTTAGAGGGAGAGATATGTGTTGTAGATCTAGAGAAAGAGGAAGAAGAGAGTGATAGTGAGTGCAGAGAGTTTAGATCGGGGACTTTGGGAGCTGTTGATGAAGTGAACACGAGCCGAGATTTGTTCTGTAATTTGTTCTTGAGTGTGAATTGTAATTCATTTGAAAACGCATTAAACATGTTTTCAACTTTACAACTGGAAAGCTGAATCTGAATTTTTTGTTTTATAATTTGTTTCTGAGTTTAGCCCACCAAACATGAATTACATCTGTATCCTCAAAACGAAAACGAAAACAGAGGCTTGAAAACGGTACCAAACAGGCCCTAAGATATTCAATTACTTGTATGTGTAGGTCAAAGCAGAGCGGAAAATATCTTAACTGTACTGCAGCCAAAGTTTCAATTTCAATAAGAATCCAGTCTTCACTGAAATTGTTTGGTTTCTTTGTTTTCAAGGATTATGTCATATTCGGATTAATATTTTGTACAAAAGTTTGATTGATTGTTTTACTTTCTATTTCACATTCACCGGTGTGTATTCAATTTGTCAACATTCAAGTTGCATATATGTTATTGTTTTTTATTTTATTTTATCTTTTTTCTAGTTTTTGAGTAGTGGTACAGTTCAATCTCATTACTTGATTTAGGAAAAAATGTTTGTCTTTGTGATCACATCTCATCATCTTAAAACTGATTGTGAAATGGTTGTTGGGTCATCTTCACGGGTCTCATCAAAGCCATAGAAAGAGAGAGAGTTAAAGAGAAAAAGTTGTATATTCTTGGAATGATTGTGAAATGGTCCTTGTTCTTCAGTGGATGCAGAGGCGGATGCAGCACATGACTAGTGGGGGCTCAAGCCCCCACTGGCCAAAAAAAAATTTTAAAAATAAAAGAAAAAAATATTTTAATTTTTTAATTAGCCCCATTAAATTTATTAAAATAGTCACTATAAAATGTAAAACCCATAAAATTTAAACTTTGACTTTTAAAAAATATAAAAACATATATTTTAATTAAAAATAATGATAGCCCACTACTCAAAATATTTTATATTCTAAAAAATATGGTTAATTCTTCCAGTTTATATAATAATAGTATAACGAACATTTTCAGTAATAAAACTCATGAAAGATCATATTTGGAATCAGATGGGATAAGTGATAGTTTGGTTGTTTATATAAGAAACAATAAATTTAATAATATTGATAATGAGTCTATTGCATAACATTTTTAAAATATAAAAATGTGTAGAGACTAATTATAAATATTTTATATATTCAAAATTTTAATTTTTTATATTTTACTATTATCTAATTTAGCCCCCGGTAAATTATTTTTTAGATCCGCCACTGAGTGGATGTAGGCACTTTGATTCAATTTTGAGTTTGGGTTTCTGGGAATGATTCTTGATACGTCAAAGAGGGTCTTAAGTGTGTGATCTTGGTACTAACAGAGGATTAAACACAACAAAAAGAAACTGGGGCATATTGTCTAATCTTCATAGCCTCCAAATATATGGAGATTTTAGCCCTCGTCAATCTGGGTTGTCCAACAGCCCTTGTAAAATAAAAAACCATCACTAATCCTTGGTGACTTTAAGGATCCAGTAAGGACTAGGTAGAATTGAAGAGGAGATTTAACGAGTAAAGTTCTGAAAGTGGAAGATTTAAAATTTAGTTGTAGCGAATAAAGATTTAAGATTTAATATTTAAAATTTAGTTCTTTCTCTATTGGTTGATTAAATTAATTGCACTAAGAGAATAAAGAGCAAACAGATCGTTTTCACATTTGCCTTGTAATGCAGTGCAATGAAGTTGATGGCGAGAGGATGTGCTGCTGCTCACTCTCAATTCCTTACAATCACATCAAAGCCCTCGTTTGCAGCAGAGGAATTCCCTTTTGTATTAAAATTGATCCTTCTACTTTGGTTGTCATTGGATTCTTATGGTTTCTTCACTCTTTAGCCAGTAACATAATGTTGAGTTTATTGATTTTGCTATCTTAAGAATGTCCAAGATGTTGATGCCGAAAAAGGACCTCAACAGCTGAATTTGTTTTTGGTGGAAAACTAGTACGAACAAAATTTGAATGTTGATATGGACTTTAAATCTGCAACTTGAAAACTACAGAAACCGGTCACAACTCGCCGGTGGGGGATCTGGCGAGAACTCGCCGGTGGGGGATCTGGCGAGAACCCTTTGATGCTTAAGTTAGATTTGGAGTAAATTAGATAGTTGACTATAAAGGAAATAACTCAAGCAGAATAAAAAAAAAAAGATGAAATAACATAAATTTTCTCTCCTTCTCTACGATGGAAGATTAATTTTCTTTTTTCATTCCTTCTTCTGGTCCCCCCACTCCTGGTGTACACTGTTTTCTTAAATACCCCTCAGGAGGCAGACAGTTTTATTCCCCTTAAAAGTTGCTCATCTTCTCAACATGGGTAGTTGGCTCACATGGGTAGTCTTTGCAGATTAAGCTGCCTCGAATCATTGAAGTTGGTGAACGAAAGCAAGATGCCAGCTTTCTCCAAAATTGTCCTTGTTGAATACCAATTTCCTCCAAGACTAACCCACTTGAGTTTATCTAATACTGAACTTATGGAGGATCCCATGCCCGCACTAGAAAAGCTGCCACTTCTTCAAGTGCTCAAACTGAAGCAAAATTCGTATTCAGGTAGGAAGCTGACTTGTGGCTCCGATGGTTTTCCAAATCTCAAGGTATTGCACCTGAAATCAATGCTATGGCTAAAGGAGTGGACTATGGGGATTGGAGCCATGCCAAAACTAGAATGCTTGATTATCAACCCTTGTGCTTACTTGAAAAAGATGCATGAACAGCTCTGGTGCGTAAAGAGCTTAAACAAGTTCGATTGCTGGTGGCCTCAGCCAGAGCTGAGACAAAAGCTAAGGGAATTTGAGGATAAGGAACAGTGCGGCATTCAACTATATCCTTACGGAATTTGATTAGCCCCTATTGAATTTGATGTTTGTTTCGCGTTTTATCCAATTTCTTCAACTTTTTATTATTTATCAAATTTCATATACTTTTTTCCCCCTTCTCTTCAATATAAAGATGGTTATACAAAGTGTTTTCTTCTGATTTGTCTCAACATTAAGTACCCTTCAGAGTTCCGATACTCACCCCAATCATCAAGCCCTCTTTAGCAGCAGCGGAGACTTAAATACTCTTCCACATTCAACCATGAGCCTAGCAGACATCGGCGTTCATTTGTTTTATAGTTAAGGAAAAAAATGTAATTTAAAATTCTTCTTTTTCACAATTTCTTTAATGACTTGTGTAGGTGAAATCGAAAGCGAAACAAACATCATGATCAGCCCGAGCTTCAATTTCAACCAGAATCCTTTCCATCTTCACTTCTACTGTCTACACATACAAATCCTGATCATAAATAAGAAGTTTCGTTTCGGATTTTCAGTTGAGAGTTCATTGATTTGTTTCCCGCACACCTAGAGATATCCACCAGGCAGTTATATCAGTTGTGGATAGCTGAAGGTTTCATCCCAGACAATAGTGAGGCAACTGCTGAGAATTACTTAGAACAACTAATCAAGGGAGGCTTTGTTGAAGCAAAGAAGAGAAAAGCTGCAGGCACTATCAACACATGCTCTATTCCTGGTCGTTGCCATCCTGTGTTGATGACAGTTCCTTATAGGGTGGAATTTATCTTTTCCCCTTTCATGGATCCAGAAGGTAAATCACGAAAAAATGTCAAACGGTTAAACGCTGTTGAAAGAGAGGGTGATTTTGCTTGCTTAGATGATTATGACTCGCAACTGCAGTCTTTGTTGTTCTGCTCTCCAGAAACCCGCCACTTTGACCCCATGGATTGGGAGAACATTTGTGGAATGTTCAAACTTCTCAGAGTATTGGACTTGGAATCTCTTGTTCTCATCCAGTATCCATCCGGAATTGAAAATTTATTTCTTTTGAGATATTTGAAGTTGAATATCCCTTCCCTCAAAAGCCTGCCTTCCTCATTGTTAAGCAATCTTCTGAACCTCTACACCCTAGACATGCCCTTTAGCTATATAGATCATACGGCAGATGAATTTTGGAAGATGAAAAAACTCAGGCATCTAAATTTTGGGTCAATCACACTTCCTGCGCATCCAGGAAAATATTGTGGCTCTCTGGAAAATCTAAATTTCATTTCAGCCTTGCATCCTTGCTGCTGTACTGAAGATATATTGGGCAGACTACCTAATCTTCGAAATCTCCGAATACAGGGAGATTTAAGTTATAATCAATCTTTGTTGTCCAAAAGTCTCTGCAGATTGAGCTGTCTCGAGTCGTTGAAGCTGGCGAATGAAAGCAAGATGCCACGGCTCTCCAAAATCGTCCTTGCTGAATACCTATTTCCTCATAGTCTAACCCACTTGAGTTTTTCTAATACTGACCTAATGGATGATCCCATGCCGACACTAGAAAAGCTGCCGCTTCTTCAAGTGCTCAAACTGAAGCAAAACTCGTATTCAGGTAGAAAGCTGACTTGTGGCTCTTATGGTTTTCCGAACCTCAAGGTGTTGCACCTGAAATCAATGCTATGGCTAGAGGAGTGGACTATTTTCCGATACTCACCCCAATCATCAAGCCCTCTTTAGCAGCAGTGGAGACTTAAGTACCCTTGTATATTCAACCATGAGCCTAGCAGACATCGCGTTCATTTGCTTTAATAGTTAAGACAAAAAATGTAATTAAAAATTCTTATTTTTCACAATTTCTTCAATGACTTGTGTAGGTGAAATCAGAGCAGAAAACATCATCACTGCAGCCCGAGCTTCAATTCCAACCAGAATCCTTTCTGTCTTCACTTCTGCTGTCTATACAAATAAATCCTGATCCTACGGTGGTGGACTTTTTTTTGGTTTCTTTGTTTCAGCTGTCTATCCATAAATAAGAAATTTCGCTTAGGATTTTCAGTTGAGAGTTCATTGATTTGTGCTTCGGCCATGGTTTCGTTAATTGTGTACAAAAAATAAATAATATTTGTGATGCTTTCTGGTGTTGGGTTCAGTTGAATGTATTTTCTGTCTTTGTTTTGTTGCTTGCTCTGAAATCCTGTTTCAAAGGCTGGGCAAGTTTGGCACTCAATATGTTCCGTTTATTTCCAGAAAAGATTAATTATTGATGAACTTCACACTTGGCTGAATGTCTTAGTAAACGTTCTTGTGGAGAAATCCTAATACCCACTTAGGCACTACAATAAGGCAGAAATACTAATACTACTTTACATGTGTTGATTGACTAACAGCTTTGTTCTCTGCTGCTCTTTCTTTATCTGATGCAGAAAATTCCTTCAAGAATCAATATGATTGCTAGTTGCTACTAACTATAGAAGTACTCCTCCTTTGGCTCATTCCATGGAATATGGAAGACATATTACTGAGACTGAGCCACGCTTCATTACCTTCCCAGAGAAAATTGAAGTTTGGGCTGTGTGCTTGGGACTGGAAGGAAGAACGGCAGCAAAATGATTAAAAGAATTGCCATTTAGAGGGGCATTTTTGTGACTACTGATGTGTCCCTGTAATGGTTCAATAAATTGAAACCACGTCCAATGAAAGGCTAGAAAAAGGCCGTGTTATAGAAAGCAGCGACTCTCAATAATAGAATTTTGCGTGCAAGTGTGTGCATTCGAGAACGCAAGTATAAGTTTTTGTATAGCTATAGCCTACGGTATATGCGCGAGCATCTAATATATACTTTGCAGTGAGCATTAGCACGACATCAAATATTTTTAGTAGAGCATGCATGAGAAAAAAAAAATAAATGTAGAAATTTAATTTGGTTTGTTAGCATTCCATTACTTGGCCAATTTCCTTAACATTGAATGATTGAATAAATTTTTAAGTTTTCGTTTTCAAGAGGTTATTAGATTTGTTTGGAGGTAATTTAGAAGGATATTTATGGACTAGTTGAAAGCTGACATGTGGTATAAAAATAATAAATAAGAAGTTGAACGGTGAAAAAAAAAATAACAACTCGACTATCCTACACGAGCCAATCAAGGAAAAAAATAAAGTTTGGTAAAATTAGCGTCACGTGAAGAGCAAGCTCATTTGATATTTGAGTAAAGAGGTGCCATGCAGTAGAAAAGATTAAACTACCTTGTGGTACCCAACCTAAATATATTCACTTAAAAGGGACAAGAGAAGGACTCCATTTTTCTTTTTCTTTCTCTTCAACTCTCTTGAGCTCGAGTCACAACTTGTAATTGATTCAATTCAAATCAGAAAATTCAGTGAAAAAAACAACCAACCATAAGTTAAAGTATTGGATATGCCTTTCCAGAAAAAAAAGGCTCTGAACATCCAGTAACATTTCACCTTCTTCTTTCGCCGGAAAATCAGCTCTATGAGTTGGTTTTCCGGCGAAACCTTCTTTTTTCATTCCTTTTTTATTTTCTTTACTTATTTTCTCCACTCAGATCCTCAGATCTGTGGTGGTTTTGTTCTTCCACTCATATTTTCAAATATGTGGTGGTATATTATTCCACTCAGATCTAGAGATTTGTGGTGGTTTATTATTGTTTGTCTACCCAGATTTACAAATCTGGGGTTGTTCATTTGATTTTGCTTGGTTTTGTATTTTATGATGTAGAATTTTGAGAAGAAAAGTTTCTACTTTGTGGAAAGTGTTGCAAAGGCAGATCTTATGGATGCCTTTAAGAGACTTAAGAAATTTGGGCAAAGTTTTTGCAGAGAAGAAACTATCTATGATGCATCAAAAGTGGAGTCCCCTCCCTGCTCATGTTGTAAAGGCTCAGCTTTTCAAAGAGTAAGAAAGACAAAGCCTTCTCATATTGCCCACCCCAGAGGAGAAACAACAGAAGTGGTTCCCTCCCACTAAAAATATTTTCAAAATTAATGTGGATGTTGCCATCAATACTAAGAATCAGATTGCAGGTGTGGGAGCAGTGATTACAGATTCTAATGGAAAGATAATTGCAGCCGGTATTAATCAGATTCATCTTAAGGGACCAGTCAGTTTGGCTGAGGCAGAGACTGTGCAATGGGGGCTTCAGTTGGCAAAAGAAGCAAATTTAACCTCCTTGATCATTAAGTCAGATTGGTTAGAGGTGGTTCAACTTGTAAACAACACCAAGGGTAGCAAAACAGAAATTTTTTGGACAATTCTTGAGATCCGAAATCAGTTGAAAGGTTTTCAAAAAGTTGTTGTTCATCACATTCCAAGACAATGTAATGCTTATGCCCACTCCCTAGCTAAGTTAGCTTTGGGAAGAAATTCTTCTTCTATGTGGCTAGGAACTATTCCAGCCGAGATTCAAGTTGTATTTGAGGTGTTGTGATTTATGAAAGGTTTACTTTCTTTTAAAAAAAAAAAGTATTGGATATGCCTATTTATCCTCTAATAATTACTTAAAATACTTTATTGTTCTACACACTCATCTATTAAATTTAAAAAATTAAGTTATACTTTGTATGGTCTTTAAAATACTAAAAATCCTTAAGCATGTTAAATTAATTACATTTATTTACTCAAAACAATACTCAAAGAAAATTCTTTAAAAAAAATTAAGCATATAATACTGAAGTTTTTATTGACAAATCGACAAATCCTTATATAATTTATTTCTATCCCCTACCTCTTCCAAATTTAAACTTGGAGTGATTAAGAGAATAATAATAATAATAAATTGTTTAGAAAACCACTAACCAAGGCCTATATCATCATATCATATCATATGAATTTTGTTACAAATTAGTTATTAATATTTTGATAATTTAGTGACCCTCATTCAACCGAAATTGGATACCTTTTTGTAATGGGGAAGGTATTCGCATCCAACCCGTTATCTCTAAACGTACCTGACCCAGCATTCGAGTCATGGCTACGCGAGTCCGGCTACCTCGAAATCCTCGACACTGCCACCACCACGTCGGCCACCGCCGTCACAACAGCCTCCACCAAAGAAACAGCCACAGCCACAACCATAACTCACAGCCTTTTACATTATTTATACACCTTTATCTCTCTTCTTACCGCCAACCCTTTTGCTAAACTCACCACTGATGATTTCTCAGCCAACACCCCATCTTGGACCCGTGAGTTTATTGGGGCTCTTGGGTCTTACTCGTTTCCATCTTCCCCACACACCCTTAAGTTGAGAGTTCATGAGAATGTTAAACGTTATGCCAGGAATTATGCTTCTTTGTTCATCCTCTTCTTTGCTTGCTCTCTGTAAGAATTTTGTTTCCTTTTCTGAGTTATTATTTTGAGTTAAAAAAAATTAAATTTTTGAATGGTTTTTGTATGTGGTTGTATGAATATTGAACGAGATTTTGGGATGCTTTTGGATGTGATTAGATTTATGTGGCCTTGATTGGATTTTTAATGATAATTTTGATTTGCTTACCTGTGTTTGTAAGGGTTTCAATCTGCTTAAATGAATAATTAAGTTACAGATTTTTTTTTCTGGGTTCCAATTGATAAATAACAACACTATGAGTTTGCAATTTTGCGTTGTTTTTTTTTTCCTGTGCTTTCAAACAACTATATGAATACTTAAAATACTCCAGGAGAATTGGTATTTGTGCTGGTTCAGGGCATTAGTTCATAGAGTCTCGCCTTTCCATTGTTTAGTTTTTAACTGATGGAGATATTTTTTTAATCATAGTATTGTGTGTTAGTTGTATTACAAGTTTTTTTTTCTGTGTATCATCTGTCTAGTGACATTGTCTCTGTCTCCATCTTATAGATACCAGATGCCACTTGCTCTTGTTGGGTTGATATCAAGTTTGGCACTTTGGGATTTTTTCAAGTTCTGTAGTGACAAATGGAACTGGGATCGGCATCCTGTGATTAGGCAGGTTCTGGTTCGCATTGCACAATGTGGTGAGTTCTCAAATATTTCTTCTTTGAATCAAAACGGCAGCCGATATTGAGATAACCTGCTACAGTCTTATACTGTATGTGGTTGATGGGGTAAAAAAATTGTTTTTGATGATTGTTTTTCCGTATTGGAAGGGCACTGTTAGTTCCACTCATAGACTTACTAGGACATTGCAAATCGTTACGTCTAGTTGGCCAAGGGAATGCTGTCTGAACTACACAGTTCCGTATTGATTAAGATATTTAAGATTTCTCCTAGGAAGTAAACATGTTCTGGTTTGGGTCTGATGACCTTAAGAAATGTAAAGAGAAAGGGTTTGTATGACTAAGATTGTGGCAAAACAGTTTTAAGTTCCATTAATCAGTGGAAGAAAAAAATGTCATACTTTTGGGAGAATATGGAGTCTATGACCAATCGACACAGGGTTCAAGCATGGACTTCAGGAGTTTCTAGCTAGAATAAGCATTGTGATTTGATTTCTTTCCGCTCAAAGGGTCCTAACCATAGAACGAGCAAGAAAATTAGCATGAAATAGTACTGTGCTGGAGCAAGTGATTTATGATACATTTCTCGTTACCCCTAAATATGAATGTGTGCACTTCTGCTTCTATACTTATGTTCTTGCCTTCTCTGGATGAGTTTTGCTTTAAACTTTCCTTGGCAGGTCTTTCCATTATACTACAGTCTAGCTGTTGATAAATAGTGGAATTCTTTCGTCGACTTCACAGTAGTAATTACATCTCATCTTTGCAGCTACATTGGTTGTTCTTATGCTTCTGAATGTTCAGATGGCTCTATTCTGTGCACTTGCTATCAGTTATGTTGGTAAATATTAGAAACTCTTCTTCATCTTTTATGAACGTTACCTTTGCTTAGAGTGAGCTAACAATTAGTCTACTGCTTTGTAGTCATGATTTTGCATGCTGCATTTCGTAAGCTCTCTGCTTCAAAGCAACCTTCTCGGATCAGATGAAAATCGATTTTCCAAACAAAGGTTCCTCATTGAAGAAATTTAAAGATTCGGAAGCAATTAGCTCATAAGACTTCTACAGAAGCAATGAAGAGCAGGGTACCCTATAAAAGATGAGAAATTACTGCAACAAAACCTCGAAAGGGAGTGAGATAATCATACTGGTGGTGTACTCCACTCAGGCACAATCCATAGTCATTTTGTCACCTCAACGGGAGGACATGACTCCTGCAACATGTAAGAAAAGAGAATCAAATTGCCATAACAATAATTCCAATTATACCGTTGTGATAGAGAGAAAAACGAGAGCATGCATATGGAAAAAATTTTAATTTTTAAATTTCTAATTTGTCAAATCGAGGTTTGATTTCTGAATTTTTTAGTTGTCAAGTGGATTAAATCCCCCCCCCCCCCCATATAATGTCTAGAGAAACTCATGAATCTATGCAAACCAAACCCATATTAAATTTAATAATATCATTATCCTCCGACTCTCACTTTTGCACTTTTGCACTTTTGCTTACATAAACATTATGGAACTTAAACTTAAATCCACATTTTTCATCACTCTCTTGGTAGCCTCATGTTTGTTCCTTAATCTTATTTTCCTCATCTTTTTAATGCATGCATAATTAACTATAATATGACAACTAATTGGCTGGCATTTATATATGCAGGCGTGTTATTAGCATTAGGCTAATTAATTGTTTGGCATTTATATATGCAGGTGTGTTGTTTGATATTTCCATGCCGGCAGTTGATGCTCAACCGGAATCAAAAGCAGTCACTTATAAAAGCAATGCCAACTGTGACAATCCCTGTCAGTCGTTTCGAATGCGATCTTGATACCCATCTCTGCGTTTGTGTTCCTGGCCGCAATTCGACGGGTTGTTGAAGAGATTAAAGCTTGTATTGCAAGTTCTAGTGATATTTTGGATGCTGAATTGCAAAATTTGTAACGTTACAATCTTTGTTCCATTTCTTACATCATGTCAAATAAAAGTATCAACTAAGATTGCTGCCTCTCTTCTGATATGCATACTAAAATTGTGTACAAAAATTTACAAATCATCTCCATGTGATTGGTCGTATTATACAATGTTGTACCATACAATTGGAGAAGTCTTTAAGGCTTGGAATTATACAATTTTTAAAATTTTCAGTATTTTTTTGGCTTTCGAGCTGGGTTCGGACTTTTTAGCCGGAGCCGAAGACCAGCCAGAATACTTAGAAAACATGCTCTAGCTAGACTTGATTTTTCTGCCATTCCTACTTAGAATTCCATTATCATTGATTTCATTGATGGATTGTTATATTTTTAACACTAAGGGCTCAAATGAAAATAATTATAAATAGTGTCTTATGATGTAATCATTTCAAAAAGGTGAGAGTTCATATAATACTGATATTTGAATCAAAAAATGATACAGTGATGAGAAAACAGCTATAAATTTTATTTATAATGTTAAATAAAAAAATTATAACTAATTTTCAATTAACATTGTAACATTGCACAATTTACTATTATTTTTGTCACCCGTTGTTAGAACTAGGGGTGGGCACGGTTCGGTTCGGTTTGGTTCGGTTCGAAATTAAGTAGAACCGAATAAGAACCGAACTCAAAAAGAACCGAACTCAAACGGTTCTTTTCTTTGATTGGGTTGATTCGGTTTCGGTTTTTTCTTATTTTATTTTGAATTTTCAAATTTTTAGCCCATTGGGCTTCATAAATGTAATAATTTTTTTCAACAAGTTCATCCTAATTTCATTACAAATATTAACAATAAATACAAAGTATTCAAAACATATTTTATCAATAATATCTTACTAACTATTAATAAATAATTAAATAAACAATCTATATAATAAGATGCTAGTTTAAAAAAAAATAAAGAAAACTTACTGGTAAGCAACATCAATCAACTATTATTTACTCCTCAGCTACTTGCTGTTGTTCTTAAGATTGCATTAGCCTAAAAAATTCTTCAAGAAATTGAAATTTACGAAATTTACGAAATTTTTTTATATTTGATTTTAGGGTTTATTTTGGGAAATAAAAATTTACGAAATTGTAACACTAACATATATATATACTCTGATTGTGTGTATGCAAGTTTATGTTAGCTATCTTACACAATCAGTTAAAAATTAACACATATTTAATTTAATAAAATTTAAAAATAATTCGGTTTTTCGGTTCGGTTTTTCGGTTCAGTTAAATGAACCGAATACCGAACCGACATTTCGATTTTTTTTATAAATGGTACCGTTCGGTTTTTTTTTTTAAAAAAACCGTACCGAATTAGAAAAAACCGTTGGTTCGGTTCGGTTTTTTTAAGACTACGGTTTTTTTGCCCACCCCTAGTTAGAACTCTTTATCATTTTTCATTTCTTAAAAAAGAATGCTAAAAAGAAAATTGAACATATATTAACTATAAAATTTTACAAACGATTTAGTACTTTCTCTAAATCTGGTTGAAGAAATAAGACAGCATCGCACATGATTAAGAATGCATATTTATTTGAAATATTTTACATTTATAACCCTGGGATACAAATTTTATTTGTGATATAGATACATGCAAGTCTCGCAATAAATTTAACAACTAACACCTGACATGATTTTGCATTTTTCCATAGCTTAATAATTAATTATTAAATAATTGATCACGCTCTTGTGCTTGCTCCGTTCTTTTCTTTTCAGACAAGCTTTTATAGTCCCAGTGGAATTGTTTTTACCCTTCCTGTCTTAAAAGTGGATGTATAAAACAAATTGGTCTTGATCGATACTTGACGATGTCCTGTTTATTTTTCTCTGCTTTATTCTTTTTTCATCATATGGAAGACGAGATTATTGTAAGATTCTGCCTTGATCTGTTCTAATTTGAGAGTCAACGATCTTGATTCAACTTCTTGACTGGAGAACTAGCTAAGAGAAGGGAGGTATGGGAGCCAGCACTAATATTTGAATTGAGTGCTTTAAAGCATAGTTTCTTTTCAACTCTCTGTTTTTAACTATTTCTTTGCATGCCACAGGACTGATTTCAGGGTGGTACCGAGAGAGGAGGAGATATGGACATCAGCTTCAGACTATTTTCAGAGAGGCTGAGAAGGGTGTTAGCTGGTGAAGAAGTCACGTTGCCTGATGCTGCAAAACTACCTATTCAGAACCTTCATGCCGAGACTGAAATCGTTACTTCTTGGCTGAGTGAATTTCAAGATGATATCTCCTGCCTTCTGCTGCAAAAGATGGGACACAGAGAAATTAAAAACCCAGATTTGGCGACCGTTATGGATGAAATCAATTGCTTTACGTATGAATCTGAGAAGGTCATTGACACATTCATCAACAGCATCAGTGAACAGAAGAGTCAAAGTAGCTGCAGCGAGGATATTTTTGATGCTCTGCAAGGACTCCAAAGCAGAATCACTGATATTAAGCAACGGATGCAACAACTTAAGCACATGGATTCCGAAATCGTTGATCGCATCAAAACTTTTGAAGCTGAAGCCGGTATATCTTCATCTTCTAAAAGTAGGGACACGGTGGGTCTAGATGATAGAATGGAGGAGTTGTTAGATCTATTGATCGAGGGACCACCTCAGCTTTCAGTGGTGGCCATACTTGATAGCATTGGGTTGGACAAGGCGGCTTTCGTCGGAGAGGCTTACAACAACAGTTATGTGAAGCATTATTTTGATTGTCACGCTTGGGTTCCAGGGACTTATCCGTATGATGCTGACCAAATGTTAGATATCGTTATTAAGTTTCTGATGCCTTCATCTAGGTTGAGTGAAATAAAGGATAAAAATTATGAAATGAAAAAAATTATTCTTCATGAATATCTAATGACCAAGCGGTATTTGATTGTGATTGATGATGTGTGGAACATTGAAGTATGCGATATTATTCGAGAAATACTCCCGGATAATCAGAATAGAAGTAGAGTATTAATAACACTCACTGAAATTAAGATGGTCACCTCATTTCAGCTCGAAGACGGAGAGAACATTCGGCTTGATTTAGTGCCCACTGCAGGACCATTGAGAGCTACATATAAAGGATGGCCTTTCCTCATCTTATATCATGGAAGCATCTCATTTGAAGAAAATATAGAGGAAGCAGTGGAGATACCCCTTGTGTTTCGGTACTTCAAATGTTGCAGTTTACCTTTTTGCTTGAAACTTTGTTTTCTCTACTTATCTGTGTTTCCCGCACACCTAGAGATATCCACCAGGCAGTTATATCAGTTGTGGATAGCTGAAGGTTTCATCCCAGACAATAGTGAGGCAACTGCTGAGAATTACTTAGAACAACTAATCAAGGGGGCTTTGTTGAAGCAAAGAAGAGAAAAGCCGGAGGCACTATCAACACATGCTCTATTCCTGGTCGTTGGCGTCCCCTGTTGTTCTTAGTTCCTTCTCAGGTGGAATTCATCTTTTCCCCTTTCGTGGATGGTAAATCAGGAAAAAAAGCCAAACGGTTAAACGCTGTTGAAAGATGGGATGATTTTGCTTGCTTAGATGATTATGACTCGCAACTGCATTCTTTCTTGTGCTGCTCTCCAGAAAGCCGCCACATTGACCCCATAGATTGGGAGAAAATTTGTGGAATGTTCAAACTTCTCGAGTGTTGGACTTGGGATCTCTTGTTCTCATCCAAGATCCATCCTAATTGAAAATTTATTTCTTTTGAGATATTTGAAGTTGAATATCCCTTCCCTCAAAAGCCTGCCTTCCTCATTATTAAGCAATCTTCTGAACCTCTACACCCTAGACATGCCCTTTAGCTATATAGATCATACGTCAGATGAATTTTGGAAGATGAACAAACTCAGACATCTAAATTTTGGGTCAATCACACTTCCTGCGCATCCAGGAAAATACTTTGGGCTCTGGAAAATCTAAATTTCATTTCAGCCTTGCACCCTTCTTCTCAAGATATATTAGGCGAGGCCAGCTAATCTTCAAAATCTCCGAATACGGGGAGATTTAAGTTATGATCAATCTTTTCTTTGTCGAAAAGTCTCTGCAGATTGAGATGTCTCGAGTCATTGAAGTCGGCGAATGAAAGCAAGATGCCACGGCTCTCAAAAATCGTCCTTCTTTGAATACCTATTTCCTCATAGTCTAACCCACTTGAGTTTTTCTAATACCGACCTAATGGATGATCCCATGCCGACACTAGAAAAGCTGCCGCTTCTTCAAGTGCTCAAACCGAAGCAAAATTCGTATTCGGGTAGGAAGTGACTTGTGGCTCTGATGGTTTCCAAATCTCAAGGTATTGCACCAAATCAATGCTATGGCTAGGGGAGTGGACTATGGGGATTGGAGCCATGCCAAAACTAGAATGCTTGATTATCAACCCTTGTGCTTACTTGAAAAAGATGCCCTAATGCTCTGGGGCATAAAGAGCTTAAACAAGTTCGATTGCTGGTGGCCTCAGCCAGAGCTAAGACAAAAGCTACGGGAATTTGAGGATAAGGAACAGTGCGGCATTCAACTATATCCTTACGGAATTTGATTAGCCCCTATTGAATTTGATGTATGTTTCTCGTTTTACCCAATTTCTTCAAATTTTAATTACTTATCCAATTGCATATACTTTTTTTTCCCCTTCTCTTCAATACAAAAAGGTTTTACAAATTGTTTTCTTCTAATTTGTCTCAACATTAAGTACCCTTTAGAGTTTCCAATGCTCACCCCAATCATCAAGCCCTCTTTAGCAGCAGTGGAGAGACATAAGTACCCTTGTATATTCAACCATGAGCCTAGAAGACTTCGGCGTTCATTTGTTTTAATAGTTAAGGAAAAAAATGTAATTTAAAATTCTTATTTTTCACAATTTCTTCAATGATTTGTGTAGGTGAAATCAGAGCAGAAAACATCATAACTGCAGCCCGAGCTTCAATTTCAACCAGAATCCTTTCTGTCTTCACTTCTGCTGTCTACACAAATAAATCCTGAAATTTCGTTTCAGATTTTTCAGTTGAGAGTTCATTGATTTGTGCTTCAGCCTCGGTTCGTTAATTGTGTACAAAAAATAAATAATATTTGTGATGCTTTCTAGTGTTTGGGTTGAGTTGAATGTGTTTTTTGTCTTTTGTTCTGTTGCTTGCTCTGAAATCCTGTTTCAAAGGCTGGGCAAGTCTGGCACTCAATATGTTTCGTTTATTTCGAGAAAAGATTGATTATTGATGAACTTCACACTTGGCTGAATATCTTAGTAAACGTTCTTGTGGAGAAATCCTAATACCCGCTTAGGCACTACAATAAGGCAGAAATACTAATACTGCTTTACATGTGTTGATTGTGTTTGGGGGATGTACTTCGACGAGACCAGCCGTGATGAGCAGATGTCTGATAGCAGGGTTCCACGAACAGGTATATCTTGCAGAAATCTGGTAGCAGGGGAACAGGAGCAGGAATATATGCTCGTCCACGAATACGCCATCCACGAAGCCGGTCTCCTGTTAGAAGCATAAAGCCATTCGTGCTAAGGGTTGAGGCGAGGAGACTCGGTTAACGACAGTTGGCGAGACGTACTCTCCAATCCGAGAATCAAGGCACGAAGGCCATGCAACCACCCACGATTACGGAAACGGAGCATCCACTTTCGAGAGGTGGGAAGGTAACGGGCGTGAATGGAGGGGAAGATCTGAACTCAGGAGGAGCCTATAAAAAGGCAGCCAACGAAGGTAAAAGGGTTAGAACTTTTGATACTGAAACTGAGATAAAGAGAGCATTCAATAATCGATACCAAAAACAAGCCTTAAGATTAGTGGCTAACGTTCCCGGGAACACAAAACCTTCATATCTGACTTGAGCGTCGGAGAGTTTACGCTGGGAAAACAACCGGCGTGCTCTGACTTGTTTCTGTGTACGCAGGAATTTTTGGAGAAGAAAACATACGAGGAGAGATCCTGATCGTGGTCGAGTTGATTGAGCAGAGATCCTGATCGTGGTCGAAAGAGTAACCAGAATCTCGCATCAACATTTTGGCGCCGTCTGTGGGGAGCTGATAAAAAAGCTTATGTTGACAATAAGAGGTGGAGTAAAGCAAGTGAAGAAACAATGGATGTAGGAGGAAGTAGTGCACAAGGAGGTGACATGTGGCTTAACGAATCCGTGACGTTGAGGGAGATAGCCATTGAAGCATGGGAAAAAGCCATGCATGACCGAATGGAACGGATGGAAAAGCAGATGGAGACCCTAACAACCATCCTACATGAGCTGAGGAGTGAACGAAAGGGAACCCCTGAGGAAAGGGTGAGAGGTGGCGGAGTGGCACTAGGAAACGATGGTATGATGAGAGGGCGGACCACGAGGAGATTTGGTGGTGAGGGAGGTAACTTATCTTTACGGGGAGAAATCCATAGAGGAGAGGACCAATCCCCAGGAAGGCAGATTTTTGATGATGATGACGGGGTGGCGAATGCAGAGGAAACAGAGCTCAGGCAACACTTACATGATGTAGAGCAAGAGCGGGATCAAGTTGCAGCATGTGACCTTGGTCGTGCAGTGCAGCTGGAGGAAGAAGTGCGCAGACTAGCACAGGTAATTGATGACATGCAAGGAAGGAGTAGAGCACCTGATTGGAGGATAATGCTGGACGGAGAATCCCTACTCTCGGCAGAGATCATGAGAGCAGTCATTCCAAGGGATTTTCGCCTCCCAGATCTCAGGTACTCAGGGCGAACCGATCCGTTGGTGCACATAGAGCGCTTTAACGACATAACTGGGGTGCAAGGATTATCCCAAGCTCAAAGATGCCGGGTGTTCCCGTTGTCTCTAGAGGGACGAGCACGTGAGTGGTACCGGAAACTTCCTCGAGGAAGCGTTAAATCCTTCGAGCAGATGTGCCAGGAATTTACAGAGCAGTTTTGTGGGGCAATGGCACCAGAAGATGATATGATGGAGTTGAAAAGCATGAAGCAGGGGGAGGAAGAAACCCTTCAGGAATTTATCAAGAGGTTCCATCGCGCTGTCCTCGACTTAGGAGCCTTCAACCACCCTCAGGCATTAAGGGAATTGAAAGAAGGGGTGAAGATAAGAAGGCTGTGGTACAATTTGAGGAGCCCAGTCATTCAGACGTATGCAGCCGCTTACGAGCAGGGTAAGAGGGACATAGAGATTGAGGAAGAAAATGCAGCGCGGATTAAGACAGACCAGCTAGAAGGATTGAGAAGGAAAGAGAAGAGAGCCTTACCAGGAAATGGGCCGATCAAGAGGAGGGACCACCATGCCTCAGGTAGTGGTACAGGAGGTCGGGTAACCGCTTACCAGCCCCATCAGAGACCGCCACAGTATCAGCGTAGCAGGGTGCAACCTCCTCGCTCACCAGCTAGGGAGCCTTGGAGAAGGCATGACTCGGCATATGGTCAATCTCCTCCACACCCCCATGGTAGTAGAGGGAGTAGACCAGAAGCGCTGCCACCTCCTCCAACTCAGAACGGCACAAACAAGGAAAGGGCAATGCACATGATCGACCAGAACCAGGATTATGGGTGGTACACTTCCTTGAAGATGCCCCTGGATGAGGTATACGAGACCATAAAGGATCGGGGATTACTGTACCTCCCTGCCCCAATAACCAAGCTACCCGGCAGGAGGGATAGGGGACACTATTGCAAGTTCCATGGCACTCATGATCATACCACAACAGAATGCAGAGATCTCAAGACCCAGGTAGAAGATTTGGTGAGAAATCGATATCTGGTCGAGTTTATAGATGAGATTTTTTCGATGGTGGCCTCGACATGTGAAGGGGAGCAGAGTAACAGGAACTTGAGCCACGAGCAGCCTATAGTGAAGGTGATTGCTGGGGGTCCAACATTGGCCGGAGATTCCAACAGATCGAGGAAGAACTATACTAGATATGCCATGACTAGTAAAGATGTATTCTTCAATACTCCAGCAGTCAAACGAGCAAGAATCAGACAAGTGTCAATCATGTGGACAGATGAGGATGAAGAAGGGATTCTATACCCACACGAGGATGCCTTAGTCATCAAGGCCACCGCTGCTAGCAAGAAGTTTGACCGGATACTGGTTGACACAGGAAGCTCAGTTGATGTGTTGTTCAAGTCAACTCTGGAGGAGATGGGAATAACAGATTTGAGGTTGGAGCACACCAACACCTCCTTGAAGGGATTTGGAGGAGGAAAGCTGGTCCCTCTGGGCGTGGTCGAGCTGCCTATCACGATTGGTAGCTCCCCGACAGAAAGGACTATGATACTGGATTTTGTGGTGGTCGATGAGGAGGGCCCTTACCAGATGATCCTAGGTCGGCCATTTCTGAGGATGAGCAAAGCAGTACTGTTCAACCATTACCTAGCTCTCAAGTACCGGGTGAATGGGGTAGTTGGAGTAGTACGAGGAGATCAGAGAATCGCACGAAGCTGTTACTCCTCAGCAGCAAGGGAAGCAATGCAGATAACATCTCTTGATACCCGAGTGGGAGCCAAGAATGGAAAACAGGAACCTGTAGAGGAGCTGGAGACAGTAAGCCTGGGACAAGAGGATCCGGGAAAAACGATCCGAATTGGGTCGAGGCTTAAACAAGAGCAGAAGCAGGAGTTGGTGCAATGCCTGCGAACTCATGCAGATGTGTTCGCTTGGACACATGAAGACATGCCAGAGATCAACCCCGAGGTCGCATGTCATAAGCTGGCAATAAAGAAAGGTGCTCGGGCAGTAAGGCAGAAAAGGAGGTGCTTCAACCAGGAGAGGTATGAGGCTATAAACGCCGAGGTGGAGAAGCTCTTGAAAGCAGGGTTCATTCGGGAAGTCAATTATCCTGAGTGCATATCAAATGTGGTGCTAGTAAAAAAGGCTAATGGCAAGTGGAGGATGTGTGTTGATTTCACGGACCTCAACAAGGCGTGCTTGAAAGACAGCTTTCCGTTACCAAAGATCGACCAGCTTGTAGACTCAACAGCTGGACATGGCCTGCTCAGCTTCATGGATGCATTCTCGGGATACAACCAAATCCCCATGTTCGAGCAGGATAAGGAGAGCACGACATTTATCACTAACCAGGGCTTGTTCTGTTACAGGGTAATGCCGTTCGGTCTTAAAAACACTGGGGTCACGTACCAGAGGCTGGTGAACAGAATCTTTAAGCCATTAATTGGGAAAACAATGGAGGTGTACGTGGACGACATGATAACCAAGTCTCAAAGCCTGTTTTATGGCGAGACCAGAAGCCAAGCGTGCCAGGATCTGCTCGACCAAGCGAAGGCGAGCAGAATCCCAAGCATCGAAAAATTTCTAAGGCATGCAAAGGCTCACCAAGTCTCAAAGCCTGTTTTATGGCGAGACCATAAGTCAAGCGTGCCAGAATCTGCTCGACCAAGCAAAGATGAGCAGAATCCCAAGCATCGAAAAATTTCTAAGGCATGCAAAGGCTCACCAAGTCTCAAAGCCTGTTTTATGGCGAGACCAAAAGTCAAGCGTGCCAGGATCTGCTCGACCAAGCGTGCCAGGATCTGGACATGGCCTGCTCAACTTCATGGACGCATTCTCGGGATACAACCAAATCCCCATGTTCGAGCAGGATAAGGAGAGCATGACATTTATCACTAACCAGGGCTTGTTCTGTTACAGGGTAATGCCGTTCGGTCTTAAAAACGCTGGGGCCACGTACCAGAGGCTGGTGAACAGAATCTTTAAGCCATTAATTGGGAAAACAATGGAAGTGTACGTGAACGACATGATAATCAAGTCTCAAAGCCTGTTTTATGGCGAGACCAGAAGCCAAGCGTGCCAGGATCTGCTCGACCAAGCGAAGGCGAGCAGAATCCCAAGCATCGAAAAATTTCTAAGGCATGCAAAGGCTCACCAAGTCTCAAAGCCTGTTTTATGGCGAGACCAGAAGCTAAGCGTACCAGGATCTGCTCAACCAAGCGAAGGTGAGCAGAATCCCAAGCATCGAAAAATTTCTAAGGCATGCAAAGGCTCACCAAGTCTCAAAGCCTGTTTTATGGCGAGACTAGAAGCCAAGCATGCCAGGATCTGCTCGACCAAGAGAAGGCGAGCAGACTCCCAAGCATTAAAAAGTTTCTAAGGCACGCAAAGACAAAGTCTCAAACCCTGCTCTGCGGCGAGACCAGAAACCAAACATGCCATGATCTGCTCGACCAAGCGAAGGCGAACAGACTTTAAAATGAATAAATAGATAAATCATAACTACAATACGAGAAGGCAAGTAAGAACATTCTTATTAAGCTGCTAATAGTTTGCAAAGTTGTTACATATAATGTTCAAAAAGCAACTACAACACAAGACACGTTCAAGAGGACGGCGGGTCAGTAAGCCGAGCAGCCTCGGTTGGCTGGTCCACCTCAGGTGCAGGGGGGTATCACCAGTTGCATCCGGGGGGGTACTCGCCTCAGCGACATCAGCAGGGATTGCACGAGGAGGAGAGTTTCCCTCCTCAACCGCAATTGGCTCCGCCTCTTCGACGTCTTCTTTTGCTGCCTCCTCATCCATATGCTGAGCAACACCAGCAGCATGCTCGTCCATCTTCAGATCAGGATGCTGCTTCCCAAGGACGGCCATGATGCAAAGATAGGAGTGCCGAAGCCCCTGGTCATATTGATTGTCAGCTTCCTTCTCCAGGTTCTCGACCTGAACCTTGTGGGAATCCCGAAGAGATTCGAGCTGGGCCTCGTACATAGCCTGCTGCCTTTGCAGATCCTCCTTGACCTTAGCCAGCTCATCCTCAAGAGTAATGACCTTTGCTTGAGCAAGAGATTCTCGCTCTATCAACTTCAAATTCTCAAGATTCAGGTCTCCTGCCCTCTTCTCAGCAACATCAGCTTTGGTCTTCGCCGATTGAATGTCCTCTTTCATCTTCCGGTCTTAGCGGCCAACCTTGGCCTTATAGTAGGTGGCCATGCAGCCGAGGTGAAAAGCGCTATATTGCATAGCTCCCACCAGCTCACCCAGGGAACAACTGTCGAAGTCCTCCAAGTCCTTCTTGCTCACGAGTTTGGAAAACTCGTTGATATAGGGGACCAAGTGTTCTGCTCGATTGTCAGGTAAACAAGATCTCGGCCCGACTGGAGGAGAAGAGGAAGCGGGATCAGTGGCTGCTCCGCTAGCTTCTCCGGCTTTGGCAGGAGGAAGTGGTAAAGTCTTCAAGGGAGGAACCTGCTGCACAACGTTCACCCGCTTCGCAGTGGGAGCGTCTTTATTCTGGTCCTGTTTGGTAGCATGAGGTCGAGGACGTTTCTGACTCAGAGCCCCGATCACAGCATCCTCCATTTTATGGCCGGTAGACACCAAACGAGATTCGACCAAGTTGAAAGTAGTTAGCAGCTCTCGGTTCGTACAGGAATTGGCCAGTACAGCTTCGACCCGCTTAAGCGGCTCGGGTTTAAGCTGGTAGTGCACACCCCAGGAACCTGCAATGCGAACATATATTGGATTAGAGACAAGTCGGCAAAATGAGAACGACTATGGAGACAAGACATCTGAAGCGAGCAGGCAACCTGGGACCACGAAACGGGGTGGGACGCGGTAATCCTTCCCGTCAATCTGTGCAACTTGACCCTAGGGACCCCCAGCAAAAAAGAATTTTTTCTTCCAAGTCCCACCACCACCAGTTGGAAGATCAGTTATGGGTTTCCTGGTCTTGGTACTAGACTGGAAGTAATACCAGCCGGCATCTTTGGGGCTGCTCTTTAGCTGGTACAGGTGCTTTACCTCATCAACTGTTGGCTCACTTTGGCAACATCTGTCCCACAATATGAACAGACCAGAAAGTACTCGCCACCCATTGGGGTTCAGTTGACCAAGAGCTAAATTCAACCCATTGAGTATTCGGGCAAAGTAGGGCTGTATGGGGCACCTTAGCCCGAGTTTAAAACTCTTTAGAAACAGAGTAACATATCCCCTAGGAGGCCGGCTGGGGGTATCCTTTTTTCCTGGGATCCTAAGGAAAATTTCATCAGGATGCCGTATCTAACCTGGAGACTAACTAGCTCATCTACTGTGGTCGTGCACGTCATAAAATCAATAGCGTAATTCTGTGATAGAGCTCTACCTCCTACTGTACCCCTCCTATCTGGTCGCGATGTTCCTGGTGAGGACATCTCACCAGAATCATTTCCCTGATCTTCACTCAAAGTGTCTTCCGAACCATAAGAACGCTCGTCGTCGCTATTACCAGTTGAGGAGGTTACTTGGGGGGACATTCTCCTAGCACTAGTCGCAACACTAGGTCTAAGGGTTTTTAAGGGGATACCGGGGTCGAAAGCAGAATCAGCGAGCAGACTAGGCAAGAAGTTTAACTCGTCGTCATCAATCTCAATGACCTTCTCCTTACCTTTTGACATTCCGTAAACTATAACCAGAACAACATCACCAAACACTACCCAAACAAAACGGAAAGGAAATTGTCTACAACTATCCAAGACCGAGGAAAATAGAAATTATACCTGAAGTTGTGACTTAGTCAGAGAGAGACAAGGATGGAAGCTTTACGCCGAGGGAGAGGAAGGACTCATTCGCCGGAGAGACAGAAACAGAGTAAAAGACGAGTTTCTCTTTTGGGGGTTTTGGGTTTTCCTAATGAGGAACAAACTCTTGGGCTGCTGGCATTTAACGGCACAAATCCCTAGGGTTTTGTAACCATCGGTTTGAAATTCAAATGGAGGGGTAGATTTCTGCCACATCACCTCATCCGCAATTAAATGCGACACGACTCTTGCTAGCCTTTTCCTATCCCACGCGAGCAAGAACTGTCGAGTTTCTACTGTTGGCTCACTATGTTACCCAACACTAGAAACTGGGGGACCGGTGTCTGGTAGCAGGGTTCCACGAACAGGTATATCTTGCAGAAGTCTGGTAGCAGGGGAACAGGAGTAGGAATATCTGCTCGTCCACGAATACGCCATCCGCGAAGCCGGTCTCCTGTTAGAAGCATAAAGCCATTCCTGCTAAGGGTTGAGGCGAGGAGACCCGGTCAACGACAGTTGGCGAGACGTACTCTCCAATCCGAGAATCAAGGCACGAAGGCCATGCAACCACCCACGATTACGGAAACGGAGCATCCACTTTCGAGAGGTGGGAAGGTAACGGGCGTGAATGGAGGGGAAGATCTGAACTCAGGAGGAGCCTATAAAAAGGCAGCCAACGAAGGTAAAAGGGTTAGAACTTTTGATACTGAAACTGAGATAAAGAGAGCATTCAATAATCGATACAAAAAACAAGCCTTAAGATTAGTGGCTAACGTTCCCAGGAACACAAAACCTTCATATCTGACTTGAGCGTCGGAGGATTTACGCCGGGAAAACAACCGGCGTGCTCTGACTTGTTTCTGTGTACGCAGGAATTTTTGGAGAAGAAAGCATACGAGGAGAGATCCTGATCGTGGTAGAGTTGATTGAGCAGAGATCCTGGTCGTGGTCGAAAGAGTAACCAGAATCTCGCATCAACAGATTGATTAACAGCTTTGTTCTCTGCTGCTCTTTCTTTATCTGATACAGAAAATTCCTTCAATATGATTGCTAGTTGCTACTAACTATCGAAGTATTCCTTCTTTGGCTCATTCAATGGAATATGAGGGACATATTACTGAGACTGAGCCACGCTTCATTGCCTTCCCGGAGAAAGTTGAAGTTTGGGCCGTGTACTTGGGACTGGAATGAAGAGCGGCAGCGAAATGATTACAAGAATTGCCATTTAGAGGGGCATTTTTGTGACTACTGATGTGTCCCTCTAATGGTTCAATAAATTGAAACCACGTCTAATAAAAGGCTAGAAAAAGGCCGTGTTATAGTAAGCAGCGACTTTCAATAATAGAATTTTGCGTGCAAGTGTGTGCATTCGAGAAAGCAAGTATAAGTTTTTGTATAGCTATAGCCTACGGTATATGTGCGAGCATCTAAGATATATTTTGCAGTGAGCATTGACACGACATCAAATATTTTTTCGTAGAGCATGCATGAAAACATCTATAAAATTCAAGAAGGTATAATTGCAATCCCTCGTTCAAATTTATAACAAATCAATTATAAAAATATTCAGAGCGAAATTATGTTCTATATTAGATCACATGTTAAAATAGTTATCAAGATATGCATGTATATACGTATTTGCATAAATAAAATGTACTGCGACATTATGTAATGCATTTGAGTGGGCAAAGGAGGAACTTTATCACTTGCAAGGCTCTTTTGTTTGTGGTTACCCAAACCAATTTGCTTGAATATATCCTGCAAGAGCCTTTTTCATTGCTACCATATGCCATGGTTGTGAACTAAAAGTTTCTTAAACGCAAGATTTATGTTAAAAGATTTTTCATAACCAGTCTTGTAACACCATTTTCTTCCACATCTGTTTAATAACCGGTCTTAATAATCTGTCTTTATTGCTCTACCCGTATGTAAATAGAAAGCAGTTATAATGTATTTGCTGTATTTAATTAAATCAATTGTATTAAATTAAATCAAGTGATGAAATTTGGTACAGGCCAAAGAAAAAAAATAAATGTAGAAATTTAATTTGGTTTGTTAGCATTCCATTACTTGGCCAATTTCCTTAACACTGAATGATTGAATAAATTTTTAATTTTTCGTTTTCAAGAGTTTATAGTATTTGTTTGGAGGTAAATTTGGAAGGATATTTATGGACTAATTGAAAGCTGACTATGTGGTATAAGAGTAATAAATAAGAAGTTTGAACGGTGAAAAAAAAAAATGACACCTCGACTGTCCTACACAAGCCAATCAAGGAAAAGAATAAAGTTTGGTTAAATTAGCGTGAAAAGCAAGCTCATTTGATATTTGAGTAAAGAGGTGCCATGCAGTAGAAAAGATTAAACTACCCTGTGGTACCCAATCTAAATATATTCACTTAAAAGGGGCAAGAGAAGGACTCCATTTTTCTTTTTCTTTCTCTTCGACGCTCTTGAGCTCGAATCACAATTAGAAATTGATTCAATTCAAATTAGAAAATTCAGTGAAAAAAAAAAACCAACCATAAGTTAAAGTATTGGATATGACTATTTGCACTTATCTATTAAATTTAAAAAATTAAGTTATACTTTGTAATAGGGGTGGGCAAAATCGGGTTCGGGTCGGGTTCGGATCAATCCGATCGGGTTTCGGGTTGGTCGGGTTGGATAAAAATCGATCCGAACTCCACCCGAACGTATAACTCGATCCGATCCGATCCGAATTTAATTCGGATCGGATCGGGTTAAAAAGTCAGGTGGAGTTCGGATCGGATCGGATGCGGGTTAATTCGGGTTCGGATTAAATTCGGGTTATTCAGATGAATTCGGGTTAATTCGGGTCGGGTGTAATCGGATCGGATTTGGGTTTATTCGGGTTCGGGTTAAATTCGGGTTATTCGGATCAATTCGGGTAAAAAAAAAAATTGTTCATTTTTGTATTCATGTAAGGCACTATCAACACACACCAGGGATTGCAAGCTATCATATAAAATAAAAAATAAAAAGTCATTGATCCGTAAATTTCTAACTTCAGGTGAGAAATGAATCTCCTCATAAATAAATAACTAAATAAAGTTAACAGCCAAACAGAGCTGGAATGAACGGCACTAAATAATTGTTCAAATAATAGTTGGGGAAATGATCATACAGGAATTGCAATTCCTTCAGCTTGCCCAATGTGTCAGAAATAGAGTCAGTGAAACTGTTCGAGTAAAGATCCAAGCTCTGAAATTTCATTGTTAGAATAACGTGATGATAAATAATCATTAAAGTAGAGTTAAAGCTTAAATTTGAAATGATAAATGATCATACAGTAAATGAAGTTTATGGAATAATTATCATTCATGACCACGTTATCTACCTATCTAGTAAAAGCTTTGCTACACTAAATTAATGAAAATTGGAGAGTGAATTGTAAATCACTTGCTGACAGACGATCAAATTACCGATTATGCTCAAACAATCAAGCGATTAAACCAGTAAAATCATTCAATGATCGATAAAGTATGGAAAGGTAATCAAATTACCGATAGAAACGTACAATACATGTAGGTTTTAAGCACAAATGAGCTACTTATAGAATAAATCAGAACACTCTACACTAATTTGTCAATAACAGAATTTGTGCACTTGCAGACTATTAAAACCAACCCAACTTGTCAATACAAAGAAAAATCTTCAATGGAGTATGTCATCAATGCTTTAAACTATAACAAATACTCATACCTCAGCCATTTAATAATGAAAAAAGTTGAACTATCATGTCCATGTGCATCTTATAACCAAAACTTTACACAGTCAAATCAGAAAAAATAATATATGCATGGTATCCAAAATTCCAAATAATCTAAGCTGGATTCTAGTCTTCGTTTTTTCTCAGAATTTTTCAATTGGTTTCTTTTCCACTCTTGTCACCTTACTAACTAAGACATTTCTCTCCCACCTTCCTTGTCCTCCCTCATTCATCCATCCATTCATTTCAACCATCAAAAAAAGAAAACTACTATAGAATTAAATTGAAATGATTCAAAATTAAAAATGAACACAAAGCATAAAATTAAAATTAACACAAAGTTTAAATTTAATAGTCTCCATCCAAAGCGCAATGTCCAATTCTAAAATCTAAACATTAATCTTTAGAACACAAAATTAAACATAATTAAATAGTTTCCATTTTCCAAAACACAAATGACAAAGTTCCAAAATCCAAAACACAACAAAGTTTAAATGTAAATCTAGATCAACTTCCTCCACGGCTCCACCGTTCCTCGCAAGCACTTTGACAACTTTTAACTTCAATTTCTTCTACTCCAAGTTGAAGAATTGAAGCATATATCCCTAGGAAAAATTGAAAAAAATAATATATGATAACCGTTTAACTACTTTCTTTAAGCCACATTACAAATAAAGGGACATTAAACATAAACACATATGCCCAATTCATGTGTATACTTGATTAAATATAAGAAAAAAAAATTAAGTAAATTGTGGCTTATTTCATGGCATTCATCACCAAGTAAATTTAATAATAATCTTAATTCCTAAGTAATACCATTCCAGCAATTTCAATGTGTCTAAAATAAATGAAACAATTATAATATTACAATTTGAATTAAAACTTAAAAATTAAAACTATAACAACTATTGTCTATTATTATAGTGTAAATTACAACCTAAACATATAATATGAAATTATAAATAATAATATATATTAAGAATTACCTTTCAAATATCCATAACACCCATATCAGCACTCACTGTCTAATATAATATTAATTACATATCCGTATCTTAAATTCTTAATTCTTATTATGCCCACATTATATGTACTTAACCACTTAATATTTACTTATTGGTTATCATGCAATTAATTAAATTGATTAATTATTTGTTGAAGTTGAAACTTGAAACTACTGCAATTAAATTGGTTAATTTTTTGTTGAAGTTGAAACTATTCTACAAATACACATATCATATGACATATACAATTATAATTTATATTGTAACATAATATTTAATTTTAATTTTTAATCTAACATTACTATTCATACAAAAAATCAATTATTAATAAGTAACAGAAAATTAATGCCGGATTATTTTCATTTTATTGATAACATTTAACAATATATAATTATATATAATTAACATACAAAGTTACAATTAACATTTCTCATATAACATATAAAAATAACAATTATAATTAATCATTAATGCATATTTAATTATATATTATATACGGGATATACCATCACTTAAACAAGTTCAAAAGCCGGATTTGCTGATTCGGTTCGGGCTTCAAGTTCCAAACTTCCAACTTCCAAAACAGAGAGTGAAGACTGAAGAGACCTTTTGGCTTTTGAGACTGGAGCCGTGAGTCCGTGACCCGTGAGGCGTGACCGTGAATGGGTGTGGTGGCTGGATGTCAACACTCAACAGCCGTGAGCCCGTGACCCGTGAATGCCAATGGTGGAGACTCGAGTGGATCGGAGGCAGATTGCCGGGTGGATCTTCAATCGGACTGAGTGATGGTGGAGTGGAGGATTCAAGGCGTGGGTCCGGCGCTTGGTTGCAGCAGATCCGTAGATCGGGTCACGATCTTCGCGAATCAGCTTCGGCTTCGGTTGGGGTCGTTCTCGGCAGCGGTTGCTGCTTGTGGTGGCCGGTTAAAGCTAGCTCCGTGAACTGTGCGTGTGTGTTTGCTGCGTGTGGTGAGCGACGGAGGCCGTAAGGCGTGAATGGGTGTGGGTTGGCTGCTTGTGCTTGACGGCTTGAGTGCTGGTTTCAGTGATTTGATTTTGTGTGTGACAAGAGTGAGGTTTGTGTCTTTGTGATACCGTGAGCCGTGAGGCGGTGACTGCCTGACTGGTGAGTGTCTGAGTGAGTGAGGGTTTGTGAGTTGTTACTGAATTGTTTTGTTGCGGTGAATAGTTTGGAGTGAATTACTGAATTGCTTTGTTGCGGTACTGAATACTTTGTGAAATGTGAATTACTAAATTGTGAATTACTGTAAATTGTAAATCCGTGAGTCTGTGACACTGTGAGTCTGTGATGTGTGATCTGTAATTCTGTATTCTGTGAGTTACTGAACTGATTCAGTGATTGTGAGTGTGTGTGTCATGTGTGTATTTGTATTCTGTGTCTGTGATTTGTAATTTTGTATTTGCCAAATTTTTTTTTTGTCTCAACCCGATCGGGTTTCACCCGATCCGATCATGATCCGATCGGGTTGAGACAATTTCATCCGATCGGGTTTTGTTCCCCACCCGATCCGATCCGAACCCGAAATTTTTCGGATCGGATCGGGTCGGATATTTTGCCCACCCCTACTTTGTACAATCTTTAAAATACTAAAAATTTTTAAGCATATTAAATTAATTACATTTATTTACTCAAAACAATACTCAAAGAAAATTCTTTAAAAAATTTAGCATATCATACATCAAGTTTTTATTGACAAATCGGCAAATCCTAATATAATTTATTTCTATTCCCTACCTCTTCCAAATTTAAACTTGGAGTGATTAAAAGAATAATAATAATAATAATAATTTGCTTAGAAAACCACTAACCAACCGCTATATCATCATATCATATCATATGAATTTTGTTACAAATTAGTTAGTTATTAATATTTTGATAATTTAGGGACTCTCATTCAACCTAATTTTATTTGAACTACTAATATTATAATTGCACATAAACTCCATTGAATGAAAATGTAATTTTTAATTTATCATAAAAATATTTTATCATAAATTTTTTTTTGTGCATAAATATGTAGCGTGCTTATTACGTGTCTTTTCGCGTGCCATGCTTTAGCCCATCTCTAATTGTGCCGTGCTTTTAAGGCCCGCGTGCCTAAAATTTTAGGCCTGACACGACCCACATGCGTGCTGTGCCGTACCGCGTGCCCTACCGAAACGTGCTCGTGTCATGCCGTGCTATACGGACACGTGCCGTGCCTCGTGCTGCCCAACCCATTGGCCATCTCTAAACACACCCTCCACCACAAATTACAGATCCTCAGAAAATAGATTCTCCAATAGAGGTGGTGATGAACTTATAGGTGCAAGCCATGTAGTGGAGCGGAGCAGCGCTTCGGCTGATCTTTCAATAAATAATGACAAGATTTCTATCAGAAATGATAATGGCAATAATAATGATAAGGCAACTAAAAACTCTGAATAGCGATTTGGCAATGGCAATCAATCAGAGCATAGGTTGCTTACTTAAATAGGTGAGAACTTTGTACCACTCACGCATCTCCAATCATCCATCTCTGACACTAATATGTCTTCTAAGAACTCTGAATAGCGATTAATGATACGTGGAAGCTGCGTAAAAGTTATGACAACAACAAAATCAGCTTCATGTTGCCTAAAATACAATTAAATATAACTATAAAGAACTTTGTTGGGAAATATAAATGGCAGCAACTTCATCGTGTTCTTGGAAATAATATTTTGAATAATAACATTTTCCAGAAAAAGACAAGGAACAATAGAAAACATTGAAGAAGCAAAAAATACTGTACACTGTAGAGACCTCTCCTCGAAACTTTACTGTAATTACCAATTGTGACCGAGGAACTCATTGCCACTCATCATCTATAGCATACATATAACTTTTAACACCTTAGCAAGGAAGTTACCTGCTCAGATAGAATACCGGAGATGCCCACAACTGCTCCTGGCTTAGCATAAGAAACAATATGATCTGCTAATTGCGGCAGAGGATTAAGAAGAATATTTGCAATAACTACATCATACTCCTCTGTCTCAGAAATCCCTCTAATTTCGTGTGAGCTCAAATATTCCACTACTCCGTCTACCCTTTCATTCATGGAGGCCGTGAAGGTTCTGTCTGGAACCAAGTGTAGTTTTATTTTCTTAGGTCCTATGTTGTTTAAAGCAGCATTTTGATGGGCAGATTTGATTACCTGGGGATCTATATCAACTCCAACAAACATGGCAGCACCGAACTAAATTCACAAAAGAATTGACTTTGTTTCACATTGTACAACAGAAAGAAAATTATGCTACAGTAATGGGTCGATATTTATAGCTGCAGTAGCAAAGTTAATAGTTGATTACCTTGATTGCTGCAATTCCAAGAATTCCTGAACCCGTGCCATAGTCCAAGAAGAGTTCTCCTCCTTTTATCAAGCTTCGTAACAACAAAAGACACAACTTAGTGGTGGCGTGCTCGCCAGTTCCAAATGCCAATCCAGGATTCAAAATTATATTTGTTGCTTGAACATCCTGTAGCGAGCAAAAAAAAAAAATTATTGATAAGATGTGTTAACCATTGCTCATAGCTAAAATTTTTCTTTGTAAAGAATTAAAAGAAGTAAAATGCAAGGGAGACTATTCCAGCAGTCAAACGGATATGCAATGAGAATGCCAAGTCGGTGTGTTTGGATTACTCTTCCTAATTTTAGAATTTCCGCGTAAACTATCAGGCAAATTCACTAGAACCTTAGGTCATTAGGCAGAGGGGCCCAATAATAAATAAGCAGCTATATTTAAGACTTAACTAATGTGGGATTACATCAACATTATGATTTTGCAAATGAAGGTTCCTCATTGATGAAATTTAAAGACTTGGAAGCAATTAGCTCATAAGACTTCTGCAGAAGCAATGAAGAAGAGGGTACCCTATAAAAGATGAGAAATTACTGCAACAAAACCTCCAAAGAGAGTGAGATAATCATACTGGTGGTGTACTCCACTCGGGCACAATCCATAGTCCTTTGTCACCTCAACGGGATGAAATGACTCCTGCAACATGTAAGAAAATAGAATCAAATTAACATAACATAATTCCATTTATACCATTGTGATAGAGAGAAAAAGGAGAGCAAACAAACCTGAGCTTTCTTTATCCAGTTGCATTGCTCTCCCATTTTAACTTCATAACGTGGTATCTCTTTCAAGCCTATGGAATTAGCAGCATTTAATATGCACTCATCCACGTCTTTGCATTCAGGAAATATGGAATCAATATAGATCTGCATAAAACAAATCTGTAAGTAATATTTAAAACAACTGTAGTTTTTATTCAGAAGCCACTCTACATTCAACAAAATCTAAGACCAACTAGTAACATTATAATGGCATTTTAGAGGCACTCTTTTAACACAGAAAGAAGCCAATTTTCAATTCCATACCAAACATTGAAAATTTTGTACTTATTTAGTATTATTATTATTAATTTTTTCCTCTGGCTACCTTTCTAGCAAGTGAGCCAACAAAGTCAACAAAAATCTAAGGCCAACTGGTAACATTACATTGGAATTTACATTTGCAAATGGGATATGAGTTTCATTTCTTGTTTATTGTTACTCTCAACATCCTTTACAAGATATGAATCAATAATATAAAAAAAAAAGAAAAGAAAAAAAAGAAAGAAGAAATTAAAAAAGGAAAATTATCATTTGTATACCCTTAGTTTACTCCATTATCAAAAATACTACAACACTTTGAGGGTGTATCAATCGTCCACCCTAAGTTGACAAAATGTATCAGCTGACCACCAAACCGTTAGTTGCCGTTTAAGTATGATGACGTCAGAAGGGTAATTTGGTCTTTTCATATGATACAAGTGATAATTTAAGGGTATACAAGTGATAAAAAGAGAATTTAAGGGTATACAAGTGATAATTTTCAAGGGTAAAATCGTCAATTCACTGTAATTCCGTTAACTTTCAAACGGCAACTAACGGTTTGATGGTCAGCTGATACATTTTGTCAACTAAGGGTGGACGATTGATACACCTTAAAGTGTTGTAGTATTTTTTTGATAATTGAGCAAATATATGGTATAATTAATGATAATTTCCCATTAAAAAATAAAGTTTCAACCTCATCGAATTCTCATCAAATCATTATCATGTTCATCCACGCTTGTAGAACTTGCACCGAAACATAGAAGAGCTTCAGAAAACATATCCTGACAACACAAGTTAAGGCACCTCAATTTTAATGCCAAATAATTACTAATTCAAAATGCTTAAAAACACAGACAAGTGAAAAAAGTGAAACAAACTAAGGCAAGTTTTTTGACAAAGAAATGCGAATCGAGAGATAAGGAGATTCCGCTAACGGAGGGTAGATAGAGGATAAGGATGTGCATGGAGAAGAAGAAGAAGAAGAAGAACAGGCTGAAACTTTTATGACAACGGAAGAGAGTGTTGTTGATCGGGTTCGGTTTTTTGTTTTATGAGCGTAAATAGATTCTCATGGCGGGTGAGTCATGTTTGTATGGAAGACGTTTGAAGAAATGACCCAATGAGAAGAATGACATCGCCGCCCGCTTTATTAAGATAGTTGTTTATCTCAAGGTGCGTCTTGATTTCGCAGGGACTCAAATAATTTATTTTCTATCACAATTTATTTCCGCTCCCTTCTGAGTAGGAAGTAGTGCTGATTTCCGAGCTATCTTCTCAATAAAACTTTCAACTATTATAACAATTCAAAGAAAATATAATTATATACTAACATAAAGTGGCAAGTCAATTAAATTGGATTGTTTGATTAGATTGGATCAAATACGGGACGGTTAACTTATAAATTCTGTAAGATATCCCTTTTAAAATAAGTAAAATAGAGGTGGTCCTAAGTGGACCACACACCATTCTCATTAAAGGGTTGTATTTTATAGAAAGTTAGAAACTGTACATAAAGAAAGCTATCGGCACCCTCTAAGACTTTCATAGAACTTTATGTTTAGAACTTGCCGAACTACAAAAAGAGAATAGAGCGGAGCTATTGGCACCTCTAAAAGAATTCTTATATCTTAAATTTATATTTTTAACTTTAATCAAATCACATTTGACAATTCATCTCTCTTCCACTAACCCCACATGGGTTTTATTTTTATTAAATAAGAAATAATTTTGTTGTTATAGTGAAATTATTTTTTATTTTTATTCTTAAATTAGTGGTTTCTGTTGGACTAAAATTTTTAGTTCATTATTTTCAAATTATGAAAGACTTATTGTCTTTTACTATTTTGGCTACTTGTTCTCTTGATTTTATCGATTTATGTGTTCATATAAAAACATGTGAATTGTCACATTCAGAGTATAAAATGATATTGGATTAGTTTCTAGCAATCTTTTTTAGTATAAAAGAAATATTTATTTAATTCTTTTTTTTCTCTCTCGTATAGTAAAGTTAGTGAGAAAGAAGTGTACAAGGACGTTTGTGGAATTAAAATAGCTCCACTTAAGAGGATGGCCTTGAGTATTTCTTATCTAGTTTTTAGATTCTATTTTCTACTAGTTTAACTTACTTCATAGTAATATTTTGATATCTTTTCCCATGGAATGATAAAATTAAGTTAAGTAATAATATAAATTCTATATTATAAGAATCTTATACACATATAAGAATAAGAATAAAAAGTTGGAAAAAGAAGTTCAAAGAATTTTAAATTGAAAAGTTGATTCTCATGTGCCGAACAAGGGCTTCAGATTAAATTGTTGAAAAAGTTTTGTAATAAAAGATTTTTGTTTTCATATGATTTTTTAACAAAAAAGAATATATAAGGTTATTTGCGGAATTAACATAGGTGTTGTTAAAAGTAGTGTGATTTACATATGTCATTAACGGAGTAATTTTAGAAGAGATGTTTTATGAACAGTTTAAAGTGGTGCTAATAGTTTCATTTATTGACAAATGGGTCAAAAAAACATCCAAAAGGTTCAAAGGCCTTTCATAATACTCATAATGGAACACAAAATAGTTAATTATACTTTACAACTCAAAATTTTTTTTAACATTTTACAACTCAAAACACGCTAGAAGATTTTTAATATTTCTTAGTTAACTATAAGATACTATATAAGTATATATAACAAAACAAGAATATATTGATTGATACCATATATTTGATACAAATGAATAGAAAATCTCTCACTTGATAGAATATATATAACATATGACAAGTTACATACATCTAATTTTCTGCATGCATATGGAAAAAAAATTAATTGTTTAAATTTCTAATTTGTCAAATCGAGGTTTGATTTCTGAATTTTTTTAGTTGTCAAGTGGATTAAATTCCCCCCCATATACACTGTCTAGAGAAACTCATGAATCTAAACAAACCAAACCTATATTAAATTTAATAATATCATTATCCTCAGACTCTTAGTTTTGCACTTTTGCTTGCATAAACATTATGGAATTTAAACTTAAATCCACATTAAGATAATAACAATTAACATGTGAAACAATTTATTGCTGCTCTGCTATATTAAGATAGTTGTTTATCTAAGGGTGCGTCTTCGATTCTTGAGAGGACTCAAACAATTTATTTTCGATCACAATTTATTTCCCTCCCATCTGTAGGAATTAGTGCTGATTTTCGAGCAATCTTCTCGATAATAACAATTAACATTTCAAAGAAAATATAATTATATATGAACATAAAGCGGTGAGTCATTGGATTAGATCAAATAAGGAGATGGTTACCTTATAAATTCTTTAAGGTACACCCATCTAAAATAAGTAAAATAGAGATGGTCGACATGTAAAATCTATAAGGTGGCGAGGTCCATCTAATAATTCAATATTGTTTAACCTACACGCATATTAATGAAAGTTATTGACACCCTCTAAGACTCTCAGCCTAAAACTTGCAGAACTACAAAAAGAGAATAGAGTGGAACTATTGGCACATCAAAAAGAATTCTTATATCTTAAATTTATATTTTTAACTTTAATCAAATCACGCTTGACAATCCATGTCTCTTCTTCTAACCCCACATGGGTTTTATTTTTATTAAATAAAATATAGTTTTGTTGTTGTAGGGAAAATGTTTTTTATTTTTATTTTTATTCTTAAATTAGTGGTTTCTGTTGGATTGAAAATTTTAGTTCATTATTTTCAAATTATGAAAGGCTTACCATTTTGGCTTCTTGTTCTCTTGATTTTTTTCAATTTATGTGTTCATATAAAAGCACGTGAATTGTCACATTCAGCGTGTAAAATGATATTGGATTAGCTTCTAGCAGTGTTTTTTAGTATAAAAGAAATATATATTTAATTCTTTTTTCTCTCTCTCATAGTAAAGTTAATGAGAAAGAAGTGTACAAGGACGTTTGTGGAATTAAAATAGCTCCACTCAAGAGGATGGCCTACAGTATTTCTTACCTAGTTTTTAGATTTTATTTTCTACTAGTTTAACTTACTTCATGGTAATATTTTGATATCTTTTCCCATGGAATGATAAAAAAAACTAATAATATGAATTCTATATTATAAAATTCGTATATACATATAATAATAAGAATAAAAAGTTGGAAAACGAAGCTCAAAAAATTTTAAATTGAAAAGTTGATTCTCATGTACCGAACAAGGGCTTCAAATTAAATTGGTGAAAAAGTTTCGTAATAAAAGATTTTTGTTTTCATATGATTTTTTAAGAAAAAAGAATATATAAAGTTATTTCTGAAATTAACATAGGTGTTGTTAAAAGTAGAATATATATAGCATATGACAAGTTACATACATCTAATTTTCTGCATGCATATGGAACAAATTCAATTGTTTAAATTTCTAATTTGTCAAATCGAGGTTTGATTTCTGAAATTTTTAGCTGTCAAATGGATTAAATTTCCCCCCATACATACTGTCTAGAGAAACTCATGAATCTAAACGAACCAAACCCATATTAAATTTAATAATATCACTTTCCTCAGACTCTCAGTTTTGCACTTCTGTTTACATAAACATTATGGAACTTAAACTTAAATCCACATTTTTCATCACTCTCTTCGTGGCCTCATGTGTGTTCCATAATCTTCTCTTCCTCATCTTTTTGGTGCATGCATAATTAACTATAATATGACAACCAATTGGTTGGCATTTATATACGCAGGTGTGTTGTTTTATATTTCCATGCCGGCAGTTGATGCTCAACCGGAATCAAAAGCAGTCACTTGTAAAAGCAATGCCGACTGTGACAATCCCTGTCAGTCGTTTCGAATGCGATCTTGACACCCATCTCTGCATTTGTGTTCCTGCCCTCAATTCGACGACGTGTTGTTGAGGAGATTAAAGCTTGTATTGCAAGTTCTAGTGATATTTTGGATGCTGAATTGCAAAGTTTGTAACGTTACAATCTTTGTTTCATTTCTTACATCATATGTCAAATAAAAGTATCAACTAACTAAGAATTGCTGCCTCTCTTCTGATATGCATACTAAAATTGTGGTAAAAAATTTACAAATCATCTCCATGTACTATGCATTCTATATTTTTTAAAAACCTTTTTTCATTATATTTTACAAATTTATAGTTTATAAAATTTAGTTTTTTCTTTGTTAGATTAGGCTTCAAAAGTTGGGCGACTTAAAACTTTAAATATATGCTATGAGTGGATTAAATATATGTTAAAAGTTATGTTTTAATTACAATAATATATATTTTTAAATTTTTTAATATTCTTTGGGCTTTCGAGCTGGATTTGGGCTTTCTAGCTGAAGCCCAAGTCTAACCATAATACTTAGAAAACATGCTCTAGCTGGATCGGATTTTTCTGCTATTCCTACTTAGAATTCAATTATCATTGATTTCATTGATGGATTGTTATTATAAATAGTGTCTTAAGATTTAATCCTTTCAAAAAGGTGAGGTTCATATAATACTGATATTTGAATCATTGAATGATACAATGATGACAAAAGAACTATAAATTTTATTTATAGTGTTAAATTAAAAATTATAACTATTTTTCAATTAACTTTGTAACATTACAGAATTTATTATTATTTTTGTCACCCTTATGTCACTGTTAGAACTCTTTATTGTTTTTCATTTCTTTAAAAAGAATGCTAAAAAGATCCCCAAATTTCTGCGGGATATGTATGTAGTTTTAAAATGAACATGTATTAAATATAAAATTTTACAAACGATTTAGTACTTTCTTCGAATCTCGTTGAAGAAATAAGGCAGCATCGTACGTGATTAAGAATGCATATTTATTTGAGTAATTTTATTTGTGATATACATACATGCAAGTCTCGCAATAAATTTAACACACCATACATGATATTGCATTTTTCCACAGCATAAATTATTAAATAATTGATGTCCTGTTTATTTTTCTCTGCTTTATTCTTTTTACAACATATGGAAGACGAAAGTATTGTAAGATTCTGCCTTGATCAGTTATAATTTGAGAGTCAACGATCTTGATTCAACTTCTTGACTGGAGAACTAGCTAAGAGAAGGGAGGTATGGGAGCCAGCACTAATGTTTGAATTGAGAGCTTTAAAGCATATTTTCCTTTTAACTATTTCTTTGCATGCTATACGACTGATTTCAGGGTGAATCTGAGAGAGGAGGAGATATGGACATCAACTTCAGACTATTTTCAGAGAGGCTGAGAAGGGTGTTAGCTGGTGAAGAAGTCACGTTGCACGATCTTTTGCAAAACAACCTATTCACAACCTTCATGCGGAGGTTGAAATCGTTACTTCTTGCCGAGTGAATTTGAAGATGATATCTCCCCGCTTACTGTTCAAAAAAATGGCGGAGGAGGAAATTGAAAACCTAGATCTGGCGACCGTTATGGACGAAATCAATTGCTTTACCTGTGAATCTGAGAAGGTGATTGACACATTCATCAACAGCATCACTCAACAGAAGAGTCAAAGAAGATACAGCAAGGACATTTTTGATGCTCTGCAAGGACTCCAAAGCAGAATCACTGATATTAAGCAACGGGTTCAACAACTTAAGCACATCGATTCCGAAATCATGGATGAGTTCAGAAGTGTTGAAGCTGAATCCGGTTATTTTCCTGCATCTTCATCTTCTAAGAATAGGAACACGGTGGGCCTAGATGATAGAATGGAGGAGTTGTTAGATCTATTGATCGAGGGACCACCTCAGCTTTCGGTGGTGGCCATACTCGATAGCATTGGGTTGGCCAAAACGGCTTTCACTGCGGAGGCTTACAACAGCAGTTATGTGAAGCATTATTTTGATGATCTCGCTTGGATTCCAGCGCCTTATCACTATGACCCTGACCAAATATTAGATATCGTTACTGTGATTCTTTTGCCTTTTTCTATGTTGAGTAAAATAAAGGATAAAGATTACCAAATGAAAAAAAATATTCTTGGTGAATATCTAATGACTAAGCGGTATTTGATTGTGCTTGATGATGTGTGGAGCACAAATGTATTGGATGTTGTTCAAGAAATCCTTCCGGATAATCAGAATGGAAGTAGAGTATTAATAACACTCACTCAAATTAAGATGGTCACCTCATTTCAGCTCGAAAACGGAGAGAACATTCGGCTTGATTTAGTGCCCACTGGAGGACCATTGAGAGCTACATACCAAGGATGGCCTTTCCTCATCTTATATCATGGAAGCATCTCATTAGAAGAAAATATAGAGGAAGTATTCAATATACCCACTGGGTATCTAACCTTCGTATGTTGCAAGCTACCTTTTCACTTGAAACTTTGTTTTCTCTACTTATCTGTGTTTCCCAGACACCTGAGATATCCACCCGCGGTTATATCGGTTGTGGATAGCTGAAGGTTTCATTCCAGGAACATGATGAGACAATCTTTGGGAAGTACTTAGAGCAACTAATCAATAGAGGCTTTGTTGATGGAAGGAAGAGAAGAGCTGGAGGCACTATCAACACATGCTCTGTTCCTGGTCGTTGCCGTCCTGTGTTGTTAGCAGTGGCTTTCAAGGCAGAATTTATCTTTTTCTCATTCATGGATCCAGAAGGTAAATCATGAAAGAATGTCAAACCGATCAACGTTTTTGAAAAACAGAGTGATTTTGCTTGCTTAGATGATTATGACTCGCACATGCATTCTTTGTTGTACTTCACTTCAAAAAGCGACCACCTTGACCCAATAGATTGGGAGAAAATTTGTGTAATGTTGAAATTTCTCAGAGTATTGGACTTGGGATCTCTTGTTCTCCTCCAATATCCATATGGAATTGAAAATTTATTTCTTTTGAGATATTTAAAGTTGAATATCCCTTCCCTCAAAATCCTGCCTTCATCATTATTAAGCAATCTTCTGAACCTTTACACCCTAGACATGCCCTTTAGCTATATAGATCATACAGCATATGAATTTTGGAAGATGAACAAACTCAGGCATCTAAATTTTGGGTCAATCACACTTCCTGCGCATCCAGGAAAATATTGCGGCTCTCTGGAAAATCTCAATTTCATTTCAGCCTTGCATCCTTGCTGCATCAAGATATATTGGGCGGAGACTACCTAATCTTGAAATCTCCCATTCGGGGAGATTTAAGTTATAATCAATCTTTGTTGTCTAAAAGTCTCTGCCAGATTGAGTGTCTCGAGTCATTGAAGCCGGTGAATGAAAGCAAGATGCCACTTCTCCAAAATCGTCCTTCAATTGAATACCTATTTCCTGGTCTAACCGACTTGAGTTTTTCTAATACGACCTAATGGATGATCCCATGCCGGCACTAGAAAAAGCTGCCGCTTCTTCAAGTGCTCAAACCAAGCAAAATTCGTATTCGGTAGGAAGGAATTGTGGCTCGATGGTTTTCCAAATCTCAAGGTATTGCACCAAATCAATGCTATGGCTAGAGGAGTGGACTATGGGGATTGGAGCCATGCCAAAACTAGAATGCTTGATTATCAACCCTTGTGCTTACTTGAAAAAGATGCCCAGAGCAGCTCGGTGCATAAAGAGCTTAAACAAGTTCGATTCTTTGGTAGCCTCAGCGGAAATAGGCAAAAGCTCTGGGAATTTGAGGATAAGAACAAATGCGGCATTCAACTATTTCCTTACGGAATTTGATTAGCCCCTATTGAATTTGATGTAAGTTTTTCTTCTTCCCCGATAACTTCAACCTTTAATTATTGATCTAATTTCATATAAATGTTTTCTTCACTACAATAGATTTGATAGTACGCAGTGCCTAAACTATAATCATACTATAAAGTATTTTCTACTAATTGTGATTGCTTCTAATTTTTGTCTCAACATAAACTTGAAGTGTCTGCCACCACGTTCTGATCTTGACACCCATCACGGTTCACGATCTTGACACTATTCATTAAAAAAAATGATGCGATCTTCAATTAGTTGTATGTGTAGGTAAAAGCAGAGCACAAACTATCTTAACTGCACTGCAGCCAAAGTTTCAATTTCAACCAGAATCGAGCCTTCATCCTTTCAGTGTTCACTTCTGCTGGGTTGTCTACACGTTGTTTGGTTTCTTCGTTTTCAAGGATTTGCATGCTAAAAGTAATAATGTCATGTTTGGATTAATATATTGTGTTGATGCTTAAATCTGCTCGCCTTTTGACCGACCAGATTCTTTCACCAACGTTTGTGTTATCAACTGTTGCTCGAACCACTGGGGTTGGAATCGCCCTCCTTTCTCTTTCTAGACCTGCGTTCACCAAAAACGGATCAGAGACGCCGGTGGTTTTGCCGGCGTAAACCCTCCGATGCCTAAGTTAGCACAAGGTGTTTACGGGAAAACAATGCAATTTGGATTCAAGAATAGTTTCTAATTTATTCGAAGTTTGTAAGAAAATGCCCTGGTTGCAATTTGGCAGCGTTTTCCCTCTCTCAATTTTTTCTCTCCATTTCTTCATCGATTTCTTCCTCTTTTATAGCCGCTGTCCCACGTTTCCACTTACCCTTCATCCCCCCTTCTTCTGGTTGGCTCATGTTTATCCCCGTGTCCTGCTCATACCATTTGGCTGAGGTGATCCATGCCGGGGCGGAAATAGTAGCATGGCCGACCTGGTGCTTTTATTTACTTAACATATTGAACAAAAGTCTGATTAGTTGTTTTACTTTCTATTTTCAGTTTCACTGGTGTGTATTCAATTTGTCAACATTCAAATTGATATATGTTATTGTTTTTATTTTTATTTTATTTCTTCCTCTAGTTTTTAAGTAGCGGTACAGTTCAACTTCAAGCTTAGTACTTCAGTTAGAAGAAAAGTATTTGTGCTGTGATCTCATCTCATCATGTCAACACTGGCAGAACGACATTGTTGTTCGGTTTTTTGGAATTTCACCGACGTGTCGGTCATCATAAGGGTGAGAGTGCTGGTCAAACGTGAGTTGGGGTTAGGTAAAAAAGTACAGGAAAATTCTAGGATTGTCAGAGATAGCCTTTATCGTAGTTTATAAGGCTGGTTGATAGGCCATCTTCTCAGATCTCATCAAAGCTATGGAGAGAGAGAGAGAGAGAGAGAGAGAGAGAGAGAGAGAGAGAGAGAGAGTTGAAATAGAAAGTTGTATATTCTTGTTCTCTGTAACAAGCTCTACATCCTGGTAACCTTGATTTGTGAAATAGTGAAAGCTTGAAAGCTTGTATCCTTGTTCTTCACTGGATTTAGGCACTTTGATTCAATTTTTAGTTTGGATTTCTGAGAATGAGTCTTCATACATCAAATCAAAGATGGTCTAAGGTGTTTGATCTTGGTACTGTTAGAGGATTAAACACAACAAAAAGAAACTGGGGCATATTGCCTAATCTTCATAGTCTTCAGATATATGGAGATTAAGCCCTAGTCAATTTGGGTTGTCCAACAGCCCTTGTAAATCGAAAACCAGCACTAATCCTTGGTGATTTAGAGCAGAAGTTTAACGAGTAAAGTTCTGAAAGTGGAAGATTTAATCTATAGTGCTGCACGTTTTGGAAGCTTTGTTAGAATTGATGACTGAATTCTTTCTCTATTGATTGATTAGCAGCCCCACAACATGCTAATGGTTTTCACATTTTTCCCTCCACAGCATGCAGAGGGTGCCTGTAGTGCAAAGAAGTTGATGGCACGCAGGATGTGCTGCTCACTCTCAATTCCTTACAATCAAACCAAAGCCCTCTTTTGCAGCAGAGAAATCCCCGTTTGCATTAAAAATGATCCTTATAGCCTTTGCATTAAAAAAAAAAAAACTTCAATTCTACCAAAATCATTCATCCATTAATACCCACTTTGAATAAAATTCAACATCCTTTTTTCTATTCCTTTCAGGTAATAGGTTGCTTGTGTTGTTTTTAATCTCAATAAGAAATATATCATCGGCATATTGAAGTTTGTGATTATTCTAAGAAAAAATAGGTGCTTTATTATTTGAATTATCGACAAAATAATTCCATTTCATTATTTTGTTAGATCCACTATATGTACATGTTTGAATCTTATTCACAAGTTTTGATTTCACTCTCACGTTTCATATGATGAAAAATCAGATAAAAAGAAAGAAAAAAAATGAAAGCTAGCGTTTCGGTAGCAATTACATTAGCATTTAGCAAATGTTATTTTGAGTACAAGCACAATTTGGCTCATTTTCCAGGACCAACTATCTTCCATTTAGAAATGCATTGACAAACAGATTGTTTAGGGAATGAAATAGGGTGACCAAGATAAATGTGTTTGCTTATACATTATCATGCTCTCCTCCAGAGTAAAAGTGAGCAAATGGTTGAGCAGATTGTTGAGTGTTAGAAAATGCATATTTATAAAGGAGAAAATCGTTATTTTACATTTCAAGTCTTACTAACAACCCTTACTTTTATGTATTTAACATTCTTGTGATTTAATTACGTGTGTTTCATTTTAATTAAGTAATTTATGTATTTTAGGGGTATTATAGTCATTTCACAATAAAGGAGAGATCAGACGGCAAAACGGACATCACTTTTGAACTCAGGACGGTCGAAAACCTTAGGAGGAGCATAAAAGGAAAAATGGCACTATTCACATGTACGGTACTATTCATGTATGCAGATCGCTTCTCGTTCGCTTCACGACACTGTTCACATAGGCGGATCGATGACGTGGCATTGACCGATGACGTGGCATTGACCCGATGAGGTGTCACGATCTGTTGGACTAAAATTCTTATGTCTCGTTGATGGTGACGTGGCGGCAGATATTAATGGGCGAAAAATCTCGCGTGCGGTGCATGCATCACACAGGATTATTTTCAACCAAACCGCGTTACTGTTCATCCGGGTCAAACCGTGTTTTTTGTTCATCCGCGTGGTCAAACCGTGGGCTGCTTGGATCGATGACGTGGCGCAATCTCGAGCGTCCAAATGTTTTAATCCGATGGCCATGATTTACTCCATGTATCTATAAAAGGGGCCTCCCCTAATTTGATATCTCTGAATCCATTTTGGGATCCATTTTCTGTAATTCCCTCTCCATCTTGTATTTTCTTCGTATTTTAATAAATTCCCATTTTGCCTGGTTCAATTATGAGTGGCTAATTTTCTTTCAAGCTTGGGTTGAAGGTGAAGTCTCAACATGTGTCATGGGCTTTATTTGGTAAATTTATTTTCTCTTCCCCTCTAGTTTTTGTGGATGTTTTGACTTCTCGTCGACAAATAATACTAATCTTGTCTAGTACCGCCTTGGTTTCACCGGCCCTCTAGTACAAGGTTATTATTATTTGGCACGATAAGCCCTTAGCACCATATTGATTAGAGCGTGGTTCATGAGGTGTGGATTCCCCCCTCATGACTTAATTGGCATTAATAAGGATTATTTAGCCCATGATGCATGTTGATACGGATCCAGATACCCAAGTACGTCATTTCAATAGAATTCTCTTCAATTTATTCTCGCTATTTCAATTCCAATTTTAGAATTTATTCTCGCCATTTTAATTTAAGTTTTAGCATATTCCAAATCATTTCCACCACAAATCCAATCACCCATTTACAAAATTAATTCTACATAATTAAAATCCACCTCCTCGTGGGATCGACACTCGTCACCATTAGTCTATACTACAACAGATTCGTGCGCTTGCGAGTACATTAAAATTTGCACAACAAGTTTTTGGCGCCGTTGCCGGGGAGGTAAGTAATTTTAATTCATAGAATTAATTTTTGTGAATAATTTCTTTTATTTGTTTTCTTGTATTTTTTTTTCTTTTCTTATTAAAAAAAAAAAAAGTGAATCTACATTTAAAGGTTAGTATTTCTTTTCTTTTTCTCTTCTTTAAAATTCTGTAATTTAATTTTCAATTTATTTTTCTTTGTAATTTTTTTTTTTTATCTTATTAATTTATTTTTAGTTAATTTATTTCACGTATTTGTTTTTGTGAATTTTTATAAAAGTTGTAACAGCGTGATAAGGTTAGTATCGTAATTTCTCACTCTTCTTTATTTTTATTTGTTTTGTTCTCATCTTTATTTTTATTTGTTTTGTTTCCATCATTATTTTTATTTTATTTGTTTTGCATGCATGGTCGTAAGTCATTATTTCCTAATCTTGAACCTATAGACCTTGAATTAGAAAAAACACTTCGCACACACAAACAAGTTAAAAATAAATTTGGAATGGATTTGCAACCACAGGAGAGGCCATTTAAGAACTATTTTAGTCCCTTAGCTAATTTGAGCACATCATGCATAAGATACCCAAATGTAGCTGCTAGGAGCTTTGAGTTAAAACCTAGTGTGCTAAATTGTCTCCCCACATTCTATGGCTTAGAAAATGAGGATCCATATAATCATCTGAATGATTTTCATGCTATTTGTCAAACTTTTAAATACGAAAATTTTTCAGACGATGATGTTAAACTCAGATTATTCTCATTTTCTTTAAAGGATAGAGCTCGTTCATGGCTTAATACATTGCCTGCTAATAGCATTTCATCATGGGAACAAATGGTAACAAAATTTTTGAATAAATATTTCCCAGTGCATAAAACCAATGCTATTCGCAGGGAAATCTCGGAGTTTACCCAGAGAGAGGACGAGCAATTTTTCGAAACATGGGAGCGATTCAATGGGCTACTCTTGAAGTGTCCACATCATGGGTACGAGAAATGGCACCAATGCCAATACTTTTTGGAGGGATTATTGCCGAATGTGCAAGAATGGCTAATGGCAACAAGTGGAGGAGAGCTAATGTCAAAAAGTGCATCAGAGATTTGGGAATTCTTCCAGCGACAAGCGGATAATTCCCAACAACGGAGTCGATCAATCAGGAATACTAGAAGAATTAAGGGAGTAAATGAGGTTCAAATTGGCGAGTCAACTTCGGGAATCAAAGAAGTCAAGGAGATGGTTGAAGGTCTTGCTCGACAAATAGCATCGTTATCGACTGCTAAATCAACAGAACCACATGACCCTGACTCATATCCAGATCAAGCCAATACCATAGGTGTGATGAGAAAACCATCAAATTACAACCCATACTCCAACACATATAACCCTGGATGGAGAGACCACCCCAATTTTTCATGGTCTTAAGGATTCCAACAGAATGGACCAACAGCTCCAGCTCCACCAATGCAACCAATTCCTCAAGCCTCTCAGCCAACATTCAGACCATACAATCAGAACCAGAACTACTCTCAACCCAGACCATGGGAGGATTCATTCCAGAATCTCAAAAATCTTACTCATTCCACGATTGAGCAACAGAACCGCACCATTGATGGACTACGAAATGAGTTGAGAGCAGGCTTCAATTCACAAGCCCAATCAGTTTCAAGCCTCGAGAAGATGGTGGGACAACTTGCTTCTTCAGTTCAAACCTTGGCAATGACTGTTGAGAAAGGCAAATTTCCAAGTCAACCAGTGCCTAATCCTAAAGGAGTACATGAAGCAAGTACTAGTTCACCACAGCAACATGGAGAGGTCAAAGCGGTCATGACCTTGCGAAAAGGAAAAGAAGTCGACAACAAAGTGGAGATGCCGGTGACAAAAGAAAATCAAATTGTTCCTGTGAGTGTTGAGGGCTCACCACCGAAGGAGAAAGAAGAAACCAACCCACAAGAATACATTCCCAAAGCTCCATTTCCTCAGAGGTTAGCTAAAGGCAAGAAGGGAAAATCCACAGGTGAGATTCTTGAGATCTTCAAACAGGTAAGTGTTAACATTCCTTTGCTTGATGCTATTAAACAAGTTTCATCTTATGCTAAGTTTCTTAAAGACCTTTGTACTAAAAAGAGAAATATGCATGTTCAAAAGAAGGCATTTTTAACAGAAAATGTTAGTTCTATACTCCAACATAAAATTCATTTAAAATGCAAAGACCCAGGCTCCCCCACTATCTCATGTAGTATAGGGAACCACACAATTGAGAATGCTTTGTTGGATTTAGGAGCTAGTGTAAATCTGTTGCCTTACTCTGTATTTGTGAAACTTGGACTGGGAGAATTACACCCAACTCCAGTGGTGTTACAACTCGCAGATCGGTCTACGAAAATACCTCGTGGTATTGTGGAGGACGTGCTTATCCAGGTAGACAAGTTTTATTTTCCTGTTGATTTCATTGTAATTGACACTCAACCAATACAGGATTCGAGGAAGCACATCCCCATTATTCTAGGCCGACCTTTCTTGGCAACTGCGGATGCTCATATTCAACGGGGATCGAAATATGCAGTTGTCCTTTGGCAACATGACTATGGAGCTAAACATTTTCAACATTGCCAAACAACCTCACAATGCAGATGATGGAATTGTTGATGTGGATTTAATTGAAGCATTAGTTGATGACTCTTTTGTTTCAAACCTTAGTGATGATCCTTTACAAACATGTTTAACTCACTTTGGTTTGGATTTCGATATTGACAGATCGGTCGATGAGGTCAACGCCCGCTTGACTCAAGCACCATCCATGGACACTAATAAATGGAAGTCAAGAGTTGAACAACTAGCACCATGAGAAAAACTCATCCCATCATTAGAATCACCACCAAACTTGAGCTCAAACCATTGCCCAACACATTTGGAATATGCATTTTTGGGAAGAAAGTACTCTACCGTAATCATCTCATTATCCCTAAATGACGAACAAAAAAGGTGAGTTGTTGGATGTTTTAAAAGAGCACAAAGAAGCATTAGGATGGACCATAGCGGACATAAAGGTATAAACCCGAAGAAGCGCATGCATTACATTCACCTTGATGAAAATGCTAAATCTACTAGGGAAATGCAACGTCGGTTAAATCTTAATATGAAAGAAGTTGTTAGAATCAAGTCCTTAAGCTATTAGATGCGGTATCATTTACCCAATTTACGATAGTTCATGGGTCGATCTGTACAAGTTGTCCACAAAAAAGTCAAGAGTCACATTAGTTACCAATGATAATGAATTGATACCAACTAGAGTAACTACAGGATGGCGTGTATGCATTGATTATAGAAAGTTGAATTCTGTCACACGTAAAGACCATTTTCCTTTACCATTTATCGATCAAATGCTTGATAGATTAGCAGGCCATGAATTTTATTGCTTTCTAGATGGCTACTCAGGATACAATCAGATCCCCATAGCACCAAAAGATCAAGAGAAAACTACTTTCACTTGCCCTTTTGGCACTTTTGCATATAGGAGAATGCCATTTGGATTATGTAATGCACCTGCTACATTTCAACGATGCATGTTGAGCATTTTTTCTGATATGGTTGAACGATTCCTTGAAGTCTTTATGGATGATTTTTCTGTCTTTGGTGACTCGTTTGATCAATGTTTACATCATCTAACACTAGTTCTGCAGAGATGTACCGAGAAGAACTTAGTCTTGAATTGGGAGAAATGCCATTTTATGGTAAAACAAGGTATTGTTCTCGGTCACATCATTTCGAGCAAAGGTATTGAGGTTGACAAAGCCAAGGTGGATCTCATTTCTAATCTTCCTCCACCCAAAACAGTCAGAGAAGTAAGATCTTTCCTTGGGCATGCTGGTTTCTATAGACGTTTCATTAAAGATTTTAGCAAAGTTTCTAGACCCTTATGCAATCTACTTGCTAAGGATGTACCTTTTGTCTTTAATGATTCATGTCTTGTAGCATTTGAAAAATTGAAGCAGTTGTTGACATCATCACCCATCATTCAGCCCCCAAACTGGAGTTTACCATTTGAGCTCATGTGTGATGCATCTGATTATGCAAGGAGCGATTTTAGGACAAAGAGTTGATCGAATTCCCATGTTATTTACTATGCTAGTATGACATTTAATGATGCACAATTGAACTATTCAACTACCGAAAAGAAATGCTAGCAAATAGTGTTTGCATTAGAGAAATTTCGATCTTATCTCATTGGTTGTAAAATAATTATATTCACGATCATCATCTTTGCTCTTAAATATCTTCTCACAAAGAAAGATGCAAAAGCTAGACTAATTCATTGGGTGTTACTTTTGCAGGAGTTCGACTTGGAATTCAAAGATAAGAAAGGCACAGAAAATGTTGTGGCGGACCACCTCTCTCGTCTCCATTTTGACACAATTACAGAATCATTACCATTGAATGAGTCATTTCCAGATGAACAATTGATGAGTGTGGAAGTATTACAATGGTATGCTGATATAGTTAATTATCTTGTTACAGGTAAACTTCCAGAGCATTGGACCAAGCAAGACAAGGCTAAATTCTTTGCGAGAGATAAAGAATTTCTTTTGGGATGACCGTATTTGTTCAAGTATTGTGCAGATCAAATTGTTAGGCGATGTGTCCCGAAAATGAAATTGAAATATTCTTTCATTCTGTCATGAACAAGCTTGTGGAGGCCATTTCAGTGCTAAGAAAACAGCAACTAAAGTTTTACAATGTGGTTTCTATTGGCCAACTATATTTCGAGACGCTTACACTTTCTGTTCTTCATGTGATAGGTGTCAACGAATGGGAGCATTACGAAGGAATATGATGCCACTAAATCCAATTTTAGTGGTTGAGATTTTTGATGTGTATGGTATCGACTTCATGGGACCCTTTCCCCGTCTCTTTTGGCCATCAATACATATTGGTTGCTGTTGACTACGTATCGAAATGGGTAGAAGCAATTTCATGTAGGACCAATGATCACAAGGTGGTGATAGCATTTTTGAAAAGCAACATTGTTTCACGCTTTGGATTCCCTCGAGCAATAATCAGTGATGGTGGTGCCCACTTTTGTAACAAAGCATTCAAGGCTCTTTTGACAAAGTATTCAATCACACACAAAGTGGCGACCCCGTATCATCCAAACCGGTGGCCAGTTGAGATCTCCAATCGAGAAATAAAGCACATATTAGAAAAGCGGTGAGGCGGGACGAGAAAAAGATTGGTCATTAAGACTTGATGATGCATTATGGGCATATAGAACGACTTTCAAGACCCCGATTGGGATGTCACCCTACAGGCTAGTGTATGGAAAAGCTTGCCACCTACCTGTGGAACTCGAGCATCGTACATATTGGGCCATCAAGAAATTCAACTTTGACATGCAAAGAAGTTGTCACTCGAAAAGAAGATTACAGCTGGCAGAACTTGAAGAAATTCGCAATGATGCATACGAAAATGTCAAGATTTACAAGCAACGGATGAAAGTCTTTCATGACAAGCAAATTATGAGAAAATCGTTCACTCCAGGTCAGAAAGTGCTTTTATTCAATTCTCGCTTGCACCTATTCCCAGGTAAGTTACGCTCTCGATGGTCTGGTCCCTTTATTGTTCATACTGTTTTTCCACATGGGGCAATTGAAATTAAGGACCCAAAGAACGGTGTCACGTTTAAAGTTAATGGTCAAAGATTAAAGCCATACCTAGAATACCAACCATATGGAGAAGACATCGAGATAAATTTGAGTGACCCACCAAATTTGAATTGATTTTTTTTTCTTTTCGGTGATTTGATTTTTTCTTTCTTTCTTTCTTTATATTATTCTTTTTGCTAATTGAAATTATTTTTGCATAAGTGTATTTGTTTAACTATTAAGTTTTCTCTTATCATTTTTAATCATGAGTACCTTACTTAGACCGTTCCTCCTGAACATTCTTAAACCACTTCAACGTGTCAAAACTCATCTCAAAAGCGTTCAATTTTGTAAAACACATCGCATTTGGGCTCTGACAACCACGAGTTAGTAGCCTATGTTGAGGTTTAAACGCCAACTTCGGAGACATTGAGAGAAGTGTTTACGACATCCGATTGGAGCTTGAGTAAATTCAATAAGAGGACGATTTTAATTTTCTTTGTGTGTTTTAATTTGTTTTTCTGTTTGTGTGCTTTAGTTTGTTATCCGGTGAAGTGGCAAATAACGGTACTCACGTGACAATCAAATCGGTTACTTGATTTCCCATAATAACTTGATATTCTCGAAATGAAGGTATGGGATGCGAAACGAGATTCTAGCGAAGCTTCTGGCGATTCCCCTTCACTTCCTCGAAAGCCCTCCTTCCCGATCTATAAAGCTCGGTCGAACATGCGATTACTCATGAGGAATAACATACCTGTGACATCCGTTGGTTAATCGAGGCTAAAGTACGATCGGCAAAGTGAGTTACCTCCAAAATTTATTGCATACATGCTTTGGTTGTGGTAAAGGAAATTATGCAAGAAAGCAGCGAGCTCGAAGAATTTCATTGCTTGTCATAAGTGTGCCGAGAATGAGTTGCGATAAAAACCCATGTTCTTTAGGAATGGTGTCGATAACGAGAAGATAAGATTCAATTCATTAGGGATGGCTTGAATAAGGAGTCATTGGATGATATCCTTTTGTCTCTTGAAACGCATCCCAGTGGATATGTGCAAGGCGATTCTCCGATTATGGCCATTATTCCAGAAAAGAGCATGCGATATAGTCTCGGGGAATCGACTATAAACGACCACTTTTGCGGTTTTATAAGAAACGGATGGGAAGCTATCCTCGACCCCGTAGAGGCGTTCAAGCCGTTTACGGACGTAAAACCGAGAGGAAGATGTGAGCCACATGATGCAACTACCTGTAAATATCCTTTTACTTTATTGTTATTTTATTTCACTATTATCTTATTGTTTGCATTATTGTCTTTAATAATTTTATTACTGTTTGCTTTTTCCTTTTCTTGTTTTCTTTTTGACTTGCGAGCCACGTGCTTTCGCGTTATTTGACACTGACATATTACCTCATACACAACCATGACCCACTATCACCAAGACTCTTAAATGTGATATCTTTTTGTCAAGCACTCACAAATTGTTTTTGAGAAGTATCGCAATGGCAGCTACCCCGATAGACAATTCAAGAACATTTGTGTGCTTTTCGGATTTACCTGGCAAACATAAAGAGTTCGTTGAGGCGGCCATAGATCTTGGCGAAGCATAGCGGCCGAATTACACTTGGTGTATGGAGGAGGTAATCGAGGTTATCGAAAAATGGTCTCGAAGGCGGCTTTTATCGAGAGGAAGTCAAGTGTTAGGCATCATCCCAAGAGTCCTAAAACCATTGGGCGGTTAAATCGACTCATCAACCTGGAGAAGAGTTAGTCGTCTCGGGTATGCAAGAAAGAATAAGCGAAATGCTTAATCATCTTTGATGCTTTTATTTTCCTTCCAGGAGATCTTGCAACACTAGAGGCACTTATCACACTAGCATCTTGGGCCCATCTGCACATCCACCAGAAACCCATCGGTTTGTTAAATGTCAATAACTTTTATGATGGCTTTATCGCATTTCTTAACCATGCAATAAAAAAATACTTCATTCCTTCCAATGCGAAAAAACTTTTTATTTGTGCTCTGCACTTGCTAATGAGCTACTTGATTCATTACAAGCTTATAGACCGAGCTAAACCCGGACCTTTGTGTTGGAGCGACCAAATAATGATGGTAACAAGAGCGGACGGTAAAGTACAAATTAGATTTAACTCTCCGCCTGTAAATATTTTCTTGTGTTTGCACCCGTGATGTCTTCTAAACTCTACTTCTTTCCTTTCAAACATTGAGGACAATGTTTCGTTGCAGTTGGGGGAGGAATAGTTGATAATTGTTGTGGAATTTTGGTTAAGTTTTTACTGATTTTTGTTGTAGAAACTAATTGTTGCTAACTTTTTGTGTTGAAGATGGCTGAATATGGAGTGTAGTGACTCTAGAAACGCATCTTCATTGTTAAAAAAAAAAAAAAATTCAGACATTTTCTTTTTCTTTATTATGTTTTGATGTTCATTTTTCTTCTTCTTTTTACTTTCTCCTTATAAATATACATTTTCTAACTTTTGAGTCGAAGATGGCTGAATATGGAGTGTAGTGCCTCTAGAAACGCATCTTCTTAAAAAAAAAAAAACCATTTTCTTTTTCAATCATTTTAAGTGTAACGTTTCTAATTAGTTTTTCTACATCATTTTCACATTTCTGCATTCATATTTTCCTTTCATGTTTAGAATAGGTTGGGGGGTAGAATGTTGTTTGGAAAAAAAAAAATGTGTGATTTGTTTTAACATTGGATGACATGATGAATTTCAAATTTTAGTATTTGTATTATCTTTGGTCTTAAGTGATGTTACGTCATGTTTGCTACTTTACATGTTGATGTCGGAGACATATATGAGTTGCTTGAAGGAATGAACATGTCGTAATAAGTACCAAGTGAGTTTTTGAGCCTATTATTTTTCTTGGAGAATAACCCTTTTGCCCATTCTTCATACAGCTTAGCAGTTTATTATTTTATACACGATCTCTAGATTTCTTTTAAGTTAACCCTTTAAAAAAGAAAAAAAGAAAAAAAAGAAAAAAATGTGTGTTGCTACATTGGGAGGCCCGTCTAACTAGTAGATATGGATGATTATTTACATCCCTAAAAGACGATGGAAAGGCCATCTTTGATCCGTTTGAGCCTTTCTAGCCATCCCTTTTATTAAATATCCATAGTTAACCCTTTTGAGCCTTTAAAAAAAAAAAAAAAAACTTTTCTTTGTCAACTTATCATCTTGACCTACTCCGATTTGGAGTATTACCCGATGTCTTATAAGTTCCATCACCTATTTATGTTTGAGAAAATGTAAATAATTATTTTGTTCAGTAAAGTTATGCAAAAAAAAAAAGAGAAAAAAAAACAAAACAAAAGTTGTTGTTTCAAAAGAATAAAAATAACAATAATAGGTGAAATCCACCTTGTAACTTTCAAAAAAAAAAAAATTCTCTGCATTTTTCTCAAACATACACTTTGTTTTCCTTATTTCCCTTCTTTGTTAGCCATGTCCCTAACCTACGTTACGTCCTAATAAAAGTCCTTCTTGATTTTAGGGAACTATAGTCTGAAGTAGAAACTAGTTATGTGGGCTAAAAAGATGTAGTGGTGCATAATAAAAATAAATAAATAAAAGAAAAAAAAAAGATAAATAAATTGGGTTGACTAGCATTTTTGTTTGACTTGAGATCGTATTATTTCTAAGCTGAGGGCATATTTATTTCATCTTGGTGAGAGCATGTGATATTACTTCTTTATTATTTTCTCTCTCAATTACCATTCATTGGAGTGACTATTTTTATTGGTTTTAATTTCTTTGTGAGAGTGTCACTACTTCTAGTGAGATTTTGGGGTTTGACATGTCATTATTGAAAGTAGCTAAAACAAAGTCTACTGGGCTGATTCATGTGGATGGTTGATGTGGGTGTGATGTTGCTTTAGACTGGAGATAATGCTTATACTTTTATTTGATTGCTATCATTAATCTGATTTAATAAACACGAGTGTTTCTAAATAAAATAAAATAAAAAAATCATTTTGGTTTTGAATTTTGTTTTCGCTTTATTTGCTAGGGACTAGCAATAAGCTGGTTGGGGGGTGTGTTGAGTGTTAGAAAATGCATATTTATAAAGGAAAAAACCGTTATTTTACATTTCAAGTCTTACTAACAACCCTTACTTTTATGTATTTAACATTCTTGTGATTTAATTACGTGTGTTTCATTTTAATTAAGTAATTTATGTATTTTAGGGGTATTATAGTCATTTCACAATAAAGGAGAGATCAGACGGCAAAACGGACATCACTTTTGAACTCAGGACGGTCGAAAACCTTAGGAGGAGCATAAAAGGAAAAATGGCACTATTCACATGTACGGTACTATTCATGTATGCAGTCTGCATTCGCATCTTTTCACGACACTGTTCACATAGGCGGATCGATGGCGTGGCATTGACGATGGCGTGGCATTGGTGATGAGGTGTCACGATCTGTTGGACTAAAATTCTTATATCTTGTTGATGGTGGCGTGGCGGCATATTGGTGGATCAAAAATCTCGCGTCGATTTGTGCATGCATCACGATTATTTTCAACCAAAACTGCGTTACTGTTCATCGGGTCAAACCGTGTTCTACTGTTCATCCGCGTGGTCAAACCGTGGACTGATGATGATGACGTGGCGCAATCACTGGCGTCCAAACTGTTTTTAATCCGATGGCCATGATTTACTCCATATCTATATAAAGGGGGCCTCCCCACATTATTTGATATCTCTGTATCCATTTTTGGGATCAATTTTATGTAATTCCATCTCCATCTTGTATTTTCTTCGTTTTTTAATAAATTCCCATTTTGCCCCTAGTTCAATTATGAGTGGCTAATTTTCTTTCAAGCTTGGGTTGAAGGTGAAGTCTCAACATGTGTCATGGGCTTTATTTGGTAAATTTATTTTCTCTTCCCCTCTAGTTTTTGTGGATGTTTTGACTTCTCGTCGACAAATAATACTAATCTTGTCTGAGACATACCTTGGTTTCACCCTCTGTGGGTACAAGGTTATTATTATTTAAAGACGATAAGCCACTTAAACCATATTGATTAGAGCGTGGTTCATGAGGTGTGGATTCCCCCCTCATGACTTAATTGGCATTAATAAGGATTATTTAGCCCATGATGCATGTTGATACGGATCCAGATACCCAAGTACGTCATTTCAATAGAATTCTCTTCAATTTATTCTCGCTATTTCAATTCCAATTTTAGAATTTATTCTCGCCATTTTAATTTAAGTTTTAGCATATTCCAAATCATTTCCACCACAAATCCAATCACCCATTTACAAAATTAATTCTACATAATTAAAATCCACCTCCTCGTGGGATCGACACTCGTCACCATTAGTCTATACTACAACAGATTCGTGCGCTTGCGAGTATATTAAAATTTGCACAACACAGATCACCTCGACCAGGATGTTATTGGTCACCTCGAGCAGATCACCTCGACCAGAATATTATTGGTCACCTCGACCAGAATAATATGTGGTGACCTCGAGTACATCACCTCAACCAGGATATTATTGGTCACCTCGACCAGAATAATATGTGGTGACCTCGAGCACATCTCCTCGACCAGGATGTTATTGGTCACCTCGACCAGGAAGTTACCAGAAAGCACGAATCAGTCAAAACATTTTCTCCGAAATATTAGGGACCATATTCTTAGTGGGCTGAAAATTAGTAGTTTTCTTGAGAATCCTAGGGGAGAGGATAAAAACCGCTATAGTTTCCTATAAAAACCCTAAGGGGGGATTCTTTTAAGGGGGCTCTCTCTCTCTCTCTCTAAGCAACTGAACCCATTGGACATTTTTCTCTCTCTACCACTGAGAAATTTCTCTTTCGCCTGTGATTTCTTTAAGATTGATTATTTCAAATTCTTTTCCTTTAAATTTACTTAAAAGCTTTTTGTTTAAAGCAATCATAGTTAAGCCACATGAATTGTGGTATGGGTTTTTCCAAGTAAGACCCGAATCGCTGACTTGAGCGTCGGAGGGTTCTCGCCGGAAAAACTTCCGGCACCTCATGACTGTTGGTTGTGTTCACAGGCTCACAGGTTATCTGCTCATGGGTTATCTGCTCATGGATCGTCTGCTCATGGGTTCTCTGCTCGTGGATCGTCTGCTCATGGATTATCTGCTCATGGGTTGTCTGCTCACAGAACATCTGCTCATAGAAAATCTGCTCATGGTACTAACTAATCGGCGGCTTTCCCACCAAACAAATTTAATGATGATGCGGGGATCTGAGATCCCACCAACTTATCCGGTTTTCAGATTAACAAGTTAATTCGTACAATGATGGTTTCTAGACGAGAATCTTTCCAAGTTGCACTAACCTCCTTTCCTAAAAGCTAAACATTAATTAATTTGCATTTTATAAAATTTTTCTTTCTATTCCTTTTACATAATGATTGGTCACCATTCTTGATTCAATCTTTTGAATAGTAACTTACTGCTGGATTAGTTAGAGAATTAGATATCACTCATAGTGTGTCAATCAGAGTTGAGTTTCCTCAACAACTAAAGTTATTTTTATACAATTAATCTTTTCATATCACATCAGTTTATACAAATTTATTTATAGAAGATAGTTGCTCCTCTATCATTATTCATCAAGAGATCTACATATTTTTTTTTATCATGATGTCTTTTAATTATTTTTTACTTTACATGCTACTACCGCATGATGAGACAGGAAGGGAAGGAGTCACGTTGCCCTAGGCTGCTAAACAACATATTCAAAACCTTCACGCAGAGATACGAAATCGTTACTTCTTTGCTGAGTGACAGTGGATACAACCAGCTTGGATTATGTTGCGATCAAATGCTGAAAAAGATCAAATTGATGGAGAATTAGAAACATATCTTCAGCCCATTATTGAATTAGGATCATAGCTCTCTCAAATAGACTTGCTCCACATCGTTCCAACTGAAAAATGGAGAGAACATTGGGATTAAGTTAGTGCCTGTAGGAGTACCACTAAAAGTTACCAACGGCCTTTTCTCATCTTCTACCATGGAATTGTGTCATTAGAAAAGAATTGGCTAGATACTTGGCATATCTCTAGTGGGTATCAAATGTTCGCATATTCCATATTTTAGGATTCTATACCGATTTGACTTACTACAATTATGTAATTATGTGTTATTATATGAAATAAAATAATGAATAAATCTTGACCAGATATAAATAAGAATACACATATATCGAAGATTCTTCAAAACCATATAAGTTCAAATTATAAGAGGATTTAATACCATTTCACATTACCTTCTTTCTTGAAAATTTAATTGTATCAATTGTGGGTAGTTGAAGGTTTGATCAAACAATAATGAGTCAATCTTTGAGAAGTTCTTGGAACAACTAGTCATGGAGCTTTCTTTGGAGCAAAAATGAGAAGAGATGGAGGCACAATCAACACTTGCTCAATTCCTTCTCTCGCAAATTTGAACGCTTGAACATGCACCATCATCCCGTTCCTTGGTGGCGCCCCAAAGTCCTTGCGCAGTAGAGGAAAGACGATTCTTTATAGCCATCGAGATTCATCGATGAAAGCAGAGAAGAAAATTTGAAACAATCCAAGGTTTCATAGATCAAATGAAACCCCATGATCAATCAAGACCAATGGAGACAAGATCAATGGATGATCTTGTACTTAGCTCTAAAACAAACAAGTAAAACCATCGAAGAAATTTGATCAAAACCACCAGTTTAGATTGATTATTTATGAATGTTCGGGTTGAATTTTTCGATAACCTCTAGAAAGAGTCAACACCACCGGGTTAGTTTTCTAGTAATGTTTAGAAATATAGTCGACTCAATCTACTGAAACTCATTGTCGTCGAGAGCTAACCTCGTAAGTACAACTTGGAGCCTATGTTGGCTTTGATTTTACAAGTACGACTTGAGATTTATGTAAATGACCTGATTTAAGAATACAACCTTAAGCCTATATGAGCCACCGGAAATTCACGGTCCGTCTGAAAGTGAAGAAATCGACTTCAAAATTTATTTGTCGACTCGAGAATTAGCTTGACATAGAAAGCTATCGGTTGAGATAACGTGGCCTAGTTTCTCGAGAAAGTTGTGTGCCACGATCCATTTAAACCGTCTCCAGTGATGACCACGACAAGCTAACTTTGAAGAAAGTGGGCGATTAAAGGTGGTAACCACCCACGACTAAGGGCCTATTTAAGTTGAAAAGGGCAAGCGAGGAAGGGGTTAGAAAAATGAACCAAAAATTCTATAAGTCGCCTCTCTATAAATTGTGCCTTTGGAGTAGAATTAGGAAATTTTGGGCTTCCTAATTAGTCAAAAGGGGATAAAAGCTAATCCCGAAAAAAGTAGAGGTCATCCTGAGATGAGGTCAGAAGGATCTTAAAGATGTTCGAGGCTTAGGCAGGCGGAAAAGTTCTTAAGTGGTGGTAGGTTCATTTGAAATCATCGGATAAATGCCATCCGTTTTTGAATTGATGAAGAAAGGAAAAAGATTGATTGTGGTCGGAAGAATGTGAGACAACATATCAATAATTAAAAGGCGTATTTGGCCGACGTACTCACTTTAGCTAAGTCATGAGTGGGTGATGTTCTCTTGATTTACTTGGTGGTCTCAAATTATTCAACTAGCTTCGGTCGTGGTAAAAGAAAAGATGATACAACGACCTGTATGCTACGGGAGCAAATCTCTTCTGAGAGGCGAAGTAAGATATCTGTGCGAAAAGTGGGCGATGACTTTAGTTGTAGCCTTGAGAAAGTTGAGACCATATTTTCACTCATGAGATCGTGGTAGTCACTAATCAACCTTTCAGACAAATTTTTGCACAAACCGGACATTTCAGGAAAACTAGTTAAGTGGCCAGGTAGAACTAAGTGGTGACATCGATTCTGATCGAGGCCAGCAATTAAAGCACAAGCTCGGTGGAACTTCATTAACGATTGCAGTGAAGGGGTGAAGAGATAAATGCCGGCGGGGAGATTAAAGAGCGGGAAGAAGAATGATATATGAGAGCTTAATGTAGATGGAGCTACAAACCTGCAGGTGGTCGGGCGGGGTGTTCTTGTTTCGCCCGACCAGGAAGAAGTATGATCCGCTCTCAAGTATGAATTCCATCCTACAAACAATGAAGCAGAATACAAAGCTCTCATTGCGGGTCTAAAATTAGCAAGAGCATTGGGAGTTCGGCATTTGAAGGTTAAGAGTGACTCTCGGTGGTAGTGAACTACTGAATGGGACATTTCAAGCCAAAAGTGAGAACGTGTCCAAGTATCTGAGCAAAGCAACGCAGCTATGGGGTAGTTTTGATCATGCTCTGATGGAGCAAGTTCAGGGAAAGCATTATCGAAAGATTAGCAAGATGACTATAGAATGCCCAAAGTTTCACAAGGAATTCCATTGGAGTCGGTTTCAAAACCATGTATATTTGATTCGAAATGAAAGTTTGTATGGTAAAAAGATGAGAAGAACTGGATGGTGCCTATCATGAGGTATATTAAATTTGGGAACAAACCTCAAGATAAAGCGAGTAGGCAAGAAAAGCTGCGATGATGGGGCAACACCGCACTCCATTATCAAAATGTGCTTTATAAGAGAAGTTACACTTTACCTTACCTGCGATGTTTGGGCTAAGATGATGCCAACTATGTGATGAGAGAGGTGCATAAGGGAATTTGTGGAAATCACAATGGAGGTAAAGGCATTGGCGTAAAATAATAAGGTATGGTTATTTTTGTGACCCATGCATGAAGATGCACAAGAGTTAGTTCGAGATGTAATGAATGCAGTTTCGCCATAATTGTAAGACAACTACCGAAAACATGATTACAATGAGGAGCACTTGGCCATTTGCACAATGAGGGTGGATCTTATCGTACCAATGCCAACCTGGAGGCCAAAATGAAATACGCGGTGGTAGCCATTGATTGTTTTACTAAGTGGATTGAAGTTGAACCGTTACAAAAGATAACCGAGAAGCGTACAACATATTTCATATGGAGGAATGTGATTTGCAGATATGGCCTACCGCAAGCTATTATCATTGATAATGGAACCCAATTCAATAATGAGAATTTCAAGAAGTTTTGCTGGTCAGCTTGATATCAACTTGGTTTAGCTCACTGCTCATCCGAAGGCAAATAGACAAAGTGGAAACGCTGAACAAAACTATAAAGCAATTGTTGAAGAAAATGTTGGGTGAAAAGAAAAGGAGCTTGGGTGGATGAGCTTCGAGAGTCTTGTAAGGCCTATAGAATGGCCGTGAAGACTTCAAGGGGGGACTCGATTCTCGCTTGCTTTGGACATGGGGTAGTAATCCCACTGAGGTTGGCATGGAGACCACACTGCACAAAATATTATGATGAGACAGGTAAATAGGAACATATGTTGTTGGATTTAGATTTGCTTGATGAGAAGAAAAAGGCGGCAGAGGTTAGACAACAATTTACCCGGTAAAAGTGGCTAAGTTCTACAACAAGAATGTCATTCTCGACAATTTTAGGAGGGGACACGGTGCTCAAAGTCAATCAATCAACCAAAAATAGTGATTGAGTTTTTAGGGGCCGAGTAGGAAGGACCATACAAAGTACTACACTTATTTGGTAATGGCGGATATAAGTTGGAGTGCTCCGGATGGCGGGGTCGTCGGCAAGGCATGGAATGCAAAGCACTTACAAAAATACTATCAGTGAGGCCAATCTATTTATGATCTTGTTTTTTTTTTTTTTTAAATATGTATGATAGTTTGTTTTAACATTTTATTTTAATTCGTTATGTGTTCAATTCTGTAATTTACGCCATATTAATATCAATGAGGTTATTCATAAGTGCAACTCTATTTCTTACCTACTTGTGATCGGTCTTATTTGAGATTGACATATTTGGGCCTTATTGAGGTCCATCATAAAAATTTTATTAAATCTTATTGAGATTGAGATCGACATTTGGGCCTTGTTGAGCCGAATGTGAAAATATCAATCTTATTGAGATTGAGATCAACATATTTGGGCCTTATTAAGGTCAACGTGAATTTTTTTATAAAATCTTATTGAGATTGAGTTTTGACATTTAGGCCTTGTTGAGGCCGAACATAAAAAAATTTATCCAAGCTTATTGAGATTGAGATCAACATTTTAGCCTTGTTGAGGTCCAACGTGAAAACTTGAAAAGGCAAACCCATAAAGCCATAACATTTAAGTTCTACAATTTTCAATTTATTGAGGTCAACACTTTAGATTTGTAAGGCCTATGGTTTGAGGTCAGCAATTTCGTTTGTGAGGTCTA